>VWZL01005765.1:53746-113701 GCA_013396915.1 Stercorarius parasiticus
ATTTTGGTGCTGCTGAGGGCACTGGCATCCCGGTACCTGGCATCTATCTGTGTCTTAACTGGGTCTATGGATGTCGCTTGAGCAGAAGGGAGGTTTCCAGTTGTGGTCGCACCTGTGGGCTCCAGGAACCAGAGGAGGGTGCTGGAGATCTTCGGCTGGCTCCGGTCTCTGCTCCTGCTCTACTCGCATATCTTGTAAACTATTATTAGTTAATCTGGTTTTGTTTTTCTAAACTAGTGTAACTAAGTATTCTAGGGTTTTTTTTGTACTTTACTATACCAGCCCCTAAATGCAGAGACAATTTTCCTGTTCATAGAACTGCTCTACTTTGGTATAATTTATGACTATAGTCATGAAACTACTGAAATAACTGCCTGTTGTAGGCTGGAGTTTGTCTAGAGATGTTCTTAAGCAGAACAGCCTGCATGTGTAGGTATACTCTAAATCAAGGAGGGAAAGATAGTTCTGTTACATTTTTAGCAACACAAACTGTGTGCATACACGAACAATTGTTTAAAGAAAAGCTGGGAGCAAAATCAGTTGTGTTATCTGTTCTACGACAATTCTCCCCTGAAGTAAATCTGAAGATTGCTGGTTGCGTTCGTATGCTGCAGTGACGCTGTCTGAAACTTTGCAGTTGGGTTTGGGGAAGGCTGTTGTTTTTCAATCAAAACTTGGCCTCTTTTCAGAGGTGTCTCTGTCAGTGTTCAGTGCTCACAATAGTATATGTATTTTTTTGCTTAAAAGTAGTTAAAATGGACAACAAAAATTCTGTTCATCACAAAAAGCTGACACTAGAGGACAGAAAAGATATAGCTGAGATGCTCTCATTTATGTATTTGCAGCTAGACTGTTTCTCATCAGGGTTGGGATGAGATCTCTTTTTACAGTCTGCAACTTGCTGCTCACTTGAAGGAGTTGGTTTTGTTGTTTTTTGGGGTTTTTTCCCCCACTGGATTTTATAAGAAGTTTTTATCTCTTTCCTGCACTGCAGTTCTGATGCTAATGCATGCTTGTTGAAAATGACCCATGAGCACTTATAGCAAGTTTTAGCAGTTTTTGGACAAAATCTTCAAATCCGGCTGGCTAGCATGAAGCACCTTTATTTTGATGTGCAATTACCTCATTTTTCAAAGATGGAGAGCAACCCCATCCCTGCTCAACAGTGGGAGTAACAGATACTTACTATTGTTGAAAGCAAGACTTCACAATTTTATTTTAGCATTTTAATTAAAAGCAATTGTGTTTTCACTATCCAGATCTAAGGAAATTAGGGAATAAGAAGTATTAATGTGCCAGCCTGTCTCTGGGATGTGAGGTGATACTCCTCTTCTCTTGCTTAGGTAGGAAAACATCACTTCTCACTAGTTTCTTCTGTTGTGACACTAATTGGTTAAGAGATGCTGCAGGTATTTGTGTCCTGGGTTGAATGCCCTCTAGTTCCTCGGTTGTACGTTTGCTTTTGTGGGCACATCCTCCTGCTGTAGGGAACAGAGATGCGTGGGGATAGGAAGCTGTGAAGGATTTTTATAAATAAAAATCAAAGCCTACATGTGTAATGGAGGTCAGGCACTTAATACAGTACAAAGCTCTTTTATGGTAAGACTTTGGGGATTCATGGAGTCTGCGACTGAAGGAGGAGAGGCTGGCTTTTATCTTGGGATCAGTCCAAGTGAAATAAAGCTGCCTGCTGCTGCCTCCACCTCCTTGGAAAACAGCAGAAGGTGTCCATCCAAGAGGGCAGAAATGAATCCACAGGTGGTGTTCTTTTTACTTCTGTAGTGGAGGAATTATTCCCCCATCTGCCCACACCTCAAGTTAAGGTGATATTCAAGGGTTTTTGCTATAACTCTCATGCGGACCTTCACTTCGTTCACCATTTAAATCAGCGCCTAGATTTTCACTCCTTAAAAAACTGCACAAACCACAGCTGCAAACAGCCATTTAAAAGAAGCCCTCTGCCCTCACCTTTCACCACCTCTTCCATTGATTTTTTTCTTTTTTTTTGCCCTGTGAGAAGAGCTTGGGCATTTCTGTTCTCCCTCCGCTCAGCAGTGATATCACGCGGTGTTTCAAATCTAAGGATTTCTCCTGATCATGCCAGAGGCAGAGCGGATTATTACCTTCGCGCACTGATGATTGCGGTGGTGCTGTACAAGCTGGGACATACGTGGTGCACAGCGCTGCCATAAGCAGGTGGCATTGCTGTGCAGCAGAACAGCACAGCGGAAGGAAGGCTAAGAGCTCCCGTCCCATAAAATGATTTTCATTGCCTGTATGACTGGCCCAGACCATTCCTTTCTCTAGGAAATGAACATTTGTGTAGCCTGCAGGTAAAAGCGGAACACATAAAGCAGACCAAAATGTGGGGGGGTCAGGCTGCCAGGGCAGTAGGAGTTTGAGTGAAGGCATTAGGTGTACTCACTACTCGCTTTGCTAGAGGAACTGGACAATAGAGCAAGGTGGATGGAATGTAGAAGAACTGAGCAACCATCTCATAAACCTCACCATATGATGTGATGTAGGATGCAGTACATTCTGGAGATAAGAGTTCTAAGTAGGAAATTTACTTTTCTTCAGATGAAGACTTGAGGTTTTTTCTTGCTAAGCCTTTTGTGACTTTCTGTTGGAGATGGAAATCTATTAAAAAATCAGAAATACACATTGCGGGTCTGCTGATTTTTAATTCTTACCCCAAGGAAAACTCTACAATGCCAATGTGTATGTGTGCGTGTATATGCATTTACATAATTTTTTTTTAAGCTGTACGAGGGCTCCAAGAACAGATCCTGTTTCAGTCCTTTGTTTCTTTTTTGAACCATCTCATTTTCCATGGGATGTTTCATTGTTCCTGTCTTCCGTGTTGAAGAACACACCCTCAGAAGTTTAAATCTGTTGTTGTCGGCAATGAGGCCCAGCTATCCAAAGATACAGAGGTCACTGCAGCGGGCAGGGACACAGCTTTTGCTGGAGGAGCCCGGTTTGAAGAGATGTGGGGAGGTTCAGAGGAGCACCCGACTGCAGCATGTGCTGCATTGTGTAAGCAGAATATGATCTTGTCCTCCCTCCAGGCTGGGTCTATCATCTCCCACAAGTCATAACAAGTTAGTGTCTACATTAGTTACGGATTAAAACCCTGTCTTGGTGAAGTAAAATATAAACTCCCTGCTGAGGTTTGAGTGCTCACAGGTTATTTTCAAGTGTGGCAGGTATGGACTGATTAAGTCTGAGTGAGGACCTGGAAGAGCAGATGAGGAGTAATCGTGCTGTCTCCTACCTGCATGGACTGTTTAATACCCTGCAGGTGCCACCTGTGCCAGAATAATACCTACAGATCTTCCTTAAAACATCTCTTCAGTGGATACTTCTCATGCTGGTCACTATCACTTTTCAGGACATACTAAACCAGATGGTAACTTTTGAATAGGTCAAGCAGTTCTCTGTAGAGCGAGGAGGCTCTGGTCTCCTCCCAGGCATGAGGAGCATTGCAGGGCACGAGGCTGTCGCTGGAAGTCACGTCTGGGGTCACTACTGCCAAGTGCGCCCACCGAGCGCAGGACAAATGGTTCCGCATTTCAGGACTTTTCAAGAAAGCCAATTCTTTCTCCCTGAAGTCTGTTATTTATATTCATGTTTGAGCAGTGAATTGGCTGACTATGTAGGGAAATTGGAGGCAGTCGTTCCAAAGGTGATTTATCATATGTCTAAAAACCACAGTGTGTAATTGAGAAACAGAGAGCTCTTCTCACACAGTGTTTGTACATACAGATTAATATATTCTGGGGTTAAAGCGAATACTTGGTCCAATGAACTCATCATGTTTGTTTGTTGGTTTTATAGACCTTACAATGTGCAGGGGTTTACATTTGGGAAACAAAAGCAGCAATCAGCAGCTCTTGGCTTTCGCACATCAGATCTTTCCTAAATGGAATGCAAATACACGTTTTGTAATATTTAGCTCCATGTTGACATATATATTTATTATATTCTTTCCTAACCACCAGTGCTGGTTACATCAATAAAGGTAGGGGCAAAGTCAATTTTTCTTTTTTAACCTGTATTGCTGTAACTCATTACCCGCAGGTGTTAAAGCTTCATTTCCTTCCCTGTTTATTGAGCAATGAAAGTAACTCACTTCACGTCTTATTGATTTTGAGCATTTTCATGTTCATATTGATTTGGGCAATTTTCACTTTTCTTTCTGGATCTCTCTAGTATTCCTGCAGGCAGGTTATATAAACTGCAAAGTTCCCATGCACCAGAATAATATTTGATTTGCAGCCACGCAGAGACAGCTTGATTAAACCATTTTTCTTTTCCACTCCTCAAGGAAATATTTCCGTTCCTACTGAGGTCTTACTAAAACCATGTTTATACGGAAAGTCAAGATTTTCTTGGACCTAACACCAGCTGGCAGTGTTCACCTAAGTACGCTGACTTGCATTTTATGAGTTTTTAAATCTCTTATTGTATTCTGGTTCTACAATCCTCAACAAAAGCACTGGGTGGAGTTGGTCACAATATAATTTTTATTAATTTTATATATAGCTGTACCGGAGTTACACAACTGTCTTCAGTCAGAACTCACAAGTCTTAAGACTTCACAGAATGGTGGAGGCTGGCAGGGACCTCTGGAGGTCATCTTGCCCACGCCCCCTGCTCAAGCAGGGCTGCTTGGAGCTGGTTGCCCAGGACCATGTCCAGAGGGCTTTTGAACATCTCCAAGGATGGGCAGTGGGTTCAAATTCACCAGGATCACCCTTGCCTGCTGCCACAATGTGACCCTGAGCTGCCTACAGCTCCCACCTTCTGCTGGTGGGCCACCTCCAGGGCTGGGCCACCTGGGCTCCTCTCTGTGGTGGTGCCAGCCCCTTGGGGCTGCGTGCCATTGCCACGAGGGTGCAGACAATTTAAGGGTCTGCAATGGGGCTATGCACGGCCCCACGGGCTCTGCATCACCGTGCCATGCTATTGTAGAGCCAATGTCACTGGTGCTTCAGGGTGCCGAAACGCCTCGTGCCCTGGCACTGAGCTCTGCTCCACAGACTGGTGTACCTGCCGGAGGGAGGTGATGTTCAGAGCTGCTAGCCCATCCTGCCGCCCGCACATTGTCCCTCTTCTTCCTGCAGTAGTGAGAGTACCTGCATGCTCCAATTATTGTCATGCGCAGGAGCCTGCAAAACCACCCCAGACATTGTGGCGCGTCGGTTCTGGCTGCTGCTCTGGCAGAATCACAGTGGTGCTGGGAAAGGGTTCATTGCTAAAACCAGGGTGTATGAAGATGGCCACCCAGCCAAGCCTTTGATGCTTGCTAAATAGGTGCTCAATAAGCTCTGACAGCAGAGCGCTGCCCATGTTCACTGCTGGGAGCCCTCCGTGTTTATCACCGGTGTAAAAGCACACAGAGCAAAGCGAGGGAAACAGACTGGAAGCGAAACGGATAGGAAGGCAGAGGAACAGCCTTTTCTTTGTTTTTGTGCAAGGTTTGTAGGAAAAGTTTTAAAAGGCCTGAATACCTAGCATTTGTCTACCCCTGAGGTGGTCTTTTTGCAGATGAAACTGCTCTCCAGGGTCTAGATATCGGGTAGTACTCTGTTGTCAGGAGTGCGAAAATTAATCTTTAGGGAAGAGGAGAAGGGGAGAAATGGTCCTGGGAAATAACTGTGTAACCCATGTCCAGAAGAGTGGTACCAGCTGCTGACATGATCACTTTGAGATTATGGAGGAAGGTTTAACTGCGAACACGGGAATGTTTTTGCCAAGACAAACAAGCAAGTGGATATTTAGGAAAGCAAAACAAAACAAAAACCTTCTGGAGTTTGGCAAAAAGCTTATGAATGGTTGGAATTGGCAGCAGGTGAAAAGTTTGTGTTTTAGTTGACCTGGTAATGTCAAACACTTTTCAAGGAGGGGAGAGCTATTGCCCCCAAACACCTTGCAACCATTTATTCAGAGCATAACTCCCTGGAATTAAGAACCTGAAGGATTTTGTGTGCAAGATGTGCCACTCGCTTGAAAGCAGCACCAGTGTCTGACCTGAAATACTGAATATCATGCAAATGGAAGAAGTGCAAAACTAACTGGGAGTACAAACACATTAGCTCTGCACTGCTGCTGTGCCAGGGTGTGAAGAAAATGAGCCTTCCTGACATCCCTGCACAACTTCTTCCTTTTTTTCGTAGAATGCTCCATAAAAAGAGAGTCAGTTCTCCAAAGCGAGGTTGTAGGTACTTCCTACCAGCTATACACAGGCATGGGAAACTGGAGCCGAAGTGACTGCTCACGCATGTGCTGGAAGTTGGTGGTGGATCGATGGAGAATTTTCTGCGGGTACCCAGGCCTCTCTGCACGCAGGGCTCCATCCTTGCCACAGGTTTGTGATACCATTAGCTGATGTTGGGGAACGTTGCCAGGTAAATTGGCCTGTGTACTCCTGTGTATTTATTATTCCCATTGTTCCTGTTCCAATGGCCTTTGTTTTGCTTAAGTAATGCGGTAGTTTTAGCTACCTTCCTTCTGCTTTCCAGCGTAACTCTGACCAACTGTCCTGTGATAATGCAGTTGCATACCCCTGGCTTATAAAGCTTATAAACCTCCCTTTTCACAGTGCAGGTACTATTGTGATTAAATCTTTCTTGCTTATTAAAATGTACTGATAAAGTTGAGCTATTTCACATTCTTCTGAGCAGTCCTTAACATACTGTTAACAGTTGTACAGTGTTACTTTTCATATCGCTATAAGATGGCTCTATTTCATCTCTGTTTCATATAGATGTGGAATGGAGTGGAAAACAGGCAGCAAATTATTTCCCCAGCTGTGCTGCCCTCCTTCTCTCCTGTTGTGCACTCCTTGGAAACAGGTCAGACTTCCCTGAATTGCTTAATTTTTTCTGAATATCTTTACAGTCTGGATAGACTTGCACAGAACTGTTAGCATTAATTAGGCCAGCAAGAAAAGGAGAAATTTGAGTTTTTAGGGGTTAAGGTATAGAAGAGATGCAAAACAAACAGGTGGTAATTCTTCTAATAGACATATATTTGCTGCTCTGAGCACTGTGTAGAGGAACCAGTGCCCTGTGTAACTCTCTACCGGCTCCCTTCCATCACAGTCAATCAGATGTGCATGCAAATTAATGAGCCCTTTTTCAAACAAGTCCTTAATCAGGAGCTGGTGCTGTAATAATTATATCCTAGTTCCTTGAGGGCTTGTTGAAGTAGTTACTGATTTAAGGACATCTTTGGCTTGAAAGTGCGTATGTGAGGGAGTATTTGGAAAGCAGTAAGTAGCTCTAACCTTCTCAGAGGCCATGTTTATCTGATTGTAATATAAATCATGCAGCACTGTAAGGTCAGACTCTTCCAACAGCTGGGAAAGATTGCTCCTTGTGTGTATTCTAGTACAAGCGAGCTAAGTTTAGTGTTTGAAGAGGGTACACCTTGGGAGGGTTTGCTATATTTAAGAGTTGGTGTCAACTTCAAAATCAATAGCTTATTTGGAGCTCATGCACAGATTTCATAAAGTGTGCTTCTGCAGAGACTGAGGACAAGGACTGCCTGCATGTGTGGTGTTACCCTCACAGTGAAGCCACACCATGAGAAGCTCTGTGTAGTGCATGCTAAAGGTAAAGCTCAGTGACTGGGATGGAAGATGAGATTTCAGGCAAACACTAAGCATGAAGAAATCGTAGCTCATCAGAAACTGATTAGCTCCTACTGTGCCGGATGTCGTGTTCGATATCTTAATGCTGAAGTTAAATGGCTGATCCTGCAGGCCATCTGCTGTACATTAGAAGGGCAAGTGCTTTAGATGATTTTCTCAGCTGTAATTATTTATCCAAACAATGACAGAGCTTCCCCCAGCCTCATTTAACAGAGGCAGTTAATGCTCAGGGTGATTTCTTCTTCCTTCACCTTGCAAGTCTGGCAAAGCTGGTTTTTGGGATTTGTGAGAGACTGCGTATTGCCAGCATTTACCAGAAGGTATGGTTTGCAGGAGGATTACATTTGTTGTACTCAAAGACAATCAACTTTCTTTTGAAACATGGGGAGTGTTTTCCATACCTTAAATTAAAGAAGTTCCATCTACGTCAAACTCTTGATTTCCAGGAAAGACGAAGACTGTTCATCAGGATTATATCAACACTGGATTTTTTTTTTAACCTAAGCACTATCTGCCTAAATGCAAAAGCTCTAGCAGAAACTGCTGACCTTTTGCATGATTACAGCCTCTGCCCTGCTGAAGAACCATAAATGAATCATCCTGCAGTGAAATGTAAACAGGATGCTGCCCTTACGTTGCTGCTTTGTTTACCAACATGTACTCATTTGAACTGCAATGATATTAAATTAGGTGACAGCAGCAGTTCCTAGCAATGCAGGGATCCAGGCTCAAAGCTATGGGAGTGGGTATTGCTCCTCTTCTCAACTCCCTTCTTCCAAGCACAGACTGAAGTGAAGGAGTTTTCACCCTCTTCTACCAGGTCTAAATAGTCTTGTTTTGAGACTGGTTAAGATAAAAGTTAGCAGCAATGCCTGAAGTGCATGGAGTGCACTATCTGGGGCTCTATTCCTTTTGTTCAGGTTTCACCTGGAGCCACAAAACCCAACCGAGTCTCACAAGCAAAATGGGAGTTGTTGTCTCTCTCTTCTGCTGCCAGGTTTCTTACCCACATGAAAGTGAAGCAGCAAAATGCCAAAGTAAGTCCCAAAAGTTCAAAGAACATGAAACAGGGTAGCCAATACAGGTAAGCTGGTTTGGTTCACATCCATGCAGGTTGGCTGTGTCTCCACTGTGCTTCCCCATGCTTCCTTCTTTTTCTGCTCAGAGTGGGTGAAGCCATGGAAATCCAGATTTGCCCTCTGTCTTCTGTAAAAGCAATAGGAAAGCAATCTGATGGTGGATTGAAGCAAAGCAAGTAACAGCTGAGACAAAATTGTTCAAGAAGTCCTTGGGCAAATAATGGAAATAGATCAAATATACACAAACTCTGATTCAGGAAAGCCTGTAGGCACAAAATTTTTGAAGCTGAGTCTCCTCAGCTGAGGTCATGTCCCGAGGAATTATCACTGTGGGGCCACTCTTCTTGCACCCATACTTCTGTTCCTGGCTGCTGGGGCAGGCAAAGTACTCCGGTGGACCTAGTCTAAATGTGAAATTGTTCTCTTAAGAAGTAAATTTGGTGAGGGCTGGATTCATAACAACTTTATTTTTCTGTGCTGACTTTACGATATTTTTGGACTCTATCACGCTTGTCATTAGCATTACTGGACTTTAGAAGGGAGAACTGATTTTTATGCTCTGGTTATCCTGCCACTATTTCAAGGTCTGAGGTTCTTAAAATAGTCTGCTTGGTAACTGACTGGCCTGAAAACCAGCACCAATGCATAGCAAAATTGTAGCATAGTTTGAAGGCAAATAAGGAGGAGAGAGACCAGTGAAATCTATGGATGAAAATTATTTGTGGACACTTTAGGGAGCAAAGAGTAAATGGTACAAGGATATGTTGGTATTTGTAAAAACAGAATTCTCAAATTTAGCTGTAGTAATTCCTGGGAGTCTCTGTCTTTTGCTCCCACTTTATTCCCTTTTAGAAAGTCTTGTGTTATATTGCATGTGTTTTCATAAGGGGAGATGACTGAAAGGAGAATGAAATCTGTCTGTGAGTCCCAACTCACAGGACAACCAAAGAGTTCAAAGATTATTAATGATCTTCCTGAATCAAAATAGCTCATGTTTGGGTTTGATTTTTTAAAATTTAAATTGGATAATCCTGGAGCCAGTGCTTTAGGATGCTCAAGTTTGTTTCTTGCCCTGCCACTTTCCTCCTTGAAACAAATTTGGCTGCAAAGGAAAGTGACTCTAACTTCCAACTGGAGCATAGAATTGAAAGGGATGGCAGGAACCCGATGTGGGAGTCTGAAGTAAGTCTGAAGCACAGCAGCAGGCCAGCTTGTGTGAGCCAGCGACACGTGCTGATGGGTCTTTTCTTGTCCTGCCTGGTCGCATGTGTATGTGTTTAGTTGTGGACTTCAGTTTGGTTGTTACAGCAGGCACACTAAAAGCTACCTGGACTCTCAAGGTAGCCCAGAGTGGAAATCCTGGCTGTAGAGTTGTCACTTGCTCAGGAGACAGAAAACGTGGGAGCAGGAGCACAAAAATGGATCTTTTCTCCACTAGATTTTTAGAAATGAGCAAATCTCCACAGGAAACTTCAGGTTATCATTTTTTCTCTGTCACCCTTCTTGGGATAGCGGGAGCGGGGGGAGCTCTGTTTATTTTGTTTTTCTTTTTTATGTAGGTGGATTCTAGGAACCCCATTGGGTTCTTTGTAAAATATGATCTGTGCTGAGGCTTGTTTACTATCTGCAGGATGACAGGAATGAATCTGAAGAGTTTCACTCAAATTAGGGCTTTTTTCTACATTAGTTTTGAAAGTTTGCATGTTCATGTGAACATGTATGTGTTGTAGACTCCTTCTAGTAAGTGATACAATTGCCATTCATGACAAGGAAAATAATGTTCCAAAAAGGCTGTTTATGTGACTTACAATGTTCAGTTGCAAAGCACACTTTGACCATGAAGAGCTAAGGTCAAGTCTCATATGCCTATTAAAGGATAATTTTCAAGTTTTGCATCTGGAAAGTTTAATGTCTTGTTATGGCATCCTTCTCAAAGACTGTTCAGTGAGTCCTAAATTCTGCAACAGTTGAGCTGGGGAAGGAGCGTTCCACCTTAGGCAACTACAAAGATAAATGCCATTGCAGTTACAAAGTGGCCTTGTGTCTGTTACATTAATTTGAGAAGTCATAGTGTAATTTTTCCCCAGAAAGGTCCTGTTGTGCACATCCAATGCTTGTTTGTGCCACTGTGATTCCTGTTGTTTTTACTCCAGGCCTTTTGTACCAGAAAACAGGAAAATGGCACCGATTTAAACGGTGTGTTACAAGGGGCCATGCAATCTGTTGCTGATAACCATGCACATCACAGACACCTTCAAAAAGTTACTGTCCATTTAGCTTTGTCCCTTCATCATTATTTCTCAAAAATGTTATTTTGCTGAGGGGCAGCAATCATCTTACTATTGCTCTACGCTTCTACTTTGTGGTAGCAGTTATGTGAAGTTACCTGCGTTAAATACTGCCCAGGAAAATCCTAGCTTTGTGCTACTGATCCTTCTGCCTGGGAACTTCTGATGCTGTGTGATTAAGCATCCTCCTGGATCAGCCAGATGACACTGTTAGGAAGAAAACCTCTTATCTTTCATCCATTTACTGGCCATCTCTATCTCTGCTACCCTGGGATTAAGATACAAATTGGGGTGAAGCTTCATGGCACTGGCACAGCCAATCTGTCCGGTCATTGCTATCAGGAAAGGGTTTTACTTCTGGGGCAGTTGCCTGTTGCCTATGTGGTCCTCCATGCTTCAGTCCCCCTTCAATTGTCTCAGATGTTCTTAACCCCTGGTGAGTTCAGTTTGTTAAATTGGTGAAAAAAAACCCAAACGTATTTGATTTTTTTCTGAGAAATGAGTGGAACTGTGTATTCTGGCGACTGTGAGCTGTTTGCTTGTCCCATCTTGTAAAATGTCTCCCTGGCTTTCAGGCAATCTGTTTACATGCAATTCCTGCCACACTTTTTCTTCTCCACCCTCCCCCCCGCTTTTTTTTTTCCTGAAGAAAAGAGATTGTTGGTGTAGCTCTGCAGCTGAGGGGCTTCCAAGTGCTTTCATGTTAGCATGACCCGTAAGTGTAGCATCTCATTAATCACCAACATGATCTGAAACCGGCTGAGACAGAAGGAAGCACACCAAATGCATACAAATAGTGTGTTGTTTGGAAATTGCATGGTTGATGAAAATGAAATGGTTTTTAGTGTGCTTCTTATTCAGACAAAGCTCATTGCTTGCTTGTTTTCTGCTGTTTTTGAGCTAATGGGCTTGAACCCAGACTTTTTAATATTATGCAATGAAGTAGTTAAAAAATATTAAACAAAGCAAAGGCGGTTTAACTATTTTTTTATGCTCTGCCTTTCCTCTAAATCAGTTAGAGCCACTTGCAGTTTGTGCAAACAGGGTGATTAGGAAAAGTATGCAGTGGGAAGCCAGAGGACAGAAGGACAGCATAGGGCAATTTTTTAAATGTATCAACTGTGTTTGTGAAGAGGGAGAAAATGCAGGTGAGAACTTGCTGCCAGCCAGGGGAATGGATCATGATTGCTTCTATGTTTGCTAGATTTTGTTCAGCCTTTGATTTTCCATAGCTTCCTCATGAGTTGCCTGGTTCAGCCTGTTGTTGTGGGATTTGATGCCCTCTGGCCCTGATCAAGCCTCCCAGCACCCGTGACTGACCCCAGCTCTGTGCTCGACAGGATGGGGAGCAGGATGGTGGAGGATGGTCAGGGCTCGGTGACAGCAACAGGCTCTTTTCTGGAGGCAGGATCTGAGTCTTGCTCTCCTGGAGACTGGTCCTCTATAAAGGAGAACAGCGACCTGCAAGTCCCCAGGCTTAGCAGTGAAAGAGAAGCATTGGAAATGGTGTTTTCTAAAAGGTTACCTTGTTTTGTAAATACTGCTTGTGCTCCTCTCTCATTTTGCCCTGGTTCTGGTGCATACTGGGCTCAATGCGGAGTGTTGATCATGCTTTAAAGCTTGTACCCTGCTGAGTCTCTACAATCATGTGTTTTTGTTTTTTTTTTTTCCTTGGGACACACTTCTCATGCTGTTTTAGCTACATTTTCATCTTAATGTACCATATCTGAACCCTTAAATTCACAACAATAACTTCCATCACTGCTAGATGGCCCTTACTGCGCAACTGTACACTGGAAATTGTTTTCAAGCCTGATTCCAGGTGAACAGACTCTTTCTGAGTTTCAGGTTTTTGGTAGATATACCAGGGTCTCAGAAGTCCTTGTCACACTTTTATTTTGCAATGGCTGACCTAGTCCATGAAGTGAAGTAGGTCTTTTCCATTTCAGAGATGATGAACCATCTATCTACGGTTCAAATGTCTTCTAATACCCTCCTAAGGTGGAAAAAAGGTGTGGGAATGAGCAACTTCTGTGGATGCTTAGCATTGTCTGTGTATTTATCAGCATACAACTATGCAGCTCTTTAATTAAATCAGATAACAACTAATACCCCAGAGTAGTATTTTTCTTATCTATCACCCCCAAGGACACCTTTTAATGAATGTAACAGCAAGTTTCGAAGCTGCTAGAGCAGTCTTGTCTCCCAGCTAGTGCCAGGTGACCAGCCATGCTGCAGTCCATGTGCTGCTATGTTCCCAGACAAGGGCAGCTGACAGTGGTTTAGCCCTTGCCAGATTGCAGAGCTTCCTCCTAAATTCTTGTGCGCTGCCATCACGTTTTGGCAGGTGCCTGTAAGCCACTCCTTGAGCGACTTGCAACATGGACAGGCTGCAAATCTGCTGGTGTCCCGCCACTCTGCTTCTCCCGGTTTGTGTCTCCCCATCCCAGCCTCCGTCTCTGTGGGCTGCCAGGGATGCCCTCCAGCTCTGGGCTCCGTCGGGGCCTGGCAGAAAGGGACGCTTGGAGCCACTTCAGGTGTTGCCGTACCTTGAGCTGTACCTTGAGCGGTGTTAGCCGTGGGAAACCGAGTGCCTCCAGCGTGAGCTGCAGCTCTGATTTGCCTTGGTTACTCTGTGCTACTTCTGGGATGCTTCTGTCATTAGCTGTTATACTAAAAACCATCCAACCCCTGTGACAGGACGTTGGGTGACTTGGTAGCAAATGTAAAAATTTCTTTATGTGATCCCCCCCACATACCTTTCTGCTTGTCATTTGAAAGAAATATTATGTCCATGTGGGAGGACAGTAATGTTCTCTTGCCTGTGCCACACATCAGGAGAGGCTGACCTCTTTCCCTTGGGCAAAGCCAGTGAATTCGGAATATGCCGGTGTTGGAGGACAGCAGTGCAAGACGCCTCTCTGGTCCTGCCTGGCACATGTCCCCTCCCTGCAGTAATTCTCCTTTCCTCAACAGCACCATGATTTCCAGCTGCTGAACCTGTAGACAGGTTTTGAAATATGTAGTCTTTGACCTACCCAGGGCCATTGCTTTAAATAATGCATCTCTGGACTCTGTACCACCAATAACCTCTGCCTGTATGCTTATTTGCTTTGTAGACTCTCTTTAAATGAGAAGGAAATCTTTATCTTGCTGGCATAAAATATAAGTTAGTTTATATTCCTAAAATCCGTGAACTAATGATAAATAGAAGTGCTGATATCACTTGCCATGGCTTCTTGGATATCTGAGCGTGCCCTTGCAGTGGCACAATGAGATCTCCCTCTGTAGAGGAGGACAGTTAGTCAGGTCTTGACCTGTTGTGATGAGACTTGGCATTTGCCTAAAATGTGGGAAGGAACAGGAGAGACTAAAGGAGTGGGAATACGCACAATAGGCAGGTGTGGGGAGAGAGGTAAAAGATGGGAAAACAACCTCTAAGAAAGGGATTCAGGTTCACATTGTAGAAAGCCTGTCTTCCATCAGCAGCTAAAAAAATGCATTATTTATTAAAGCTGCCTAATGCTTTCCATTAGAAGACTTCTTAGTCTGTTATTACTTTGACAGACTTAGCTGCATGGTCTGAAATTATGTTTGTCAGGAGTCTGTCTCAAGCTGACTCGTGTATGTGTTTATTTTTGAAGGGGGTTGGTGGAGCATGGAGGAGGTTTTTCCTGTGAGTTGAAGGCAGGGAAAGTCAGATAGGAAGAGACACGAATGGCTGGGGACAGCAAACCCAGCGAGTGATGGTTAGCCTGCGCTGGGAAATAAAAATACTCTTGTGATGAGCAGAGAGGAGTGAGTCAGTGCCTGTAAAATGGTGCTAAAGGAAAAGATGTAACTGGGTGTTATGGTTTAACCCAGCCAGCAACTAGGACCATGCATCTGCTCGCTCATTTCCCCCCCAATGCCCCTAGTAGAAGAGGGAGAAAAGGAGGGGGAAAAAAACCCAACCCTTGTGTGTTGAGATAAAGACAGTTTAATAGAACAGTAACGAAAGGAAAATAATGATAATAATAGTAGTAGTAGTAGTAGTAAAAGAATATACAAAATAAACTGATACAACACAAGTCGCTCTTACCACCCAATGACCAGTTGTCCAGCCCACCCTGAGCAGTGATTGCGGATTCCTGTCCCCCCTGCCCTGTGAACCCTCATTTATATACTGAGCATGACGTCTGTGATATGGAATATTCCTTTGGCCAGCTTGTCCTGTCTGTGCTCCTTCTCAGCTTCTATGGGAAGCTGAAAAATCCTAGCCTGATGTAAACATCACTTAGCAACAACTAAAACAATATGTGTTATCAGCATTATTCTCATACTAAATTCAAAACGCAACAGAAAGAAAAAATTTCTTTTTTAGAATGAAAATTTACCCTATCCCAACTGAAACCAGGACACTGGGGCAAGAATATGTTGAGTGTGGTGCAGAAGAGGAGGTCACAGCTGGGCAAGGTCAGCCAGAAGGGTGTGGGATACTGCTGGGGAGCCTGGGAAGGGGCAGTGTGGATGAGGAACGCCATGGCAAAGCTCAGTGGGAGAGGAACAATTATGTTGTCTAAGTGCAGTTTGAATAGTGGGCAGTAAATAAGACATGGGTGTATGTCCTCCACAAGGAGAATCAGAAATGCTCAATTGGTAGGGAACAGGATGATTTAACAGCACCATCCAATCAGATAGTTCTGGGTAAAAACTTCAAAATTGTCCACAATTGTCTATTTTTTTCCTTTTCATTTAGAAGCAATTTTTTTTTTTTTAGTGCAAAACAGTTTTTCACCTAAAGATTTAATTTATATGAATGAATTCATAAAATGAAAAGGGCAAAATCAGAACAAAATGTTCCGAAAATATCAAAAGAAAATACTTATTAAGGCAATAGTAATTTTTACCTCCTCCTGGAAGGGGCAGAGAGACCTGTGAGACTCCCATGCTACACTTGCAGTCTGAGCTGAACGGGCAGGAGACTGTGTTCAGGGATATCTGAGGGCTTTGGTGCTGCCATTTTCACTTTACCGTAATAATTGGTAGCAAAAGCAGTTTCGACCGAGCAGAGGCCAATAACTATATCCAGCCCAACATTCATCTTGCATTGTGTATTTTCATGAAATACCTTCCCAGGCCGCCAAACTATTCCCCTTCATTAACAAGGTCTAAAGCAATAGGCCTGTGGCTTCTTTTATAAGCCTGTGTTTGTATTTGTTCTCCTGAAAGGACCTGGTTTTGACATACTTAATTAGTGGTAAAGACCCAGAATAAAGGCTTGTAGGTCTGAAGGATACATCAGCTCTTTAGATGCAGCTAGTAAATATTTGCTCTCAGAAACTTACTGTGGTTGATTCTGGTTCAGATAATACTTCAGTATATATGCTTTCATCTGCTGGGCTGCAGTCCCAGGAAGCCCTGACCAGGCACGCAGTTTCTAAATCCCTATATATAATGATTGATTTCTGCTTAACTGCGATGCACTCTTTACTTGCTTGAAGTTTCACGTGTCTTGGGCCAGTGCTGTATAGCTGCTTGTATATAATATGTACAAAAATCACTGCACCTTGCTGATATGTAGTCATTTTGTAATTGTGCACAGCAGCTGCTTAACCTTGTAGAGTAACATTAAATTTCAAATAAGCATACGAAAGCAAGAAAACTAATAAAACTTCAGGAACAGTTCTAAGGCAGGATATGATAAATTTGTATCTTGTGTCATTCTAATGTCTCCTGGGAAGTAATTTTTAGTTAAGAAAGGGATTTTTTTTGCGTTGTGGGTTTTCTATTAAATGTAGCATATCTAGGCAGAAGCTGCTGAGATGCAATAAACCCAAACCATAAGCAATCAACTTTTATGGAGTCACTTTTCAAGCTAGGACACCATCTCTGAGGAAAATCTGTTGAAATTCGTATTTACCCAATCCATCTGGCAGTGCTGACATGGGTTGTGGTAACTTTCATTGGAGATTGTTGTGAAATGTTTACTTTATTCTTTCTCTCCTTCTATCTACACATTCCTTCCAAGCGCCCACTCCCCAACTCTGACCTCACAACAAAGGGATTAACCAGTGTCTACCACAAGCACTCTGGAACAAAAAGAAAGGACATATTTTTGTTTGTGAGGAGAGAAGGTTGGTGATGATCCTTGGCTCTGATTTTGCAAGTGCAGATGAATGTAGTTGGTTTCCTGGGCTTTTTGTATGTACAAAGTTAAAAGAGCTACTCATGTGAGTAAAATTAAATGCATACCTCGGTTTACAGAATTGAGGCTATGCTATCAGACATTTCGATGTTTGTTTGCTTTCAACAATTAATTAAAAATGATGGAAAACTGCTTTTAATGTGCCATTAAGCAAAAAGTCATTAGAATTGGTAATCTATGAAAGGCATTTAGGTCACGGATAATTTCCAGACTGAAATTAATTCTGCAGCATTTTAATGACTGTGTCCCTGGTGCGTGTTCTGGCAATTCCACTAATTCTATCAGGGCATTCTTGTTTCCTTGTCTTGGTACTGCTGTTCCTGACAAAGACTTCCAAGGCGATCACAGGTGATGCCAGCCTGGGCAGAGCTCTACCGACACCCTCTGTAGGTCATTGAGTAACAGATGGCAAATGTATTTAATTTTCAATAGTGGAATAATAAGCATGAGAACAAACAACTCCTACTCGGTAGCCTTGCATTTAACAGAGACTCTATCGTTCTGTACTGTTAAAGATTTCTGTTCCGGGAGAGCTGGGGGAGACATGTTAAGATAAAAAGCTCTTGTTCCACTGGACTACTACAGAGGAAGGAAAATGCAGAGTGCTTCCAGACTGCATGTAATAAGAAATGAATGCGCTGGACTGTAAATCAGAGAAGATACCATCATAGCATATGGCTCAGATGAGAGCTCAGCTACAGCACTTTATTATGGATTGCTGCATTGCTTCCTTATCAGCCTGTAACACAGCGGCAGGAACAGCTGCACAGACACTGCTGAATAGTATCACTTACATATATGTCTTGCCCATGAGAAAAAAGAGAATGCACACCTGCTCTGCTATCTTCACCCTGTTAAACACTCCTGTTACAGAGGGAAGCACTCTTTCTTTTTTTTTTTTTTAATTAAAAAACTGTAAGTGATGAACTGAGACTCAATGACAAGTGAGTAAGGTTTTCATGCACTGAGCAGTGTTCATGCTAAAGTAGGTGCTGCAGAGGTATAAAATGTTGAGCCGCAGGCTCCAGTTCCTTATGGAATGAGCTGGAGAAGGGTGTGCAGGGAGATCCTTTCTTTGTTTATGTTGTGCCTTAGGAAAAAATAATGGCATGCAGTTAAAAGTGAAGTGAGTCTCAACTTGAAGGACCAGCACATTTGCAGCTTGTATATATCTGAAGCTGTATTTTTGGATGAGGCCCCAGAACTCGTGGGAGTGGGTAGCTTTTGTGTTTGCATGTAAAAGTGGTTCAGTAGAGGGTTTTCATGCTTTTTTTGAGAGGAGAAAAAAGGGTGAACTGTGCTACAAAGGTGCATTTATGTCTTTGGTTTTGTCTGTTAGTAACTGCAGTGATTTTCTTTCTGTGATTCCATGTGTTGTGGTGTGTGGAGTGACACCCCAGCACACTGAAAAGACAAATCATTGTGGGGATGGGATAGGAAGCTGTCCTAAAGAAATAATGCTCTATAGGCAGAGGCCTCTTTCTCGGTGCTCCCATTCCCACCTCAGCTAAATCATCTGGGCTTCAGCCAGCACGTGAACACCATGAGGACAGTACAACTGACATGTGTCGTGCTCTGTGAACAAAAAACCAATCATCAAGTCATTAGGAAAATGGAAAGGTTTAAGACATTTCAATACTGGCCTTGAAAGAGACATTTTCTTGACAGATGTATAGTCTGGTAGATGACAAGTAACCTGAAGAAGGACGGACATGCCCAGAAATTTGTCACCTCTTCCCCAACTATAGTGTTTGATTTAATGAGATATTATCTCTCCCTGCAGACCTTGGTTGGCCAAATGACTCCTTCTGTGATTGATGCTACAATGTCCTTCCTGGACAGCCAGCCCCCACTGCCTTTTCTGCGTTGCCTGCCAGATGCTCTGCCTCTATCCCTGTAGGGTGTCATGTTTTTGTGGTCCTCTATCATTTTCTTCCTCAGTTGTTTCTTTTTCAGACCGAGGAGTTTGAAACAATAACCAATAGAGTTTTTGTTTCTTAGTGGGAAACAATCCACACCTTTGAGCATCTCTGTTGTCCCTTCTCTGAACCCTTCCCAATTCTATTATGTCCTGCTAAAGATGAGAGTAGTGTAACCGCACACAGTATTCAATTTGTGGATAAACCCTGGATTTGTACAGGGACATAATGATGTTCTTGGTTTTATTCTCTGTTCCTTCTCCAATAATTCTTTATATTCAGTTTGCTGTTTTGGCTGCTACCGAGCACTAAGCTGATGTATTTATGGAACTATTTATCATAACCTCAAAATTTTGCTCTTGAGTGGTAATGGTCAGCTTGGAAACCAGCATCTGACAGCTGAAATTCAGATATTTTTTTTCCTTTTGGGCTGACTTTGTGTTTATCTGCCCTGAATTTCATCTGTGTGTTATTATCCAGTCATTCAGTCTCATGAGGTCCTCCTGAAACTGTTAAAGATTGCCCTTTTCAACTACCCTGAATAAATAAGCATCAGCAAACTTTGTCACCACACTTCTGCTTCCAGATCACTCTGAATTTGTTGAACACCACAAGTCCCAGCGCAGGCCATTGAAGAACACTGCCTGTCAGCCCCCTCCATGGCATAAAACGACTGTCTCTGATGGTACGGTTGCTGACTTTCCTTAGAAGTCCTTGGTGGATGACCTTGCTGAAAGTGTTAGAAAAGCAGTGAGATTACCTGTCAACCATACATCCACCTCCACAGGCTTGCTGATCCACCCAGAGAACTCAAACAGGTTTGTAGAGGAGGACTTGTCTTTGCAAAACTATGAGGCTTTCCAAGTCTACACCTCTCTTCCCATGCTTGGTTAATGTATCCTGATCCTCCTTGATTCCAGCTGCTTGGCCAGGAACCCTCTTGGGATACTTCCCTGCTTCACAAAAGAGGAAGGCATCCTATCATTGTGAGGTCAAGGAAACACTGGAGGGGTCAGTTTTGGTGTGGGAGGCTCAGTGCTGTGGTTAATCAGGCCCTGAGACCTCCAGCTTCTTGAAGCGTTTTCTTCTGCTTTTCTCTTCCTACTTCTCAGGTTTGTATTGATAGATGTAACCATTTCACTCCTACATCCTTTACCCCAAGGCCATTAATAAGAATATGAAATAACATGGGTGCTGTCCTTCCAGAGTGACAGTTCTCCTTACAGCACCACTTACTGTAAGCTCTCCTGTAGCTGCTTGCATGCCTTCCTAACAGTTCCTGCAATAATCCCTTCTCCGATTAAGCAAGTAATCTTCCACAAGATGCTAGCTGGTGTTTATCAAAGTTTGTTTCCTTTGCTTGCTTTTTAAGAAGCTTGCTTTTCTTCCTAAGGAAAAATAATACGTTGTCCTGGCTTTGCCTTTGATACACTTTTGTTCTCCAGTTTCTGTTTTGCTCCGTCTTTCATTAGGTTGCTTTTCCTAATTTGCCCTAAAACCTTAAATGTCATTGTGGTTTGGCTAACATAGCTCATCTTGCCCAGTTCACTTTATCTCCCTACTCTTTGAATATGGCCTTAAATTTCCTATTATCCACTCATGTTGTGCCTCCATTAATTAGAGAAGTTTATGGAAAATATTTGCTACCAAAGATGAGATTTCATAGAGGAGAGCCTCAGTTTTGAGATGGAGTTTGTCTGGTTGATTTACTCAAGAATGCACAAAATCTTTCAGTTCTTCTTCCACTTTATTTGAGGTAATTTTCATTTTTATACCCTTACTCCCATCTTCCCTTTGCCCCCTTGTATTAGCATTTTCCTTAATCAATATTTTACTACTTATTTCACTTAGTTTTAGGTCCTATCTATCCATCCTTGTGGTATTCGAGCTGTTCTGACTTACGTAGCTGAACATAGACAATTGTTTAATTTCTGTTACAAAGTCACACTCATCTTAATTCTCAAAAGTTTTCACATCATCACCGTGCTTCTTTACTCCTAAAGCATTTCTTCCTCTCCAGTCTTTTTCTTGACAGCTTTGACTAACTGTGAAATTATTGATACATAACTTATTTTGTACATGCAAGTGCATGTTTGGGTGGATGACGACTCCTGCCCAGGAAACTACTCTACTATGTGTTAACTTGGTCCAGTAATAGTTTTGTAGAGTTCAGTACTTGGTCATGCCTCAGGCTAGTTTGTTGAAGTTCAGCCTTGAGTAATACACTTACTCAGCTTTTGGAGTATGTAAATATTTCCCTTCAGTGTAACTCTCTGAGTGCTCTGATGGATGGTGAAATTTTGCACTTCCCTCTAAAGGGACTTTGTCTTTATACAGGTCTTATGACCTATGTCATAAGACATATGGTGAGCTAAAATTTCTGCTTGCTTTTTCATCTGGGTATCATCAAACTTGCAGGAAAGTCCATGCGTTTTTGATCGAAAGAGTTACCTGGTGTTGCAGTAGCAGAAAAGAACTCGTCTCTGAAGCTGCCTGGGGTTTCTGCTGTGTCTAACAAACGGAGAGAACACAAGGTTGCTATGGGAGCGCTGCTTCTGTTGCTTGGATGAAATATAGCCAGGCCTGGGGACTCGGCTTGCTGCCTGCTGTGAGCATGGGGGCTCAGGAGAAGTTTTCGTTTTGAGCAGCACTATCTTTTCTGTGGTGATATGAGACAGGGAAGGTCACAGCCCTTTCTTGCTGTGGTACACAAGCAAGGAAGCCTTGTTGTCAGTGCTGCTGCAGAAAGCCCTCTCCACAGCTCTGGGCAGGCGTCATAACATTGCGTGGTGGTCCCTGAGATAAGGGCTGCCAGGGACTTAGATAAGATTGCTGTATTTCCTTTGATTCAAGGCTAAAGATATATTATTGTTGCTTTTATCCACAGAATATGAGATCTACTTAGCTATGTGCGGTCCTTTGTTTCAGTAAGAAAGTAAATTGAGCTTTAAGCCCATGCAGGAGCATGGGGAGGGGGGAGTGTGTCACATACCTCGCCTGTCATGAATGACCCCTGCCTGTCTCGAGTGGTACCTGGATCCTTTACCTGCAAAGGTAAAGCTTCCATTGACATTGGCAGCATCCAGGCTTCAGCCCCAAGGACCACTTTTGCAAAGGTTCTTGGGGATTGTGTACCCTTTCCGCCCACTTTCTTCCCCCTTTTAAAGATTTTTTGCTTGTTTGCTTATTTTTATTTCATTCTAAATCATGGCTGTGTATAGAATTGCTAAAACTCTAGAAATGATAGCATAACATCCATTTGCTCTGTATGTCTGTGTATGTGTGTGTGTATAAATAAATTTCTAGTCCTGACATTCTAGGAGGTGTTGTTATAGCATACTGGTCCAGATGGGATCATTTTGAGCATTGTATAAAATATATTTCCTTCTAGATCTAGCACATATGTTCCATTTGTTACTATTACAATAACGAGTCATTAAGACAGTCCAAGAATTTGGGTTAATTGCTCTCCACCACTAACTTGATAAAAGGACTTTTATTTTCCCCATTAGATTATACAAATCAACCCCATGACGTCAAACAAGATATTGATTTGACAACTTTTACCTCAGACTAATTTAAAGTAAAGAGCAAAAATATTTGACGTAAGCGGTGCCCTAGCTGGTACAATGTTTAGACTCAGGCATAAAAAGAGCAAGTAGAGAGCGGAACACAGTGACAAATGTCTGACAGCTGGTATTAATTTAATACATTCAGGGGATTATACCAACTTAAGGCAGCCAGAGAAAAACTTCTCAAACTGCTGCTTCAGTGGGGATGTTCAGTTCTGATTGGGGTGATTTGAGTGAGTGACATGCTAATAACTTTCAAACAAGGTTTAATGCCTTCTGCTGCTTTTGCTTAGTAGTGAAGGCCTCTGTGCTCTCGTAGCACCAAGTTTAAGGAGCAGGATCCATTTTCCTATGCCCATGCTTTACAGATTACAACCAAACCCCCAGAATTAAAGTTCACAGGCATACCTGCTAGGGAAATTACAAGCTCGTCCCATGGTATTTCTCAGGTTACTAAGGCTTTGCTAATAATTCCCAGCTTCTCCTTGGGCCACTGACTCTTACCCCATCATCCATTCTCTAGGGAATGCCATTGACCTCAGACATTACTGCTTAAATACTCATGGATTGACAGATTTTCTGTTTTATTTGTATGTAATAGTGCACTGACACAAAAACTATGTAGAAAGGAGATACTAGGGTTGCAAGGTTAAGTATTTGTAACGTAAGGAATGCCAAAATGATAGTGTTTTGAGCAGCCTTATTTAGCATATGCATTACAACATCACCTCTAGTTACAAGATGACTGATTCTGGCCCGGGCCCTCTGCCTTCTCCGGTACTGAGGGTCAAGCTGCTCTGAAACCTCACTGAAACTGAAGAGCAGAGGAGTCTCCTTTTTCTAGGAATAGTCTTATTTACGTTGCTTTTGGAGGTGCCTAAGAAGCAAGCCCAGGAAGAGTCCTGGCAAAGCAGGGCAGAGTCCCCAGCCCAGTCAGGTCTCCTGCCTCTTGTCTGATGGGGCTCTTACCTCTCCTACCAGCTGGTCCAAACCCTGCTTTTTCCAGGCCATGTGAGGATTAGCAAGGTGGTCCATTGGTGCCCCCTGTGTGTGGTGCTTAGTGCCTGTCCGCACCTCCCCCTGTATGCTCGAGAGCCCAACTCACCAGCCAGCCCAAGGGATGCCCAGTTATTGAAGGCTGCAGAGAGGCTCAGCTGCTCCTGGGCCACCAGCTGGAGCTCTGAGCAGCTGAAACACAGTCAGCAAGCTCCTGGTGTGTAAGCTGCCCTGATCTGGACAGATTTTTAGGAGAATTACAAAGACATTTTAAATTACTAATGTTGATCCTCCTTTCTTTGTCCCCATCTCCTATTTGGCTCTGATCATAGACGTGTTCTAAGAAGGATTCACAGATTTCAAGGGCTTTCTTTCTTCCTGACTACCTTCTCCAATAAATGTGACTGTTTTTGCTGAAAAATTCCAGAAACAGACATCCAGCGTGGAGGACTTAGACTGGAGAAGTCTGTCTGGGAAAGCTGAAATGGGGAGTGTAAGGATCTAGTCGCGTAAGCGTATATGGTTTTCTAGAGGAGGGTTAATAAGGTAATTAAGTACATGGTGTGCTAGATGTCTTCTGAGAAGAGGACTGACAGCTGATAGAATATTGGGATTGCTGTATTAACAGTGGTGATGCATTCTTTCCATTCACATAAGGATTTTTCTAACACCTCATTAACTTATTAAAGCCAGATAGCAAATCTTGAATAAAATAATGGCAATGATCCCAGAATAATTAACCACAGATGGCAAAGTCTGTTTAGTTTAAAAACACACACACAAAACAGGGTACCATTTATTGTGACTGTTTCTGTCATCTCTGAATGTGCATGTTGACTTAATGATTTTGGGGCATGGTGAATGGTTATATCTTCCTGCTTAATTAGTATTTGTTTTCAGCAGCTGTCTAAAGTTGTTGTTTTGTGATACTGAATAAATTATTTTAGCAATAGGAAATATTAACTATGAACCATCTGTTTGGGGATACGTTAAGTTCTCATTTAAAGACGATGTCTGAATAATCACCTTCTCATTTTGAATTTTCAAAAGGAGAACTTAGTTTTTAAACCACTGAAGGCTCATGTTAACGTTTTGTGGTTTTCCCCTTACAGAATCAATAGTGTTTCACTGCAAAAGAAAAGGATTCTGGCACTAAAGTTTCTCAAACTTTCAACCTTCCCCAAATCATATGTACTCCTCCAATCCCTGCAACATGAGGTAATACACTTAGAAGCATTGTGATGGGTAGATGAATAAGTTTTTTGAAGTATCCTTATAAGCCTATTACTTTAAATAAAATTTGATAAAGTAGTTATAAAAATGAAATGCATACTTTTATAGGCCAGATGTTACCTTTTATTAGGGGGTAGGATAAGACTTAGGCTTTCCTTTTCGTCCAAGCTCTTTCTCCAACAGATGAAGACAATAGGAGTCTCTGTTGCTGCAGAGGTGGCACAGGGTTCAAATCCTCTGAAAGCCATTCTGTGCAGATATTAGAACTGGGAGATCTTTATATAGCATGCATGTCCTATGCGCATCATGCCTGAATGTACGGACAATGTGTAAAGCCATGCCTGGTAGGCTTTAAGTACTCCAGAAGGATGTGTGTGCCCCATGATTCTAGAGGAAGCACATGGCAAGGGAATTGCGGAGATGAAGGCACAACAAGCTGTAATCAGCTGGAAGCTATGTGCTTAGCCTATGCCAATTATCTTAGGTTCCCTTTGTTGCTACTACACAAAGCCAATTCTGTAAGTTAATTAGTTCCTCTTAAGATACATAGACTGAACTGGCCTTTGGAGGTCCATGGCCCTTTTCACTAACTGTGGAGGAAAACTAGGTAACCCTGTTAGACTGGATGCCTATGTTTTAGATGACTGTAGACAAAATGAATGTCACCCAACACAGAGTTGCTCCACAGCTCGCACCCGTGTAGCCTGATTACCATGTGGCGTTGTTCAGTTCAACTTGAAGGGTAAGTGATTCTGCTCTTTTTATGTACTTCTGAAAAACAAACACACACTGATTCGAGCAGGCAGAGTACCTGTTATCTTGTGCATTCTATAGAGGAGATGAGGACCTTCCATGTACAATGATTTCTATATTCCACATTTCTACATTGCACCCGATTGTGTCTCTCATAATACATGGAAAGTAATAACTGAAATGCAATTTTTTCTATTTACATAATATCTATACATATGATAATGTAGAGAGTGCTCCACAGCTATGATTATCCATCTCTTGAGCAAAGAGCAAAAGGCATCTCCATTTGATTGATGATAATTAGGAATGTACCAAATTTTCTTCTTTATGCTTTTGCTCAAAAAGATATGTAGTTTTCAGATAAATTGATTTCATAAACAATTTTGAACCAGGAAGCTTTCATCTGTTTTCTATTTCAAGAAATCAGAATGATGGCTGATGTATTTCAGCTGACGACCAGGAAATATTATTCATAATATACCCTAAATATTTTAGGAACCAAATGGGCTAGATGTCTCTCATAATTCCCAGGGTAATACCGTATCTTTCCAAAGCTGATTAGCTGCATGTGCTCACTTAAGTCCTATAATATTTCATCATCTGTGGGAAGCAAAGGGACAAGAAGGTTTGTGATAGATTTTGAGATAATTTAATCTGAAAAAACTTGAAGTAGTCTGCTTTGAACAAAAGCTCTTATTTCATAGGTACAAATGTATTTCAACAGTTGCTTCCTCTCAGGCTGTATCTACATCATAGTTTTGATTAAAGTCTCCATATATAGACTGTGTGTGAAGCAAATATGCAGTTTCCTTAATCATAAGTAACGAGCCCTGGCTGTGCCCAGACTTTAATGTGCCTCCTGTCCGGGGGAGGGGTGAGGATAATATCACTGGCTTTATCCTCTGATGTTCTTCCCTTAAAATCCCTTCCAGGGAACAGATTGGCTTTCTCACAACCATCTAAAAGAAAACCTGAGACTTTGGCTATCTCAATAAATATTATGTCTGGTCTCCAATACACAGATTACTCCAGGAACAGAAAAACGGCCTTCCCTGTGTTGGCATCAGAGGAACCTCCAGTGCCTCGGTGCCAGTTGTGCACTGTAACTAGGCAGCGCAACTCTATCCTTACTAATGATAATGGCAAAACTACCATTGAACTCCCATGGTAATGGTAAAACTACCACTGAATGTGGCTACAGGTGGCTGGTAAGCAGAGAAGCAAACCTAGATAGGCCTGATTTCTATGTAGGGAATGGGACAATGAATTTGGGCCCAGCAGACCATTTCCTGCAAAATAGCAGTCAGTTCATGTGGACTTTGAGCAGAGCACTAAATCTGTGCCAAAAATTTTTCTTTAAAATTCCAACAAACTCTTCATTAAAACAGAACGTTTTCAAACTGAAAAGATTAAGTAAACTCTTGCTGGATTACTTCTTCATTGCAAAATACTATTAAATCAGATTACTATGTTGTGAACAAACACGTTGCTATCAAACTTTTGTGAATAAATGTTAGGGGAAAAAAATATTTATACTTTCCCCCCAGCGTCTTTTGAAAAATGTAGTTTTGGAATTTACAAACACGTAATCTTCTGATCAGAAAGAAAGCGTGCTTTTTGTAAATGAAAGATATAGGACTTAGAAGATCTGTAGTACACGTTTTAGCAAATTGATGTTGGAAATTACATAGTCGTGAGCTTAAAACTTAAAAGATTTACTTTACTCAAAGTATAAATAAGAAAAAAATTTGGCCACTGAATGGAGATATGAAGAAAACTACACCAGTGCATAGTGATCTAATCGGTACAGGATACATCAGTGTGGAACCCAGTGTACCCAGACATGCTGCCTTTAGAAATAAACTTATCAGTCTTACGGTTATAGATTGCTCAACACTCTATTCAGAAGTGATCCACACAATCATAAAACATTTTTAAGCTTTGTGCATGCAAGCCAAAAATGGAAATTTGTTATTAAAAGATGCCTTCATACAAGAATAGATACAGTGCCAGAGAAGTCTGATAGCCCTTTTCATGTCTCTTCAGTATTTGCTGTCTTATTTTTCTTCCACAGTTGTGTTTTAAATACCAGGTTTTCCATGGGATTTTTGGAAAAGGGTAATTTTTTTAATGGTGTTATTTCCTTATGGAATTCAATTCTTACACCTGAACTTTTCCTTTAAATGGAAAAGCCTTTTGTCTCCGCAATGAGAGTTAATTACACACAATTTTCTCTGTCTTGCACTTATAATTTTTATTGCTGAGGAAAAAAAGAAGTCTCATTTTAGAAAATGAAGAGACTTTTAATCACCGGACACACACCCCTCCCCAAACTGAACATTCTTTTAAACAAAAATAAAATAAAATCTAATGTTTTCCAATATAACAAGTTGCAAAACCTTGGAAAAAACTGTCGGTTTGTCAATGTTTTTTTGTTTGTTTTTTTGTTTGTTTTTAATGGGGTCATCCTTAACCGGTGCCTTTTCAGTAGCCCTCATCACCCTGCAAGCATGGTCTCCAGCTGTGTCAGCGCTTAGCATACTGCTATGCCTGTGCTTCTCATTTTGGTACTTTCATTAAGGGTACCTAGAAAATGCATGCTGCAACGGCTGCCCAAAGCCTCTAAGATTTTCAGAATCAGTTCAATTATTTATTAATCAAGTTCAGGTTTGCAAAAGTGTTTCAGGCAGTTAGGAGCCCTGAAAGAGATCTCCCTGTGTTTAGAGACCCCAGGCTAGCCCAGAGCAAGAGAGAAGATCGTTCTCCAATTGCCCCGTTTTTTCAGCATCTATTGCTAACATTGCTCAAAAGATATATTTTCACTTTGACCTAGTGTTCATGCCAACATTTGGTGCAGTTTAGTGGTATGCAGCATAACTAGCTCAGGTCTTGGGAGCAGCATTTTAGCTCTTCCTTTCCTGCTATATTGATTTTGTTTTGCTTTTGATTCTCAGCATAATTTGGTAAAAACCAACCCTTTGTTGTCCTGGCTTTCTATGACACACAAGCTTTGAAGTAACTTCTGAAGTGCTAATTATCCTTTAACATATTGCTTTTGAACTTTCAGTATGATGCTAGAATTTTCTAATTGTGTGTAGGGTCTATTTTGGAAGCACTGAGCTGGGGTCAGGAGGAGTTGCAAATACCTAACACTGTATAAAACCTGTACGTTTCGTAGGCAGTAAATAAGGACTAATGGTGTAGGCACCCAATGAAATGACGGGATTCTCACTGCCTGCATATTGATGCTATTGAAATAGGTGGGTGAAAAAAGTGCCCAATCCACTTTAAAGGATTTATCAGAAATTACACTGAGAAATCAGGTGACTTGCCCAAGGGCATAAAGGAAGTCTGTAAAAATATCAGGAATAGATCCTAAGTCATCTGACAGCTGGACACCTTTCCTGACAGATAGGAGTATCCCTCCTTTTCCATGTACCACATTGGGGAGCTCACCTCACAGTTTGGATGAGTAGAGCCTCAAAAAATGCCTGAGAAACCATAAGATGATAGGAATTTACAGTTGCTTTTTTTTCTTTTCCAGATGACATGGCTCTTCTTAATTCCCAAGCTAGTGGATGCTGTTAGTTTATACTTTGTACACATGAGTCTCCTCTCTTCTTCCAAACAATACTCCTCTTTCAAAGAATGCTGTAAGCACAAAGATTGCTGGTTTTTTTGGACGAGTTTTAAAAGTTTTGAGCTTGTTCATTTTGGATCTAAGCCCTGATCTTCCCTTGGGGTTAACACTTCTCACCTGTTTCTCAGAAATCAAAGGTCAGCTAATCTACTCAGTAGACGAGTGCAAAGTTTTTGCTTGGAGAATGATGGACAGATTTGCATGTGTTTGCATGTACGCAAAGTGCTGAAAGTCCTTACATTGTGTAACTAAGGGCCTGCTCTCTGAGGTGCAGTGCTTTGCAGTCTCTGAAGCCTGTAATTTCATGGTCTGTAAGTCTGTCCTAATGATCAGCTGGTCACAGTTAAGAGTTGCCCCTTGGCAGGTTCCTGTTGACATGCTAAACCCCATTGAGGTGAGCCCCTTTTGTGTGGGAAAGGTTTACTACAGCCAGTAAAGCGGACAAGACTCTGCTTAGGCTGAGCAGTCTGTTTTTTTTGCAATGGCCTCACGTACTACATCCTTGAAATTACATGTGGTGCTGAGCAATTTTGGTTAATGATGTGCTGCTACTTCTCCTGCTAGAGAGTAGCATTTTCCTCCAAAATCGTTCAAGCCTCTAATCTATTTTTGTCATGCTAATAATACTGCTTAGGGCTTAGGAAGGTGCAATGGCATTACTAACGAAATTTTAGATAGAGCTGGAGGACCCAAACTTCCAGGAATACCAGCAAATTGTGGGCTGTACATGCGATTTGTTCATCTGTTTGGATGAATTAATTCCATTTAGAGATTTTCAGTTGTGAAGATAGATTTTTGTCAAATCAATCAAGGCTGAATTTGGATTTCTTCTTTTGGGGATAAGCAGGGCATTCATGAATTAAACATCCTACTTTCATATGTTAGGGACCCTCTAACAAATAAAGAGGCACTTGAAACAATTTATGTGTTTCCAGGATTTGAGTTGTAATGAGTCTGTAAGGAAATGATGGCTGTTATGTATTGCTTTATGACAGCTTTTGTGTGACGGTAAGGATGTCATATCACACACTTAATAGGAAATGTTCGGAAGCTGTCCTGTTATTCTTTACCTGAAGATGGATCTAAAGAATATTTTTCACTTCTACTGCTGAATCATTAATATTTAAATTTTGAACTATATGTGCTTATTTAACTTTTGTTGGACAATTATAAAGATTAATCTGATTTATTTTAAATTTTAAAAAATTAGGAATAGGATTGGGTCTGTATAACTCCCATATGTTAGGGAACCTTCAGCTAGACATTTTTTTCATAAAGGGTCTCTATGATGCTTTATTTGTGGCAAAATTCTTAGAAGATATGGGAGAAAACCCTGTCTTTTTTTTTTTTTCCTGCAGTCATAAAAGTATTAATATCTGATCTCGCTTATACTACATCTTTTCTAAAAGACAAGAGCGAAGATAAAGATGAGTAGAGTTCTAAAAATTGAACCACAAAGATGAGTTTTGTTAAAAAAAATAATTAAAAATTAGGAGATCGCTAAGCTTTATTTTTATCTGAGCTGTCAAAATTCAGGGCTGAGTGAAGCCAGAACTTCTTATTTTGTTTCTCTTATCCCTGTAATGAAGAAACATGAAAGATGGCAGTCTGTAAAAATCATTGATGAAAGCATGTGTGTTCAGAAAACTAAATGAAGGGTAATTGGATCTGGGTTGTTAGGGTAACACTCTGGATCAAGCGTTCCACTTTTGAGCCAACTCCAAAAATATGTGAAGAAGAACCCAGAACAGGTCCTTCCTTCTAGCTTGGAGGCAATGGGCAGAAGGATTTGACTGAAGGAGGTCATTGTGGCAGCACCAAGGATTCAGTTCAATGCAAAAGCAGGGTGCAAAGAGGGGCTCTGGGGGGGTCCCCTGTTCACAGAGGAAGGGTGGAGGCCAGGAGTGTGAATGGGAAGGTGCTGGAGGGGACTGCGAGAGGGAGGGTGAGAAGCTAAGCAAGATAAAAGGAAGAAGATGGTGAGGAGAATCAGAAATGGAAAGACCTGGCTGGGAAGACAGAGAAGGGTTGGGACCAGGGGGACAATGTGTCACAACGGCACTTCTGGGACACAGCTGTCTGGCTGCAGCACACAGATCTCGGTGGTGGCTCACCTGCCGGAGGCTTGGCATGTCCGCCATAGAGGCTTTTGGCAGTGAAGGTTATAGCTATGAAAATCCTCATAGAGAGAGATGAGTCCTACCCTGCTTGCCACCAAAGCCATCTGTAGAGGCGTCCGTCTCAACCTGTTTATCTGGTAGCTGTGTGGGACGAGCAGAGTGAAGGCACCAGCCTGCAGAAGTGACAAAACCTACAGTCTGGCCATGACCATGAAGTAGTCGAGATTTTGGAACCAAGGACTAGGACAGGACTGTGTGTGCTCCAACTTGGAATGTGAAAATAAATATTTATAAATTAATTTCCATTAGGACAGAGAAGAGCCAGCAGGCTGAATGCTTTGGATATCAAGCTTGCAAAAAGCCTTTTAACTTGCAGTTAGCTCTTGCCATGTGATTTTTCCTAATATAATATGTTTTCTTGGTAACTAATTGCATCGTCTCCACTCTACAGCACTATAAACTTAGCAGATAACAGAGAAAATGCAGAAGTGCAGAGCTGCTCACAGCTCTGATCTTGTAATAAAGAGGTTGTATTATTATTTACAAAACAACTGATTCATTCAGAGATGCTCATCATTTGGAACATGACGCACCATATGTTCAGTGATTCAGTTTCTATCATTTCCATAGCGCTGCCTCAGATGTCGTATTTGGTTCATTAAAATCTTGTATTCTGCTTCCACTTCGTCAGATTTTTTTGTTGCTTGTCTACATAAAATATTCAAAGTAGTAATTTGGAGGCAGCTGTAAGCCAAATTGCAGACAGTAAGAATAAAACTTGACATCCCATAAACCACCATCCCCAGGATTTTCAGCAAGGGTGAATGATGTGACTTTTGTGTGGTTAAAAACTTTACTGATCCAGCTGCCACTGGAGTCAGCAGGAGGCTTCTCCCGAGAGGGCTGCAGAGGCCCCTCTGCCCTCCTTAGGTATTGGCCTTCATAATGGAGGATTTTACCGCTTAAACCAGAAAGGAGCAGAGCCCTTTGGTTTTGATTGAGCAAAACCATAATGAGAATGGCTGCTGATTTCAAGGCTGTTCTGCTTGATCCAGCTTTTGCCTGGCACTATCGATCTGTAAAGTAGCTTTCATTTAAAATAACTTCTCTTCATAGCAGGAGCTTGGCTGTCATACCTGTGTGGTTGTGCACGGTCTGTGCTGTGCTGGGACAAGACCAATCATGTGTCCCAGGTCTCTAGAAGGCAGGAGAGAACCGCTGCTGCCTCTTCCCTCTCTTCCCATTGCCAGGCGTCCATCTTGAAGTGAGCAGAGAAATAGTTGTCTGATAAAATATATCTGCCACTTTGTATTTGGGGCAACAAATACATTAAAAATCAAAAGAAACATTGAAGTACGATTTTCAAACAGCAACTATTAATTGCAGTTCATTTTTAAAAGGTCCATTCCACATGCTGACAGTTTGCAGCATTTTGCGCAAGCAGGGGGTATTATATCTTCTTGGTGGCCAGGAGATTTAAAGCGCAAAATGTTGCTCTTTTATTAAATGTACCACTGGCAAACTTATGGCCAATATCTTTCTGCTGCTTTAGTTAGTCATCTCTTACTTTAATGATGATATTTAAATGTCAGTACTGTTTATTTTACTGGAAAATTCAGGCTGTTTATCCTCTCTGGTTGGACTCATAGGTATTAGAGGCAGAAACACATTGCTAGCTCTTTTTTTTCCACTGTTGCCCAAGGCAACTGCAGGAGGAGATAACGTCCCACCAGCATTAACTTTGATGCCATGCCATTCTGCTCCCAGCTGATGTGGGAGAGTTTATTATGGCAAACATATGGATGTACAAGGCGGTAAGAGTGCTGGGTCAAAGCCAGGCATCAAATGGGACTGGAAAAGATTTTTTGCATGGGGTTTGGAAGTTACACATGCTATTTCTATTCTTGGCCCACCAAAAGCAAACTCCTGAGGGGGTTCAGAAAATACCCTGTCATCTGTGTGCAGATGCCTGTTGTTGAAGTATTGTCCTGAGCTGTCTTCCCTGCCCCACCATGAGATGTTTTTGCAGGGGCTGCAGGCTGGGACATGCACACTCTGCTCCATCCATCAGCCAGAGAGCAGGTAGGGGTAAGGGAAGTCTGGGTCTGCCTGACAGCATGTCTGTCCCAGTCCCTACCACAGGAGTAGTAAAGTCGGGAGGGGGGCTGCAGATATCATATGGGAAGGTGGTACCTAAAATGGTATGTGAGTAATTATGTCACACTGCATGCCCTGAAGGACCTGAGGAGTAAGCAGTGGGTGAGGAATGGGCACGTGAGATGTTATTTTGTGCCAGCAGCTGTGAATCAGCAAATCTGAGAGTCAAGGTTGGTCTGTGCCATTTCTGTGGCTCTCTGGGGAATTGTGTCCCAACAGTGGGACCACACAGTGGTTAAAGAAAACGTTTGTTACAATACTGTTTTCTTAACTGTGGTTATAGAGAATGTTGTATTTTCAAAACTGTGCTTTGTTTAATAGCGGTTTTGAGCACAGCAATTTGGCATATGTCTTTGAAGCTGCAAACGACGTCACATGAAACATTAGGCTCTGACTTCACTTCAGCAGCCCTTGCTCTGCCGCCCACTATGCTCAGAGCTCTGGAGCTGTTTCATTATAATCCCTTCTTACAGCAGCTCCATTCAGCTGTTTGAAGTCTGGGACTAAATTCTGCTACATAAACTTTTTAGCCTAAGGGCAGGCTTTTCCTTCTTCAAAAGGAAGAATGAGGGCAGTAGCATTTTAATGGGCCGTGTTTGTTCCTGGTGCAATTTGATGTCAGTGGGATTGTACTAAACTTGTCTCTGGCACAAAGATGCAAGAAAAGTGATACTTGAGGTGGCTTTCAAACTGTGATTTCTGGGGGGAAAAAAAAAGCGCCTGTATTTGGACTGATCCTAGTAGGTGTTATTTACAAGTTTCTTTGCCAGGGAGTTGGGCTGGTTTCTGGGTGTAATTGTGGAGGAGTGGAATGTGTCACCAACATATTTACTGTGATTTAGAGTGGAAACAGACTAGATAAATACATGTATAGGTGCATATAGTCCATATAGGAGGTAGCGTTGATCCTTAGAGATCTCAGAGGAGAAGATGACGACACTGGAAGTTGGAATGTCCCTTTGTCTCTTTGTGCAGGACATAACTCTTTAGCAATTTGTTCCTGTTACAGTGTATCTTCTTCAGTATATTACTACTTCATGGGACATAAGGGTGGTGGTGGTGTCCTGTCTTCGCTTGTTCCCATACAAAGAGCTGGAGGCAACAGGCCTGTGCAACCTGCTCTCTTTCCCCCACGATCTGCCCTAGGTTAGCCTTGGCAGGAGAAAGTATAGAGGGCTTGCTTTTCTATGGGCTTGCCGCACAGGCTGGTCCCAAACAGGTTAGGGGACCCGTGGCCCCTCCTGGTGTGGTCCCATAGCTCCTGCCTGCTGTCCCTCTGGAGAGACAAGCATGCGGCTCCCTCTGCAAGGCTGTGCCTCGTGTGTGCACCCCAGGCAGGGCCTTGAGACTTGCGGCTCAGAACCCATCTGCAACTCACTCGACACCTCCATTAGCAGGCAAGCTAAATACCTGGCAGCACCATGAGCTCAGGTTGCACCCATTCTGTATCTTAAGGATCTTAAGCTTCCCGCAGGACCAGAGCTGCTGTCTTCAATGGAGCTGAAATGAAAGCGCACAGTGTTGGCTGGTTTTGCTCTGGTTTAATTTTACTGAGTCCTCTGCTGCCCCTCAGACATTAGGCCCATCTCTGTGAAAACAAATATGCACAACACTAATAAAAAATGTATTTTCTCTGGACAACTTGACAGAAATTCTTGGAGTGTTTTTGATCTTTTGGGTTTTTTCTATAATCTAAACCAAAATTATCATCCTAAAAAAAACCCAAAAAAACCGCAAACCAAAAACCTAAGGGAATAAGAGACTCCTAGAATAGATGGGGAATCAAGTTCCTTTATTAAGACTTAATTATTGGGCTTGCACAAGCAATAATTTTATTCACTCTCTCCAGATCTCAGGCCTCTGAGTGCAGGGTCCTTTGGGAGGTGGTGTGTGTCTGCAGCTGCATCCGTTTGGTTTGCATTGTTTCACCTGGCCACCAGCGCAGGACCCTGGCCACCAGCGGGGCTTGCCATGCAGCCTGTGCTGGGATGCGATGCTATTGTGCTTCCCACCCCTCTGAGGGAACATTACGGATTTCTCATGTGTTATTTTCTTTTCACTTACTCAAACTCATGGTTAGTCAGAAGCTAAAGGTATTATTATTTCATGATGCTGATCTTCATATATAAATATTAGATCTAAGGAGCTAAAACTGGAAGGGGGGTGAAAAGGTCACCTAGTTTCTTGATCTGCTCTTGCTTCCTTTTGAAGTTATCAGGAATTTTGTCACTGTGTCACAGTGGGAATAGAAACACGGTCTTTTATGATCAAATAAGCCTGGCTTTCACATAATTAGTATCAGAGATCTGAAAATATTGTACAAATAATGAGCACGTATGTATGCCAAAGCTGTGTATATGCACATATACTTATAAGGAAACCCAACATGTACTGCTCGTAAGGAAAGCACTTAATATTACACTTAACATTTCCCATTTTTGTCTAATGACCGTAACTGTAGTTAAAATTATCTTCTTGACATACGCACTTTAGTGGCTGCAGCGGACATCTTATTGAAAAAAGACCTTTTTCCTTCTGTAATACAAACTACTGAAAAGTGGGATTCACATTTCCCCAGGTCTTTGGTGTCTTTGCATTGTCGTCGCAGCAGTATGCTCCTGTCAGTTAGAGATGCAATGTTTTCCCTCTAACTGTCAGTAAAAATCTGGAGCACCTCTCCCTTGAGGACAGGCTGAGGGAGTTGGGGTTGTTGAGCCTGGAGAAGAGAAGGCTCCGGGGACACCTTATTGTGGCCTCTCAATACTTAAAGGGGGCTTACAAGAAAGATGCGGACAAACATTTTGGCAGGGCCTGTAGTGACAGGACAAGGGATAATGCTTTTAAACTAAAAGAGGGTAGATTCAGATTAGATAGAAGGAAGAAATTTTTTTACGCTGAGGGTGGTGAAACACTGGAGTAGGTTTCCCAGAGAGGTGGTAGATGCCCCATCCCTGGAAACATTCAAGGTCAGGTTGGCCGGGGCTCTGAGCAACCTGATGTAGTTGAAGATGTCCCTGCTCATTGCAGGTGGGTTGGACTAGATGACTTCTAAAGGTCCCTTCCAACCCAAACTATTCTATGATTCTACGATAAATCTACAGTGCAGGCTTAAACTCTAAAACTTGCATGAAATGTGTCAATTATAAGGAAGTTACAACCCATTTAAACCTGATGCAGCTGCGGTGGTGCAGGTCTGTGATAGCAGGGAGCAGTCAGACTGGCTCCTGGTCTTCAGTGATACCATGGTGTCCATATCAGGACTCATGTACCTGTAATTGTGTGGGTAAAACCTCATGCTTGCAGTGACATTATTAGACTACTGCAGTTTTTTGCTGTAGACCGAGGTATCCGTGACACATAGCATGTTAAAGACCAATCCTTCTGCTGGGGTGAATCTGGGTAACTTCAGTTTCAGAGCCTGATTCTGTACAATAGAACCTGTAGCTGGCTCCACATGAGGGGAGAGTGTGTGACATAAAAAGAAAATAAACTGGAAATAAACTGGCTTACAACTACTTACAACTAAAAAGGCCAAACACCTGGGCATTTACATTTTTATTACATCTCTTAGAGTATCTGATCTATATGTATAGAACAAGACGAAAGGTGGCTGCCGAGGGATGGAAGTTTCTCCGTGGTAAGAAGGGAGTAAACCCATTTTCTATCCTTAGCTCTCCAGAAAATACCTGCACAGTTTCCTCTTTTGTCTTCTGTTGGCAAAGAGTCATCCGATTCATCTATCAAACAAAAGAGAAAGGAAATGTAATACTAGAATCAGCTTTAACACAAGGTGGTAAACACAGACCACCCCCAAAGATATAACACCCCCAGACTTTGGGAAAGATGGTAGTCAGGTTCAGATATCACAGTTTAGACTCATTTTTGCTAGCACTGTTCTTAACTCCCACATCATAGAATTCTGCATATTCATTTTCTGTATTTCTGTTTTCAGCTCTTCCTATTATCAAGCTCTTTTACATTTGAATTTTATTACAATATATCATAGCAGTACCGTTCACTTGATGACAGATTTTTTAAAATCACTTAATTATTTTTCTTCTGATCAAAGAGCCGCCACAGGAAATCCGATAAGCTATCAGAGACTCCTTCCCCTGGAGTCAGTAGCACATTCATATTTTTCATATTCGTATTTGCTGTCATCAGCCACAATTCTGTTTCAGATCAAGGGAAAGGGAGACTTTTTTTTTATGTGGGAGGGGAGGATTGAACCCAGCAAATTTAAAACGGGTACCATTTGTATTGCTTTAAATCATCCTGGTTTTAAAAATCCTTTAAAGCTTTTCATTTTACATATAACAGAGAACATCCAGTTCATCTCCATGTTCAAAGTGATGAACTTTGGAAGAAGCAAATTATCATGTGTTGTTAATTCTCTATAAACAATCACATTTCCAGCAGTCAGCTGGCTTGAATTAAGGCGTTATTGAGCTTTCATGTCTAGAAAATGTTATGTGTATTTCTTTGAAAGTGTAGAATAAACCCAGCAGTTTTTTATTTTTTTTGAATATAAATGCCTTTCCTGCATGTGTGTATGTGATTATTTTTTAGATACAAAGAAATTAACAAAGGGGAAAGGTTGGGGAAGCCTGCTCAGTCCTACCAGCCTTTACTTGCCCTTCACCATGCTAAGCCAGGCACATGAAGCAGCCTCCAGGGCAGGTGTTTGCACCCGTGTTGTGTGTATTAGCAGAGCACCATCAGTCTGAAGCCTTTTGCAGCAGGGTGATTGCTGTGCTGGGATTTACAAGTTCCCGCCGCTGGCTTCAAACGAACATCGTTATTTTGGGGAATAAATTCTCGTAGCAGTGGGACTTGCCTCTGGTGACTGTTTTGGGTAAGGGCTTTTTGCAGATGTAGGACTGAAACTGAATCACAGCCCAGACTGTTCTTTTTTAGCTTAGTAAGGGTAAAAATACCCCAAGGATCATACACTGCCCTCTAATGCCAAATGTTGAAAAACTTCCAAGATATGAATGTTAAAGAACAAGGTAATTACTGTTTTCTAGATGTACAATTGTTACATAAATGTGGATGCACAAGGAGCTGTTGTTACACTGCACCGCTTGAGGGAGAGCTCTCATTCTTCACTGCTGCCCTCAAGCAAGCAGCATGGGATTATCTGTGTCAAAATGTGATGCGTAGCTACAGCTTACAAAAAATTGGAGCTGTCTCTGGTGTGTTGGCACAGGCCATAAAACATCACTGGTGCTCAAGACGTGCTCTTCTGGGTTAATGGTGTCACAGAGGCAAAGCTATAGCTATGTCAGGTACCTCTGCTATGCCAGCATTTCCTTATGTTACCATGAATACAATACAACGGCATCCATTACTGCCTTCAGGGAAAACAAGGAAGAGAAGACGAGTGTGCTGTCACAGCAAATGCACTCTGTGATTACTGCTCTGGCTCCAAGGGGGATTGTAGTGCTTCCACTGACTCTCCTTGCCTCAGTTTTGGGCATGGGTGGTGGTGGAGCTACCCACCAGGACCTGTGACCTGCTTCTCCCCAAGCACTTGGACCTCTTCATGGCAGCGTGCCCTGAGCTCTGTGGCTGCAGAAGAGCCTTGCCTAGCTTTTCCACAAATCTCTGCTCTGCCTCAGTCCCCGGTCACTGGTTCTTCACAGGCACATGAAGCGAAAAAGTGGATGTGCCCGCAATGAGATATTCCTCCCCAAAATTCCTGTTGCACCTAGTGGCTGAACAGAAAAACAATTAACACAAATACAGTTTGGTATTTGTAACAGTGGATTCTATAACAGCAAATTGTATAAACAGCTCCCATAGAAAGCCCTGAAGTACACAGGCTAATTTCCCCCCGGGAACCGCACAGTGTTTTGCAGACACTTAAACCCAAAATCCCCAGAAGCTTGGTGCAACGTTGCAAAAATTAATCCTAGTTGCTTTCAAGCTGACTTTAAGTTAACCTCCATCACGATATACTGCTATGAGCTGGTCAAGAGATTTAAAAAGAAAGATAAAAAGGAAAACTGGCACTTCTTCTGAATTCAGAGTGATCTGGTAGCTAAGTACTCCCAATTGTTCAATATCTAGGCAGACAGGGGAGGAGAATGGATAATGGGAGGGAAAAACTAGAATTTAGAGACATCTATGTGTATCAGAGCTATTTCTTACCTAATAAGCCATGCTGCATGCAAAGTGGTTTTGAAAGTCCCTGGTGATGGGAACGTGGTGCACGCTGTGCGAACTGGGCTTGTAGGGCACCACAAGAGGTTTTGTGAAGAGTACTGGCCGCATTTCCATTGAGGCACCTCTTCTGCTTCCAGGACTGGGCTGGCCTTGGGAACAGATAGTCGTGTTTGCGCAGTGGTGAGCTTGAGCCTGACTGAATCCATGTTGCCCCTAAGGAGAGCTAGCATCTTTGCAGATACTAGCTCCCTTCTTCACATGCCAAAATGAGATATTGGAAAGCTAATTCAACATCTTTGGGCACTATGCATATGCTGAGGTGAAAAGAGGTGCAAGCACATACAAGTCTGTATCTCTGGACTGTTCATCACATATTTAGCTTCACAAGATGCTTCTAAATTAAAAGAGCATAAAGAAGAGCTTGTGCCCCCTTGCTCTGAAGAGTTGGGGGAACACTCCCTGGGGAGATAAGGGTCATTACCCAACTCAGCTGACATCAATAAGCTCAAGAAAGCTACCTTGCTTTGGTTAGCTTGTTTATTCTTACCTTTATTTTGGGCCATTTTGGGAGAAACCCCTAATTTATAAAGCTTCAGGCTGCAATTGAGTGAAATTTGATTTCAGGTGCCCTTTTATTCTACCAACAGCTTATTCCACCAACTATTATCAATACCTGGAAGTCACTGAAACCACTCAAGAACACTTAATATATACTTGAACTACAGATTTAGGTCTTTACTGACCTCACCATTTTGAACCGGCTCTGCCAGGATTTTGGCTTCCTATACTACTCCAAATAAAAATTGTTAGTAATGACTTTCTGACAATAATATCATCAGGGTTTAATGTGCATACATGCAGAAAGTCAGTTGAGTGAGAAGGCTTTATTGATATGGAATTGCTTTTCAGAGCAAACCCACACTTATTAATTATTCAAGGACTATTTCTGTCTGCTTGCAATTTTGTGGAAACATATCCATATCTCTTAAAAAAACAGTATTCGTTTTCATTGTTTCCTAAGGGGAGTTGTAGGTTCCTTTGCTCTCATTCAGCTGTGCTTAATGCTGCTACCTCTGCAGTGCCCCAGGCTTTCATCGCGGTATGTCACCTCTCTTCATAAACTGCTGCTGGGAGCTTCATTCATTCACAGGACACTAACATATTTATTCACGTCATAACTATTTTTCCTCAGGACCTTGCTAGTTGCTGAAAGATAGCTGCAGTGATTAAATTGCCTAACTCAGTTACTTGTCTTCCTGTTGGTTATGGAAATGCATTTTTATTAGGTCCTCTCTACAGCAAACTCAAGGCTATTGCTGTTCTTGAACCATCCCTGATTTATAATTTGTCATGTTATTATCAGTCATGAGCTAATAGGGTTAGCAACGAGTCCTTCCTTCAGCTCTAAGTGTTTATTGAAAGCATTTCCTGAGGGTAAGGACATAATGATAATCAATAGCAAGTTAATTTGATTATTATATGGACCATTAATTAGGCTTTAAACTGATGGAGTAATGAACAGCATAAGGCTTCGCTAAGCATCATTTGGGACCCTCATGTGTCGTAACTCTCCCACGCACCAGTAACCAAGTAATTGCTATTCATCATTACCACCAAAATTAGGATGCACTAGCTATGCTTCAGTAATGAGAAAGGTTTTCTTTTGCTGATTTTAGGTGTTGGATGATGCCCAAACCCATGTAATGAAAGTAGTCAAACGGAAACCAGTACTTCTGTTTCCCAACTCTGAATGATTTAATGGCTAAACTTGGGGACTTGGGGATGAAAATAATCCAGTTTCTTTTTGGAGGAGAATATATGCAATACATGATGTTACAGAGTGTGGCTGCAAACTTAAAGAGTGAGATCTTCAACAGCAGAATTTTTTCCTCTTTCTGTCCATGCTGTTGTCAGCTAAGTACAAAAAGATGTCACGCAGCTTCTCTTTGCTGCAGTGGAAGATGCATGGTCACGTCTGCTAGCCACAGTTTATTTATGATAGCTAATTGTGTGCTCATGTTAGTTGTGCACCCTTGCTAGGTGTTACAGATCCTGGACATGAACTTCGTACGCTACAGTATTGTGAATACATACAGGACTTTGTTATGACATTTGGATTTGATGAGGGGGACATGAGTTTAATTCAAGTCGGTCTTGCAAAATCTTTGAGTCTGAAAACACTTGCAAAAGAGTACAACACTTAATTTTCCTTTTGCTGTTTACCCAGCAATTTCTTGTGAAGTCTAGTGCAGCAGGATCCAACCCCGTTACTATGCTATCTTGCGTTACTGCCTTGCAAGTAATATGTTGTGGCCTTGCCTGCCCAGACGGGCGGGGTGATGTTGGTGCCCTTGGTGAAACGACATGGTGGGCTATGTCTGCAGTTTCCAGTCCCATGACTCTCCTATTCTTGTCACACTTCTGTCATGTGGCTAGTAGTGAAACCATACCGCAGGATATGTGCCAGTTGGTATTTTTCTGAGAACATAGCAACAGGGTGCTTGGGTGGGTGAGTTTTCCTGGTGGTCTGAGCTCAAGTCTGCACCTGTATCGTTGCAGCCACTGGATCAGATGAACAGAAGCTTTTGACACCATTTTCCACAGCATTCTCCTGGAGAAACTGACTGCTCACGGCTTGGATGGGCTTATGCTTCACTGGGTGAAAAACTGGCTGGAGGGCTGGGCCCAGGGAGTGGTGGTGAATGGAGTTAAATCCAGTTGGTGGCTGGTCACAAGTGGTGTTCCCCAGGGCTCAATACTGGGGCCATTTCTGTTAAATATCTTTATCAATGACCTGGACAAGGGATTCAGGTGCACCCTCAGTAAGTTTGCAGATGACACCAAGTTGGGTGGGAGTGTTGATCTGCTTGAGGGTAGGAAGGCTCTACAGAGGGATCTGGACAGGCTGGATCGATGGGCCAAGGCCAATGGTATGAGGTTCAACAAGGCCAAGTGCCGGGTCCTGCACTTGGGTCACAACAACTCCATGCAGCGCTACAGGCCTGGGGAAGATGGCTAGAAAGCTGCCCGGTGGAAAAGGACCTGGGGGTGTTAGTCAACAGCCAGCTGAATATGAGGCAGCAGTGTGCCCAGGTGGCCAAAAAGACCATCCTGGCTTGTATCAGAAATAATGTGGCCAGCAGGACTAGGGAAGTGGTTGATAACTCTCTACTTGGCACTGCTGAGGCTGCACCTCAAGTACTGTGTTCAGTTTTGGGCCCCTCACTGCAAGAAAGACACTGAGGTGCTGGAGGGTGTCCAGAGAAGGGCAACAAAACTGGTGAGGGGTCTAGAGCACAAGTCTTATGAGGAATGGCTGCGGGAACTGGGGTTGTTCAGCCTGGAGATAAAGGAAGCTGAGGGGAGACCTTATCACTCTGTACAGCTACCTGAAAGGAGGTTGCAGAGACATCAGCGTCGATCTCTTCTCCCAAGTAACAGGCGAGAGGACATGAGGAAATGGCCTCAAGTTGCACCAGGGGAGATTTAGATTGGAGATAAGAAAATTTTCTTCACTGCAAGGGTTGTCAAGCATTGGAACAGGCTGCCCAGGGAAGTGGTTGAGTCACCATCCCTGGAGGTATTGAAAGGACATGTAGATGTAGTGCTGAGGAACATGGTTTAATGGTGGACTTGTCAGTGCTAGGTTAATGGTGGGACTTGATGATCTAAAAGATCTTTTCCATCCTAAACGATTCTGTGATGCTGCTCATTTTTCTCACCCCCAGAAAGCTGTTGTGCTCCCTTTTCCCTGGTTGCATGAGGTGGGTTGGAGCAAAGGTCCCTCTAGTCAAGACTCCTGTCTCCCACGCTCCCCTTTGGCAGGTGCTCAGGTAAATATGAATTTGGTCAGGTACTGAGGATCCCCAGCCTCTCTCTGCGCTCAGGAGGAACAAGCAAGAGTTTGCCCAGGTCTGTTGCCAAGTTTTGTATTACCCTCACAATTGTGTAGTTCTTATCTAGATTAGTTTCATTAAAATAGCAAAGAAGCCTTTACTGGAAGCCTAACGGCTGGCTAATTTCACTTCTCAGTTGTTATTTCAGCCTCTGTGTTGCAAAGTTAAAGGACATTATTTCTTTTTGGTAGATTCCCAGTGGGTATCAGTCACCAGAGCTCTGTGGGACTAGTTTCTGCTAGCTGGGCATCTGTGCCTGGAAATTAAAAATGTGGAGCTCCAAGGCTTATACAACCTTTGGAGAGTACTTTCTCCAGTCCTGAGTGACGTGTCAGAATGCCTGGTCCAAATTCACAGGCAGCACTACATAGCAAAATAATCAACTTAATCTCGTTAGGGCCCGAGTGATGTGAATCTGTGTAACTGTATTGTGCTGATGTCTGTGCTCACTGATTATCAGAGTGGAGCAGACGCGGTGAGTACAGGTAAGATGCTGCTTCCATGCGCTGGTGGTGTGTCATTGCTACAGAAGCTTGTAACCAACATCCTTTGAAGACAGGGGCCCTAATTAATTTAAATTGTACTTAGTTGCCATGAATATTTTTTACCATTGACAGCCTTGTCTATTTGAAAGTTTGGGGCTTTGTTTTTCTTTTACACACATGTGTAGCTGTTGCTTTGCCACTCTGTTGCTCACAGCTTTTAATGCACTGGTGGAGCAGATCCTCAGGTGGCAGAAGGCAATATAGTTTTTACTAAAGCAGTGAAGCTGTATTGACTTATTCTAGCTGAGTATATGGCCTTTTTTTTAACATTAGACTGGATGAAAAACCTTCTGGGGTATGTCAAGCATGCGCTTGGTTCAGTTTTTTTTGAGTAAACTCTTTGAGTTCCATCCCCTTGTAGACAGAAATTTCACTCCCAAATTTTGTTGGCATTAGTATATTCCTTACTGACTGAGTTTAGGCAAATCCAGATGTTTTTTTTTCCCCAATAAGCCTTTTTTTTATCACGTTGGCAAGCTTTTTTGTGACTGACTGCTTCTGCTGTAATAGTGACAGTCTGTAGTGTTCTATAGTGCTCTATAGTGTAAAGGACTGAAAAATATAACATAGCTGTGTTGGAAGGCTATTGGTAAGAATCATCGAAATGCAAAGGTATTGGGCTGTGCACCATGCCTGTGCAAAGGAAAGTGGAGAAGTTACTAGTGTTGTTGAGGTCTCTCTTAACTGTACTTTTCTGCTAGAGCAGGGGGAAGGTGCAGAGGTAAAGGGGTTATTGCTGACACTTGCAGGATGCCACATGCCTGCGTGACCCTGGGTGTCCACAGCCCCAAGTGGTGCAGTGGGGGTGTTTAGAAGGAGGAAAGGGGAGATGGCAGCCACGGTGGCTTGAAAAGGGCAGAGGGGTCCCAGCAGGAAGCACCAAGAAAGTGGCTTTTGTAGCTGACTATTTTGGGCTTCTTGCTGTCTTTATCCTAGCAGCCATGCATACTGTCAGAAGCTAACAGTAACAGGCTAATAGCCTCAGGAAGTCCAGTGTTTTCCATTCATGTCTCATCCTTTTTCACTACATCTTCACATACAGTAACCTGGACTTGAAATATTACAAGACTTTCCAAACTAGACTGAAGATGGCCCGGAGAAACTTGATCTGACTTTGAAATTGGTCCTGCGTTGAGCAGGGCATGGAAATGACAACCTCCAGAGGAGCCCTCCAACCTACACCACTCCATTTCAGTGGGACGCCAAAGACTTCACAGCCCATGAAGCAGCAGCAGGTTTCTTTCCACTCTGCAGAACTTCACTGAAATATAGAGAATATTGGTCTGTTAGATACTCAGCTGACTTGTGAAGTTCTGAAAAGTGATAACTACCCTGCCTGCTCTGCGTAGTCAGGAGCCCTGCAAAGTCTGCTTTCCCTTTCATTTTGATGGTGAGGTCCTAAAGGGCGCACGGCGACTGTGCACAACTGTGGCACTGGGCCTCGATGGGACTGGTCTCGAAGCATGGTGCTGTCTCCAGTCGGCACAGGACCGCGGGGTCGGCAGTGTGGCAGGAGATGTGTGGTACACACAGTGATTTTACCAGGGACCGGCAGCTCGTCTAAACTGTCAAACAGGACCTGTCTGCTAGTTATTTTTCCTTGCCAGGTGATTATGACTGCAGTCTACCTGACTGTTTTACTGTTGCACTTCTAGGTGGATCTGGATAGTTTCTGCATCTCAGAAGACCTGGCTTTAAAAATAATTGCTTTTAGTCTGGAATCTTACAAAACAAAATACTTCAGAATTTCTATGAAAGTAATGAAAATCTACTTCACAACTTAAAAATCACAGTGTCTTACTATAATAAGAATGAAATGCCTTATGTTATTCTTTTTTAGAATGCTAAGCTTCGGTGGGCTACAAATTGTGAGCTTTTTGCCATCTACTAAGTGCTAGCATTTCAATGAAATAAGATTTTATAAAGCAGAAATCTTTAACTGAAATGTGCTGTGACAGCAGTGGTCATAATCTGTAAGGCTTAAGAAAATAACACATAGAGAAAGTATTTAGAGGTAGAGAGGAATAATGGATTACATCCTATCAGCCACCTATAATCTCCAAAACCCCAGGGACCATCATGTATTCCAGGCATCTCAGTTGATCAAACAGGGAGAAAGTTTTCATATTTTTTTTAATAATGTTATTACTTTTCCCTTTCTTAACATTTTCTTAAATTTCAAAAAGATAAATTCTCCTGCAATGAAAAAGTGTCACAGAACTGCCAACTTTAGCTTTATGATGCAAGTTTAGGTAAAAGGATTTCATAGATGTTATAGCACTGCAGCCGTCAGTTTTCTGGTAGTTCACTTGTTTCTGCTTATTTCAGAGCAACTCTGTTAATTCCTTAATTTTGCAAATAATTTCCCAATTTCGGTTTGAGAGACTGTATAGGACACTTTCTGCATCTTCATGTACCAAAGCAAGGATGTGTCATTCATATCCCTCTACCTATCTCCTATATGCGATACCTACTCTGGACCTATAGGATACCTACTTTTACACTATAATGTTTCCTTTAGTTTCTACTAAACAAGTTGGTTTGATGGTACTGCATATTATCTCATCTGTTTGAAATGGTATCATGTTGAAACTTGGCATACAAGTTGCCAACTTGGAATCACTTTAAAAAGAAAAATGAGAGTATTGCTTTGATCCTGTTGGCCAAACTTGATATATTGCCTGAGGGTGGATTAACACTCTCATGTGCAAATTTGAGATCTGCCCCCCACTCCTCCAAACTCCAAAGAGCTTTGTGGCCTTTTGATATTCTGAAAGACAGTTCTGATCTGGGATGAGGAATTTAATATTTGAATGGCACAATCTCTTCCTATGTAGTGGTAAGGAGTGTCTAGCAAAAGCAGAGCTCTGTTTTACTGATTGTTTTACAGAAGCATCCAGCATTTTGGATTAGTCCAAATTACCTCTGAACTTTTTAGGGCTGCAAAATTAGCCTAGGTAATCTCGCAAGAATAAATTGCATGTTTCCATTAATGTTTCCAGTAATTTCTGGTTAGGGTTGAAGGACTCCATTAAGTGGTTTTCTCCGAACACTGTCTTGAAACTCCCAAAGACAAACGAAAATGAGTAATAATTTATTACAATAATAAAAATGGGCAACTGCTGACTGTGTCTCATAGTGTTGTGCATCCACAAACAGTCCTCATCCCAGGAGGTAGCTTAGGTTCTTGGAGGACATGCCTTCTGCTTGGGGAGGAGATGGGAGCGGCATTGTCATCCAGTAGAAGGTGGCCAACCCATCTCCTACAACAGCTGGTGGTAACTCACCAGTAAAGAGGCGGTGACACCTCATAACATTTTTCTCATACTGATACTGACATTGCTTTGATATATTTGAATTTTGTATTTCTTCCTGTGTGATGGTTTTGACATTAATTTATATTGACTTCTGTGAAAAGACAGTGGGTTTCTACTTACCTACCATATTTCAGAAGGATTGCCTGTGACAGAGAATACATGCAGTCGAAGTCTGTACAGTGCTTTGAAAGGAAATAGAGGCAGGGTCAGGTTTTGACCCTGCTTGCAAAATGGAAATAAAAGAACTGGTGATGTGCAGTTGGCTTTTTTGAGGGCTGGTGCCAGAACTAATATTGGCAGTTCAGTAATGAATCAAATGACCTTTGGCAGTCAGCAAGTTTAATGCCATCAGTGGTCCCTTGCCACAGGTCCAAGGTGCACTTGCTTGGGTTGCAGGAGAAACTACTTGTGCCCCGACACGAACATCACCCCGAGGACTGCTGGTTGGCATCACTAGAATAATCCAGTGAGTCAAATTTGGCCTCTACGATTAGATTTATTGAGGGCGCCAAGCCAACTCTTCAAGCATTACTGAAAATACACACTGTAAAGATTTTCCAAGGTGACTGGTGAGCTCCCCACAGAAGTCCTCTGTGAGTTTTTCCACATGAAGGAAATTTTGCATCTAAGCTTTTGCAAAGTGTTGTCCCTACTGTGTGGTCGCAGTTTGTCCTGATCTAAGAACCCAAATCTGTCCAGGCGCTTGGTGAGGTGGTAGTAGGGACCATAACGATCAAAATTCATGCTCTGTTTGAGCTTTCTTATGCTTGGCAGCTCCTTCCAGACCTCATTATTTAATCACTTTTTGTGGAGGTCTCTGGAGTTGCTTTCAGTCAGATTTATTTTTGGATGAAGGCAAGATTTTATTTTTAGAAGTATCTTTGATGAAGTAAATGATGGAAAGGAACTGAAAAGTTGTAATTCAGTCAAGACGTTCACTTATGGCATAGCCTGTGATTGCAGCTTGATGGAATTAAGGTTTTTCTGTTCAGTCCAGAAGCAGGTATTTTTATGTCAAGCACAAAATAATAATTTTTTTTTTTTAGTAATGACAAGAGGATTTACATATTTTTTTCAAATAAATATAATGTAGAAAATAATTTGTTTCTAAATACAGATGAAAAAATAGCATACTCTTAATTCAGACGTGGAATACATAGTTTCATTATTTATATTCTTTTGGTTTTGTGTTAGTGGTTTTGGCATTACATCTGAAAATGTTATGGGGAAAATTAAAATCAGCGATCCTTTAAAACTTTATTTATAATGGCAGGATACAAACAACTACTGTGATTGGAAAAGTGAAGTTGCTATATCAGAGATGATCTGGCTGGAAACATCTGACCCATATTTGGTAAGGAGAGTAGGAACAAAGCTCTGGCCAGCTGCCGTTAACCATCCCTGGGCCATTTTGTGGTGGTTGTGCTCCTCCACTGCTCTGGGGACACTTGTGATTTCTGAATTCCTTTCTGCTCCCACAAAGATATTCCCTTTATTTAAAGCACAGCTGGTGCAGGGCTCTTCAGCAACTCAGGGACAATTAGATTTTGTTGTCCCAATGTGTGTAGGCTGGCCAACTTCATCTGGGGAGAAGTTCTGCTGAGCTGGGTGTGCTACTGCGGCTGGCGCGCGGGGCTGGGTATGTGGGAGATGCTGCTGCTCACTGGGACCAATGCTCCCTCTTAACTTGCTCTCCAGTTCCTTACCCAGGTGGCCAGCACTCTGGTGTGGAAAAAATACCTGTTTCCATCACCCCAGCAAGCCGCTGCCTGTAGGAGGCGTCTGCTTTGTGCATGCACTGTCAATTCTGCTATAAAATCTCATTTGGCATGATCTCTCTATTACAGTAGATACCCACTGGATTGGAACTTCTTAGCAGCACTTGGTTGCTCCATCTCCTAACCTTAGATGATCAGCCATTGGTTTTGGCTTGCAAGTCCCCAGATAAATGCTTCAAGATACAGTGAATAGAAAGCACAGGGGTCCACCCTATAATCAGGGATGGATTGAAGAGAAGAGCCAATTCAGACTTCCTTACACCAGTTTTATACTTAATAAAGATTCACCAGAGTCCCACAGATATTGAATTCCTGAGGTAGAATTTTGTACGGGCCAGTACATTGTTAAACTAGAATAAATCAACAAATAGTAAAGTAGGATATAGATTACATTTCATTTGTGCTGCTGTAATGCTAAATTTCTTCAGTTAATCCGTTGGTTTGCCTTTCCATTTCAGCAAATTTATGCATTTACTCTATTGCCTCTGTTTTGTACCTCGTGTCCCAGATAATCCTGACAATGTGGCTAATTGCTTATTAATTTTGATAGACAATAGATTTTGTCAGTCTGTTGCATATGGAAACAACTGGTTTCTTTTGTCTCCCATGCTCTCTGACCGAAGAGACTTTGGATGGAGTGAACACCTAGTGTTGTATCTAGCAGGACTACACAGCTGATGCTTCTGGGATATGGTATCCTTTAAAGAATGATTACCCTCACTGCTGCTCATCATAACATTGTGAGTAACTGGAATCCATTCCCTTTGTTACCCCTCGGCAGAGGAACAGATGAGAGAATTGCTGTTGGAAACTTCCTGAAGTGGTGGTCAAATTAGATGCATTCTTCAAGAACACACTCATTCTCAGTTGAATCCAACCCACAGACATCTAGCCAGTCTTTGTGTGGCCATTTCTGGACCAGCCTCCCAGATGGAAAGCAACAGTGCCAAACCTTAGATTATATTGATTCTGCAGTTGTCCTTATGGCAAAACAAAGCTGGGTTTGAAATGGAATTACCAACCTGTCAGCCTCACCTCTGTGCCTGGGAAGATCACGGAACAGATCTTCCTAAATGCTATGCTAAGGCACATGGAGGACAGGAAGGTGATTCAAGACAGCCAGCATGGCTTCACCAAGGGCAAGTCCTGCCTGACCAACCTAGTGGCCTTCTATGGTAGAGTGACTACATCAGTGAACAAGGAAAGAGGTATGGATGTCACCTTTCTGGAGTTCTCTAAGGCCTTTGACACAGTCCCCCACAATGTCATTGTCTCTAAACTGGGCAGATGTGGATTTGATGAATGGATTGTTCAATGGATAAGGAATTGGTTGGATGGTTGCATCCAGAGGATAGTGGTCAACAGCTCAATGTCCAGATGGAAGATTGGTGACAAGTGGTGTCCCTCAGGTGTCCATATTGGGACCAGTACTGTTTAATATCTTCATCAGTGACGTAGACAGTGGGATTGAGTGCACCCTCAGCAAGTTTGCAGACAACACCAGAGTGGTATGGTTGACATAGCTGAGGGACTGGATGTCATCCAGAGGGACCTGGACAGACTCAAGAAGTGTGCCCATGTGAACCTCATGGGGTTCAACAAAACCAAGTGCAAGGTTGTGAGCTGGCGTTGGTGCAGCCCCTGGTATCAATACAGGCTGGGGGATGAAGGGATTGAGAGCAGCCCTGCTGAGAAGGACTTGGGGGTACTGGTGGATGAAAAGCTGGATATGAGCCAACAATGTGCACTTGCAGCCCAGAAAGCCAACTGTATCCTGAGCTGCATCAAAGGAAGCATGGCCAGTAGGCTGAGGGAGGTGATTCTGCCCCTCTGCTCCACTCTGGTGAGACCCCACCTGGAGTACTGTGTCCAGCTGTGGATCTGTCTGCACAGGAAAGACATGGACCTGTTGGAGAGGGTCCAGACGAGGGCCACAAAAATGATCCGAGGGCTGGAGCACCTCTCCTATGAGGAAAGGCTGAGAGAGTTGGGGTTGTTCAGCCTGGAGAAGAGAAGGCTCCAGGGAGACCTTCTTGTGGCCTTTCAATACTTAAAAGGGGCTTGTCCCCCATACATGGGGACAAACTTTTTAGCAGGGCCTGTTGCGATAGGACAAGTGGTAATGGTTGTAAGCTGAAAGAGGGTAGATTCAGACTAGATAGAGGGAAGAAATTTTTTATAATGATGGTGGTGAAATACTGGTGCAGGTGGCCCCAGAGAGGTGGTAGATGCCCCATCCCTGGAAATATTCAGGGTCAGGTTGGATGGCGCTCTGAGCAACCTGATCTAGTTGAAGAGGCCTCTGGTTATTGCAAGGGGGTTGGAATAGATGACTTATAAAGGTCCCTCCCAACCCAAAATACTCTCTGATTCTATGATGGGGGAAAGCGTTCAAAAGCATTCTGGGTTGCATATTGTGCTGGTCAGACCTGTAGCCCACAGGGAGTCATGCTCTGACCCTGATCCTTCCTCTGCCTCAGAATGAGGTGTAAAAGCAGCATTGGTGTTAGAGAGAGGAAACCCCACCCTGTGCAGAAAAAGGTCCTTATGTGACTAACAGAAGGCTCTCCATTGCTGGAATATCAGGATTAAGACTGAGGCATGTTATAATTAATTCAAATAATTCTAACAGTCTTTGTACCCATAAAACAGTTACATGTTGTGTAAGTTTTATAAATTTTAGCTCACTTTAAAGACTATTCTCTGCAAGATGGACATACACACTATGTCGATGGTGGATCAGCACCTATTTTTGGTGCTGGTTGAATGACAAATTATGTCTTCTCCAAAGAGTTTTGGTATTTTTTATTTTAAAAAATAGATCAAAAGTGGTGTTTTTTGTTATGAGCTCTTTTGCTGATGTTTGAACAATATACAGGTAATAATTTTTTTAATTAGTTACTTCTACCAAATGTCCAATAATAAATAGGTTTAAAAATTCCATTTTTTGCATGATGGTATGTAGCATATACCTTATGCAACATAACAGAGCCAAGAGACAAGATAAATTATACTGGATATATTGCACCCTTTGCTTGAGTAAATTCATATCAATAGGCTCCAGTCACCTCCTCTTTGCATGAATATGAGGAATTTTCCTTATGCAGGCAAACTTGAGGCAAATAGTGTTGGGCAAACCATTTTCCTCTTCCTTTTGAACATCTATATCCCTTGTTTTATGCTTATTTTTGAAATCCTTTGTTCCCTTCCAACTCACAAATGGGCACAAAGCATAGTGGCTTTCCACCTCCTGCTTTGCTATTGCTCAAGTACGTTATCCTCATTGCATTCTAATTAATGAGGATATCACTGGCGGGGGGACAGATAGCAGAACTGGAGATAAAGTAGTCTTTTGCATTAAACTCTGATTCTTAATAGATGTACATACATTGATCAATATTCTTAAAACTGTTGTGCTGGTGAAAGGCTTGGTGACTCTCTCCTGGTGGAGCTGTTGCATGTCCATCATACCAGTCTACGTAGCTGATGTGGTTTGAAGTCCCTTGGCAGGTATGAGGTGAGTTTGTGGGTATTTACACACACACCTTAGATGGCAGAAACAGGAGAGGAGGAGGAACCTCTGGCAAAGGTGGTAATTGTAATCTGGGGGTTACCACCCCTCAGCACCTCTGACATATTGGGTGCTCTGAAAAGGAATTCAGTGGTAATGAGGATTTCACAGGGCACTGAGGTGCTGTTAGAGGGGATTAGCAAACTCCAGGCCTGAGTTTACAACCTTGGATCCACCACGAGGCACAAAGTCCTGGCTGTGCTTTTTTCAGCCATCTGTGCTCATTTGTTAACCTGTAGAGAGGCTTGTGGCTGCTATAATTTATTTTGCCATTCATCATGAAAACAATTCCAATTTTCAGAAGCTAAAGGGGAAGACGAAAGATAGAGTTTATGTTGCTGTCAGTTTAAGATAATTTTCTATTATCTTTCTGTATAAGTTACAGGAAAGATATATTGTCTTTTTTAAAAGGTTATGGGATTGGAGAAAGTCAAACCATCAATTTAAAATAAGGGCAGGAATGCTGGGTATAGAGTGTATCTGAAGAGGCTGGAGAACCCCAAAATAATTTACCTTGGGAGGTTGATGGTGTTTTTTATTTCTCAACCCATTCATACACTTGCTTTCCCCCCTTCTAATGGCTTAATATTTTCCCTCTTTATTCCTTCCCCAGTTCCGTGGAGCCAGTTCTTCTTTCAGATGCAGTTTGTGTTTACAACCAGTTGTCATTAACACACCATAGGAACAAAAATGTGGGCTTTGAATGAAGTCTGTCTAGCTTCTGCAGTAAAGATCCGGTTGAAAGCAGGCTTTCTGGAGGGGTATCTTGGCCTGACATGGAAGAATCCTATTTAAACTGACGTATATTCTCTGTCATATGTTGCTTCTTATCCCTTCTTCTCTCCTCAAGTGATTCTGTACTTTTTTTTTCTTCTTCACAGCTGTCTGAGTTTCACCAGCTTGACACAGCATTAAAAGCATTTGCACTTTGTCTATAGCAATAAACATCAGCAAAATTGCCACAAATGCTCCTGTGATACATTGCCATTAAATACAGCTGTACCTTTTTGGATGTGGGAGGGAGGATGGCTGTGGCTCTCATCCGAGCTGAGGATAAGCCCGTTTGCTTGTGCAGAGGCAAGATGAGGGACCAGATTTGCTCAGCTGTGTTTATCCTCCCGCCCACACTTGTGCCCATACAAGCATCCCACCAGCCGAACGTCAGGCTAATCAAAACAACATAAAGCTGGCTGAATCCCAAACCAGCTGTGTCAAGGCTTGTCATGCCTGTACCATTATTGTTGCTGTTTCAATTTGTAAAATTAGCCTCTGCTGATGGCCCTGCCTGCAGCTGCCTCTCCTCCAGCTTCTCTGCAGCTCCTGTGTCTCTGGACCATCCCCTGTGCGATAGCTAAGCACTCCCGTCCTGGTGTGCCCGCAGCCCCCCATGGAACCTGGGGCTCTGAAGGCGGTGGGTCCTACCCCGCCTCCTGCCACCGGGGTCTGCACTTTGAGCTGCAAATGAATTCAAGAGCCTCCCCGGGAACAGAAAGACTTTTCAGCTGATCAAATGGCTGAAAAGGAAAACATAGCCATATGCTGCTGCATGAGCTCGCTGCGGCTGTCCGGGTCACTGGGTGAAAATCTCTGTGCCTTGCCTAACCCTCGCCTGGCTCCAGCTGGGAGGATGGAGGGGTTTTACCCAACCTACCCCATTCCTTGTAGTGCTGCAGGGCTCAGCAGTGGCTGCCACCAAAAAAAAAAAAAAAAAGTGTTACTTTATGTTGATTTTTGGTGGACTAACTGGGCCTACAAAGTTCAGAGGTGATGGTACATCGCTTCATTTCACTGTGAAGAACAGGCAGCATGTTTTGGGGTTTTGAGTACAGAGACCAATTTGATCTGCTGTGGCAAGCACACTTCAAAATTCATGCCAGCCTTTTGAAATGTGTTGATTGGTTTACAGAGGGAAAAACAGAGAGAAAAGCAAAAAATTGGATCCAGGTAGTGCCCCAAGTGGTTTAATCAGAACCTGTGAACGTCCCTCCCTCAGGCAGGGTTGTTTGTGTGCAGCCTGTGGTCTGTCTGCTGGTCTTTTGGAGGGGGAAGGGAGGTGTCAGTCCTGCAGCCATCAGAACTACACACTGCAGGCCCTGCTCCTGCTTTTGACAGAAGGGAGAGAAGTGTGAACGGGGAGAGATCTCACCCTCCTGGTGCTTCCAGGATGGGAGGTGCTACTTGCTCGTGCTGGTTCTGCCAGGCAGGCAGGTTGGGTTGCCCACCATGGCCAGGCATTCAGGTCCTCGTGCTTAGCTCTGCTGTGCTCTCTGTCCGGAGGGGGAAGGTAACTGGAGGGAGCTGTGGCAGGGTCTCTGCTGGCTCAGATGTGATGGCATGGTGCCCTGTGTGCTGGCCAGCCATTTGATCTGATCCTGATGAGCCTCTGCGGCATCCTGGATAAGCAGAGAGCAAGGCATGCATGGCTTACTAGCTTTTCAATAGGCGATCCTACAGCACTGCTGCACACTAGAAGTCTTAGAGGAAAGGACACAGGTGTGTACTAGGAATAGAGGTTAATGCCATAAGCACAAGCACTGAAATAACTGATTAATCTAAATGATTGCCCACCTTCTGGCTTCTGTGTACATAACACAGTGCTGGTGGGAGTTGCAGCCCCTTCCCGCTCCTCCACATCTCTCCACACCTCTTTCCCACCCATTTCCCACTGCTGAATTTCCAGCTGGTGGTGTGAATAGATCTCAACTGTTACCCCATGGAGGCGACATGAAATTGTGCCCAGTGCTTCCCTGTCCCCAAAGCCTCAGCCATTAAATATCGCTGAAGGAAAGCTCTTTATACTGCCCTTCTGACCCCCTGTATACTCCAGTATGCCTCCAGCGTGTGGGGCTAATCTGGTCAAGGGTCTGGGCTTCTCACCTGTCTAACCTGTATAAGAAGGGAGAGGCTACAGTAAAAATAATTTATCCCCCCCAGTTTGATCTCATGCTGGTTTTACAGTAGAATAACTGTACTTCCTCAGTGCTACTCTTCGCGTGAGGTTAATTGGTGTATATAAAGCAAGCACGATGATTCTTCACTTAAAAGCACACTTGGGAACTTGCTAATCTCCCTGGAGGTTTGGCCAGGTTTCATCTGTGTGCTCCTGGTTTGTGTTTGATTTTTATTTCAGACACATGCTGCAGAACCCTCTGGATGCTGCTTAGAAAGCTGGCTTTAATAAAACCATCTGTCTCATATACATCTCATGCTGGAGAGATCTGACTGAAAATATTTCTTCTCTTCTCAGGATTTTTTTTTGTTTATCTTTAAAAATATCCTTCTTAATCCTATTTTTCTGCTTTCTAATTATCATGTGAACTGGATCTGTTGAAGCTTTTCTTTTCCCTTTTCCTTTTCTACTCCCATTTTATGTGTGTGATGTTAGTGCTGTTGTGCTGCTGCTAGCATGTCCCACTATCTGAGGGTGCCCTGGCCGTGCAGTACTTCCCATGGCCCTCTGAGGCCAGTGATGGGCTTTCCCCTGAGCAGTGCTTTAGGAGAAGGGTTAAATTGGCAGGTAGGGCAGGACCTCCTTGGTGATGATCTCAAAACTGCTTTTGTGACTTGCATCTGAGAGACTTATGAAGGTAAGCCTCCACCTGTGGCTGCATCAGGATTTACTCAAGTCACTATATAACAAAACTACTACTAAAACAATCTCACTCTTGTTGGTGTGCTTGGATTACTCATTCATTTGTAGATCTGGGCCCAGAGGTGCAATGTATCTGTACCTTGCCACTGGTCCTGAGGTGGGGTTGGAGGGCCTCAGTCTCCGCTTCGAGCTGTGCTGTCCTCGTCTTGTCTGGAGCAGATGATGTGGAGAGTAACGCCAAGTCTCACTCATCCTTTTTTGCTCACTGGGCAGTCCGCTACCCTTAACAGATGCCTCGGCCACCGTTGCTGGCTCCCTGGAAGCTTGTTCCTCAGCAGGAATTTTCTCTACAGGACAGGAGATGGTATCTCCTGTTGTCCATGGATTCAGATAGTGCTGAACATCAAACCTGCATTTCAGAAATATGCTTGGATGTACTTAGCTTATTTTTATTCTTCCTCTGATCTTTTTAAAATACTTGTTCTTTAGCTATATATAGCAAAGGATAGTCTTCACAGTCAGATCAGCCGCACTTTGCTGGGAAAGCTTGCTCTTGGGTTATTTATGGAATTGGAGTTCTTAGCACCGCTGTCCCTTGCTCTTTTTGTACAAAGCTCCCCACAGCAACTGGGATGAAAACATGACCTTATCCTTTGAGTATGCAGACTGACCATTCAGAAGTCCTTTTTTTAACAGAGCTTGTGTTCCAAGAGGACAAATTGTAATTTGCAGCTACTAATTTCTCAATTCTGTGTGCTTGGTTGGGTTGGTGTGTTAAATGCATGCAGAGTTCAGGGGGCTTTTGTTAAATTTTGTACTAGTTGCACATGTCTGCCATAAATATCATTATACTACTGCCTCATGGTCTCTAAGCCATAGAGTTGTTAAGATTTTCAAGCAATATCTGGCTTTGTAGCCATTTGGGTTGTGAAGGCAACGTGACCTATCAATATGCAATACAGTTATGAAACAATGGCTACAGGAGGTTTGATCATGCATCTAAAAAATGTATTTTCATTAAAACATAATAGTAACATGGATGTCATGTCATTGATTAAAATGAATAATTATTTTAATTAAAATATCCACCTACTATGAATAGTCTGTAATCTCCCCACGGCTCTTGCCAGATGAGAGAAACTTGAAATGTCTCCTACCTGTCTGCTAGACTTCTCCTCTGAAGTCTTCTTTCCTGATTTCTACAGCATGAGTCTTCAAGACTTACCATTAAAAATCTTCCAGGCCCTTAAAATAACAAAGACCAATGATCATAGCACAAAATTAATTTTTGTATCAAATGAAAAGACCTTAGGAACACTGAACTTCAGTCTGTCATTCATATTATATTTTATTAAAAAAAAAAGGTCAAAATTTTCACTTACATGAGAAGGCTACCAACATCTGTGAGAAAAAGTGTTGCATGGAAATCTGGTTGCTCCAGGTTTTAGGTCAGTCTTGGTGAATTGTAGACAAGCCCTTTATTAAAAAGGGTTTAGTGATCTATTGTGAAAGGGAGCTTAGGTTCATTACACAGACAAGCTTGATGCATCCTTTTCCCTAACATTGGGTCAACAGTGACAGCGCATATCGTTAGAAGTATTGTGCACCACAGACTGACATACTTTTCTATGAAAATTTAAAATGAACATTAAATACCGTCAGCAACTAAAGCAAATACCCCATTGGACAAAAAATACCTTTCAAAAGCTTTCATCCAGAGGGAATTAAGTCTTCTTATGGCAAGACACTGCAGAGCTCCCCACAGCAACTGGTATCTGCCCTAGGGGCTGGAGCAGTCATCAACACTCTTGGCAATTGCACAACACACCTACTTGCATATGAAAAGCTTTCTGCAAAATTAATAGCCCACATTAATTTCTGGTGTGACTCCAACTAAAATCAATGAAGTTACACCACTGATGAATATGGACAAATTGTTTTAACAATTACCTACTAAGTACCAGATTAGTAAAAATCACTTTGCACAGCGGGTAGATCCAGTCAGTGGAACGCAGCTAGAAACTGTTGCCAAAGGAGAGGGGATTTGAGGAGAGTTGGGAAGAATGGACACAAGAGAAAGAGAAAAAAAGTTTCTTGTTTTACATTGGCAAAGTGACATCTAGGTTTTTTTTTATCTGTCCAAAGGAGCAAATGCAAAGCTATAGAAATGAAGAACTGATGCAAAGGTGTAGAAATGGAAAACTTAGTTATTCCAAAGTGGCTCGAGAAAAGCAAGTAAGTCCTATACGTCCCAAATCAGAAATGGAAAAAATTTGCTTACCTACGCTTGGGGTTAGTGATACCACTCTTCAGGAAGATGGAGAGGGGGAAAGTGGAGAATGTGTAAAGAGGAAAGAAAGTGTACAGCAATTAAATCACCATTTTTGTTTGAACGTAAATTAATAACATGACTATGAAGTTTTACTCCACTGAACACATGAATGTCCCATGAAGCTCTGCAACTATAAACTAGAAGCAGCCCTCAAGTACAATACAGTGCCGTTAAAAGAGAGAAAAAAAAACCCCAAACCAAAACACCCAAAGTACTTTATTCCAAGTCCATTGCATGCAACAATGAAACCTGAGATCAACACATATCACCCTTCCTATTCATGGAAGCTGATTTACTGTTTCTTTACTGGTCCTTGTACATATGTATGCTTTTAAGCTTATCCTGCAGTTGCGAGTGGAGATGTCTGTCTGACGGACTTGAAAATTAAAGAACCTGCAAATAAGAGAGGCCAGATACAGAAAGTACTGCGATGAACAACAATACACAGTATCATAGTGGAGAATAATTTTAAATTCTTAAAAAGTGCAGTGTAACTGGAAATAATAGAATCACAGAATCATTTAGGTTGGAAAAGACCTTTAAGATCATTGAGTCCAATGGTTAACCTAGCACTGCCAAGTCCACCACTAGACCGTGTCCTTAAGAGCCATATTTACACGTCTGAAAAATACCTCCAGGGATAGTGACTTCACCACTTCCCTGGGCAGCCTGTTCCAATGCTTGATAACCCTTGCAGTGAAGAAAATTTTTCCTCATATCCAATCTAAACCTCCCCTGGCACAACCTGAAGCTGTTTCCTCTTGTCCTCTTGCCTCTTAACTGCGAGAAGAGACAGACACCCACATCACTACAACCTCCTTTCAGGTAGTTGTAGAGAGCGATAAGGTCTCCCCTCAGCCTCCTTTTCTTGAAACTAAACAACCCCAGTTCCCTCAGCTGCTCCCCATAAGACTTGTGCTCTAGACCCGTCACCAGCCTCATTGCCCTTTTCTGGACACGCTCTAGACCTGTCACCAGCCTCATTGCCCTTTTCTGGACACGCTCCAGCACCTCAGTGTCCCTCTTGTAGTGAGGGGCCCAAAACTGAAGACAGTGTTTGAGGTGGGGCCTCACCAGTGCCGAGTACAGGGGGACAATCACTTCCCTACTCCTGCTGGCCACGCTATTCCTGATACAGGCCAGGATGCTATC
>VWZL01005765.1:113893-550069 GCA_013396915.1 Stercorarius parasiticus
ATTCACCACAACTCTTTGGGCCAGTTTGTTAGCCAGCGAAGAGTACACTTGTCCAAACGGACATTTTCTCTTGGAGAATGCTGTGTGAAACCATGTAAAAGGCTTTACGAAAGTACAGGTAAACAACATCCACAGCCTTTCCTTCACCCGCTAAGTGGGTCATTTTGTGTCATCAAAGGAGATCAGGTTAGTCAAGCAGGACCTGCTTTTCCTAAACCCTGGACCTTATCACCTGATTGTCCTATACATGACATATGATGGCATTCAGGATGATCTGTACCATAACTTTCCTTGCCACTGAGGTCAGACTGAGAGGCCTNGTCCAAACGGACATTTTCTCTTGGAGAATGCTGTGTGAAACCATGTAAAAGGCTTTACGAAAGTACAGGTAAACAACATCCACAGCCTTTCCTTCACCCGCTAAGTGGGTCATTTTGTGTCATCAAAGGAGATCAGGTTAGTCAAGCAGGACCTGCTTTTCCTAAACCCTGGACCTTATCACCTGATTGTCCTATACATGACATATGATGGCATTCAGGATGATCTGTACCATAACTTTCCTTGCCACTGAGGTCAGACTGAGAGGCCTGTAGGTCCCTTCATCCTCCTTGCGACCCTTCTTGTAGGTGGGTGTCATGTTTGTAACTTCCAATCAACGGGGACCTCCCTGGTTAGCCAGGGCTGCTGTTAAATAATGGAAAGTGGCTTGGTGAGCATTTCTGACAGCTCCCTCAGTACTCTTGGCTGGATCCCGTCCAGCCCCATAGACTTGTGCACGTCCAAGTGCTGTAGCAGCTCACTAACCATTTCCCCCTGGATTATGGGGGGTTCATTCTGCTCCCCATACCTGTCTTCCAGCTCAGGGGGCTGGTACCCCAAGAACAACTGGTCTTACTATTAATGACTGAGGCAAAGAAAGCATTAAGTACCTCAGCCTTTTTCTTATCCTTGGTCACTATATTTTATCTCACATCCAATAAAGGATGGAGATTCTCCTTAGNACAGCTCCCTCAGTACTCTTGGCTGGATCCCGTCCAGCCCCATAGACTTGTGCACGTCCAAGTGCTGTAGCAGCTCACTAACCATTTCCCCCTGGATTATGGGGGGTTCATTCTGCTCCCCATCCCTGTCTTCCAGCTCAGGGGGCTGGTACCCCAAGAACAACTGGTCTTACTATTAATGACTGAGGCAAAGAAAGCATTAAGTACCTCAGCCTTTTTCTTATCCTTGGTCACTATATTTTATCTCACATCCAATAAAGGATGGAGATTCTCCTTAGCCTTCTTTTTGTTGCTACAGCATTTATAGGAACATTTTTTATTTTCTTTTACATCAGTTGCCAGATCAAGATCTAGTTGGGCTTTGGCCCTTTTAATTTTCTCCCTGCATAACCTCACAACATCCTTGTAGTCCTCCTGAGTTGCCTGCCTGTTCTTCCAAAGGTTGTGAACTCTCTTTTTTTTTCCTGAGTTCCAGACAAAGCTCTCTCTTCAGCCAGGCTGCTCTTCTTCCCTGCCAGCTTTGTCACATAGGGGTGGCCTGCTCCTGTGCCTGTAAGATTTCCTGGACTCCTTTATCCTTCAGGACTGCCTCCCAATGAACTCTGTCCCTAAACAGGCCAAAGTCTGTCCTCTGGAAGTCCAGGGTAGCAATTCTGCTGAGCCCCCTCCTTACTTCTCCAAGAATTGAAAACTGTATCAGTGATTGCTGTGCCCAAGATGGCCTTCAACCACCACATCACCCACAAGTCCTTCTCTGTTATCAAACAACAGGTCCAGCACGGCCACCTTCCCTAGTTGGCTTGCTCACCATCTGTATAACGAAGTTATCTTCCACACACTGCAGGAACCTCCTAGATGGTTGCCCCTCTGTATTTCCAGCAGACATCTAGTAAGTTGAAGTCCCCCATGAGAACAAGGGCTAGTGAGACTTGTCCCAGCTGCATATAGAATATTTTGTCTGCCTCTGCATCTTGAGTCCCACCATGGTATCTGCCTTCTTGGCTTTACCCTTGATTCTTACCTATAAACACTCAACCCTGTTGTCACCATCATTAAGCTCTAGACAATCAAAACACTCCCTAACAAACAGGGCTACCCCACCACCTCTCCTTCCTTGCCTGTCCCTTGTGAAGAGTTTATAGCCCTCCATTGCAGCACTCCAGTTGTGCAAGTCATCCCACCATGTTTCCATGATGACAATTATAATGCCTCATTACTCTTATTCTAAAGACCTTAAAGGCTAGACAAAACAAAGGATAATGGAAAGTAGCCTAAATACCAGTGTAGTGAAGTGAATGATGGTTGAATGATTTGCTTTAAGAATACTGGTGATTTTATTACTTTAGTGGAATCAGTGGGGTTATGTTCAGAATCGCAGAATCAGATCATAGTCATGCAGGTTGGAAGGGACCTTAGGGCTTTCTAATCCAAAATCCTGCTCAATGCAGGTCCAGTTAAAGCTGGTCCAGTTGAAGCAGGTTGTTCATGGTATGTCTGGTTGAGTTTTGAATATCTCCACAGATGGGGATTTACAGAGACTGTTTCACCATTTAACCATCCTCTGGGTGCAAATTTTTACCCTTACATCAAGTTGGAGTCTCCCATGTTCCAGCTTCTGTCTGTTGCCCCTTGACCTTCCAGTGAGCGAATATGAGAAGAGTCTGACTCCATCATCTCTACACCCTCCATTAGGTGGCTGGTGACAGCAATAAAGTCCCCCTGAAGACTTGCCTTCTCCAGGCTGGACAGCTTCTCCTTGCAGGGCATGTGTCCTGAGCATCCTGGTGGCCCTCCGCTGGGCTTGCTCCTGTTTGGCAATGTCTCTCTGTGCTGAACGCTACGGACAGGCTGACTGATGGCTGCACTGTGACACATGTACTGCCATGTGCCTTTGGGGCAAGTGATGAGGTAACACCTGAGATACCATTATGTGGACATTAGGAGAAATAGCTCTTCTGGAATCATATTCCCTATGTTTACCAAAATATGGAATTACACACCTATTGGCTTATTTTTACTAGATCACAGCGATTAATGTAACTGTTTCCATGTAAAGAGAAAACTTCAGTACTTCCTTCTTGAGCTGGGGGATCTCCTGGTCCATCTTCTCCGAAAGTCAGTGGCCTGCTGAGATCTGCTTGTAGAGTTATGGTACATATCCAAACTCCAGCACACATCAGATGCTCCAGGCTCCTGGAACGTGAAAGTCAGTTGACTTGCATGTATCTGTGACACACTCTGGCAGATAGAACAGAGCTGTCAGCTTTGCATCCTGCTGCCAGAGGTTCAGCTTAAATTTCTGGTGCTAAATTCCGTAAAGTATCAGTGAGCATCTGCAGATCTGAACTCACTTCTTGTAACTGCTTCTTGGGAAAAAAATGGTGCTATATATTTGATGCTACCATAAAAGAAGGGCTGTTTCACATTGAATTATCAATATTTTTGGCCATCTTAGCCTGGAAGTACTGATCTGACCTTGTCCAAGCCTCAAATTTAGAGGAAGATTGATTTTCTGTAAGCCAGAACCTCAACAGGCTTTACAGTCTTTGCTTTGGTTTTTTACTTCCCCGCGACATTGCACAGCACTGTGAGAGGTTTAGGACTTGATACATCAGTGGAACAGACATGCAATAGAAATAATTCTCTTTTCTTTAGGCTGGGGCCCCCTGAGAAAGGTTCTATATCTACATGGAGTAAGCAGATGTTCACGTGGACTTCAGAAAGAGCTCATGGTACAGAGGGTTGCCTTTGGTGTTCAAGCATGCTCCACTTTTTCTAGGGTATTCTGTAGGTTTAGTGAAAAGGAAAGCCACCCTGAGTCACTTTTAACCTAGGTTTCCCTTCCTGACTGGCAGCTATAAGCTTTCCCCTCTTCAAAATCTGTACACAGTGTACACAATGTGTCTGGAGAAGCACATGTGTGGGAGAAATGGATGGGCTCAGTTTTACCTAATACATGTTCAGAGCTAAGTTCACTGGTCTTATACTGCTCTTTGATAAGAGGAGATGAGGGCGGCCATGACGCTAGGGCTCTCTGAGGGCCCTAGGCTCTCTCTGGGCCCATTACTCCTTGCAGGGAGTAATTCATCCTCTTGTGATACATGGACTGCAGCATGGTGGTCCATGCCAGGGTGGCAGGTAACCTTCCCCTGGCACTAAACCTCCCACAACACATCTCTGTGCTCTGAGTGGTCTGTGTTTCCCCTTATTGTGTCCTCCATCTGCTCCCTGTGGAGACAGCCCACTTCTGGATTTATCCTGATTTCCCTGCAGCACCAAGAGAGTGCTTGAGAGTAAAAGAAAGCAAAAATTGTTTGTCAGTGAGATCTGAAGTCAGGCTTAATTTACAGGACTGAAAACAGGTGAAATAAAATGTAAACTGCAATTTTTATCTAAGACAAGACATTAAATATCTTCCCGTTTCATCAGACTCTCCTCAGAGACACCTTAGAGCTGTCCCAGCTCCTGCAGTCAGGGTCCAGATTTGCCCACCATGGTGCTCCTTTTCTGCCTCCAGGGCAGGCCTGGAAAGCAGTAACCAGGCATGGAGGAGGAGAGCCTCCTCCAGCTCCTCCTTTCCTCCCCTTGGCTTCCACCTGCTGCTGAAGCGCACCCAAGGAGTGAGTGACCTATCTGTGCGGTCACCATCACTGTGGTTATCTTTATCATTCAAAGGGCTTCCTGGTTTCTTCTGCAGTGCTCATCTGGTCCCCATTTCCTCCCAGGAAGTCTCTGCGTGCAGCCCCAGCCCCTCCTCCCTGCCCAGACCAGGTGTCTGGTGAAGCTCGTTGGTGCTGGGGCGGCTGTGTCCCTGGGAAGCCCACATGTGTCACCTCAATGGCACAGGCGACGGGCTGCACGCTAGGGTGCCTAAACTATCCCCTTCTCTACCCCACCCACGCACTTTCAAGGATTTTTCTGTCACATAAACTTGCAGGCTTTAAAACTGAGTAAATGTGATCTTCCGGAAAGATTTTCAGTTATTACATTTTGGGCTTCTAGACATGGTCACATTATGTTTTAATCATGCTGGTAACTACAGATGAGGGAATAAACTATTGTTCATCTGCCAGCAGTGGCTTTTCTTACAACACACCAACTGCTTCTGACTTTATAGAAGATTAAAGTAACTACTTGTACATTTTTTGTGGTTAGGAAACCCCTTCCTATTCACTTAAAGTCATTGCCAAATCTTGAAATAGTTGTTATTTGTGGAGACTTGAAACGTCTAATTTCAGTCTAATAAGCAGATCCAGACTTTTCAACAATGTGCCTAAAACAACATGCTTCATTTTAGGGAGTGTAACAAAAGTAAATAGCTTTAGAAAATTAAATTGCTTCTTTGCTGAAAGCTTTCTGTTAAAGCGGACATGGCAGGAGGTCATGGGGTAGATAATGAATAACATATTGCTCTTTGATAGCGCCTTTAGCAAATTTTATAGGAAAGGATCAGATTTGCAGGGGATCAGAGCAGAACTGTGACCAGAACTCTTATTTTCAACTCTTCTGGTGACAGCCTCCCTCCCTCGCTTCACCTACTTTTATATTGTGTCTGTAAGTATAAAAGTTTCTTTGTAAAAGATTTTGTAAGCATAAGTATCTAACTTTTATATTGTATTTGGACCCTTAGGTTGAACATGGCACAGAGACATTACGAAGTATGAACAGATCTCCATGTACCTGGCTTCTCATTTTCTTTCAGCAGCTCTCTTGCTTTAAGACCAATTTGAAACCAGTAGAAAATCCAGTCATTCTCATTCAGTTTTGCTCCACTTTGTATTTGTACTGACTAGATAAATGTGGCATACAGCAAAAAGGAGCTGTTCTGCATGTTAATATTAAGAGAAGAGAATGGACAAAAACATCCCTAACTGATTCACATGACTTAGGCCCCCAAAATTGTACTAGAGCTCTTAAAAGGGCAAGGATTTCCTAAAATGTAAATACATTTTTGTTTTAGCAATACTTGAAATGTTGTGAGAGTAATTTTTCTCATGGCATTTTGGCCTTTCTGCTTCTATCAGCAACCAAAACAGAAGTGCAGAGACAAGAAAACTGATTGCTCAAATGAACTCCGCAGCATGTGGAAAATATACAGCTCTATAGCTGTTCTGCAGAAGAAGAAAGGAGCAGAGAGGATAAAACGTGTTTGGTGAGGAAAAGATCTTTGTAGGAGAATTCCCTGTCTTGCTTCTTGAAGACCAGCTTCACTCTTCTCCCTGCCCCACTGTGCAGGCAGTGAACTCCAGCCTCCTGGGGACTGGCATGTCTGAGGGCACAGGAGCTGCTGCACCGCACTCCAGATGAATTGCCATATCCTGCGTGAAAGTAATGTGGAAGAGCTTGAAAACAGCACTATATTGCTTGTCTGAGGGGCCAGTCACGCTGGATGCTCTGGGCAGCCAGAGCTCCCTGCTCTCTAGGGAATGCGCTGACAAACAGCAGAGGCACCAGCATCGTCAGTTTAACCTTTTCTTCCGGGTGCTTGGAAAAATAGAAAGGAACATACCGAGCAATGCCTACAATGCATACTTAAGTTGTAAGGAAAAGAGACTGTTTTCAGGCTCTGTACTTGTCTAGCAGTAGCACAGTTTCATGCTCGTTTGTCACCAGGGCTCCTAGGTTTTGCCAAGAAATTGAACAGAATTTATGTGGCTAGCTGCTTGAGAGATTAGCTGTTTTACTGGGGCTATGTACAGGAGTTACTCTTTTCCAAAACGTAAATGCATGCTTCAAAAGCAACATCTTTTAAGATCGTTTTACAGCAGTTATGACTTAGAGATGAAGCAAACACAGCGATTTCTTATGCAAGAATATTGATATTGATGCAAGTAAAGGCCATTAAGCAACTTCTGAGAGGGATTTAAAAATTTGTATTCAAAATTTGTCCTCCTTTCCCCCCTGTGTTCTTGTGTCACATACTTTTTGATTTTAATAAATATTGGGTGCTGCGGAAACAACATGAAGGCTGAATTTAAAGGCAAAGAAGAGGTGACTTTCCAACACAACACATTTCTCAGAAAGAAATTAATGGCTCATGGTGTCCTTGCTAGGATCTTTCTTCTTATCCTTCTTTTTGCAGACAGGCTCCAGAATTCTTAAAGGACTCCCTCTCTCACATGGTTTCATTATTTCACTTTAACCTTCCCGTTCTTTGTCCTGCCTGCTTATTTATTCTCCTGGCTGTGCTTCAGCCTGCACGCTTGTATAACCAATATGGTCCCTTGCCTGTTTTGTTCTTATTTTTATTTCCTCTGCTTGTGTCAGCAGGGTGTAGCATTTTTTTCTGCTTTAACTGAAATATTCACATCAAAGTCAGCTGTGAAGAGGAGAAGAAAACTGCCACAGATTCAGTCTCTCCAGGATGAGAGATGGATGGAGTTTTCAGTGTGACCTGTTGGGAGGAGGGCAGAAGGACAAACACAAATCCTATGGCAGTGTTACAGGTTTCTTCTTAGCACTAACTGCATTTTACATAAGGAACATGACTAAAGAAGGAAGTGATGAAACAAAGAAGTAGGGAGAGGGGCTGAGGCAGCTGTTTAACTATGGGGAGCAGATCATCTGCTCCAACGCTTGCTTTTCAATGATGTCCCAGTAGGAAAGGAGGCTGATGTGAGTCCATCCTGGAGTAGACGACTCTCAGTAAATGAGCCCTGCTGTGGCTTTACATGACTCCTTTCCATCCAGAAGCAGAGGGTTCCCGGCATCCCTCAGCACTGCAGATTTCCTTGGATGCTCCAGCTGCAGGTGGAGCCGGGAGCTGCCTGTTGCTGCTGCTGCAGAGACTGTCCCACTTCAGATTTGGGCTTGTAACCTCACTAAGCCCATTTTATTCTTTCTTGTTGGCTCCACTCTGCACATCTAGGTAATTGATTTTGGACACCTTCCCATTCAATTTTTGGAGTAAATGTTCTTTGGGAGTATTTAAAAGATATTTTTCTTTAATTACTCCCACACTTGTTTCTGTTGAAACCCTTCAGCCATGAGGTCGAAGTTCCCAGGGAATCCAATGAACCAGCAGTCCTATATAGAAGTATTTTTTTCTGTGTAGCAAAAAATGGGTGGTTTTTTTTCCCCTGCAGATCGAGTTTAAACACATTGTTTTAGTGAATTCATATTAGTTTGCACTTCAGAAAGACCCCAATACTTAAACAGCTGTGTGTACTAGCAGTCTTATATTGTAGATTCTTGTGAGGTCTATCTTCCTATTATGTACATGAACAATAGCTAGTCCTGACACTTGATTAATAGTCCAATATTACCACCATCACACCAATTAAAAATAGTTCCATCAGCAGCAAATTATCCTCAGGTTGCATATATTTAAAGTCAGTAAAGAATTTAAAGCAAAGTAACACATTTTCTGCCAGTGCTTTCCATAGTCCTGCAGGGACATGCATTATGTGAAGGACAGGAGGGATCTTCTCTTGCTTCTTGCTTACACCAACTTTATCTAAGCTCCCCAATAGCCTCCACTATGGTAGTATTTGAGTGCTCATCTGCCTCTGTATGTGTGCTCAGGGAAAGGTGGAGAGTGAATAGTCATCAGTATACACCAGTAAATGGCAACATCCAAGTTTACAAAAAAAGGAGCTCTAGGAAAGAAAGGCTTAAGGAAATATCTGGGATCACACCAAAAGTCACTAGCAAAAGGTGGTGAATTAAACCACTGCCTCATGGATCCCAAGTTATCACCTGAATCAGCAGCTTCAGGTCTTCCTCTTGGTTGGATTTTTGCTATCATTAAATTGGAGATAACCTAGTGGGAGTAAGAGAAGCAACTCATACTATGTTAGATGTCTCTTAAGTAGTTTTTAAAGGAATGCAGCCTTCCGTTTGTAAGGATAGTACCCTAGCACAGTGTTGCCATGACTTAGCAGGGCCAGTGCAGCACCTGAACCAGGATGTCTTGTTGCAAGACAGCGGTGCTAGGTTTTAATGAGAACTGCTTAACCCTGTTTCAATGGATGTGCAATGCCCCTATTCAGCATCTGTACTCTGCACATTCTCTTTTGTGTTGGAGACAGAGGATTTGGGAGCTGATTGTAGAAGATTGTAGACTAATATATAGTCAACGATTACTTTCTCAGAAACAACATTATTAGCTTCTCCTTAATTCTATAGGTGTTAAATTTTCTGCCAGTGGTCTGACTTAGCAAGACGTGATCCCCCTTGGAGTATCAACTCACAATGCCAGAATAAGATGAAGGCTCTGGTGCAGCATTCCCAAACTCATTGTTCCCATGCCTGTGGCATCAAGACCCTGAGCTCCTAGGTAGCATCTGTGTATCTGAGATTGGTACAGCCAAGAACACAGGTGAAGGTATGTCGGTCTTTTGATAGGTGATGCACTCAAAGTGGGTACACACAGCTTGCATTCAAATCCTTGTTCCACTTGATTTGAAAGAGGAATTTGAACCAAGTGTTCTATTCACTACATTTCATCATCTAGTAGATCTATCATCTTGGGTAGGAAACTGGGGTGAACTGGGTTAGGTGTCCAACTCCAGGTTTGTGGTTGAAAATCACAAGCAAAGATGAAAGATAGTTTAGAACCCAAATTTGGTACTTTGGTGCTTGCTGGGGTGTATGAATTTCATAGTTCTGGAGATTTACTCTTGAGTCCGGCTATAATTCAGTTTGTAGATTGTTGGGCTCTTGGCTGTGAACATCAGATGTTTAATCCTAGGGAATGAGTAAAGTACTGTGTATTATGAAGACAGGAAAGATCAGAGCCCAACTTGTGATCATCTGGATGCAATTGCAAACCTCCAGAATGACTTGTCAGATGTGGAATTCTTCTGCACAATGAGGAAAGATACAAAGCAGCCACATCCTCCGGAATACAACGTTGCATGTCATTCCGTCTGTGCTGTACTTCATTTAGAAGAGCAGAGGAAATAGACCCTTATAATACCAACTCCTGTCAGTTTTATGAGTAACGGCTGTCCAGCTAGCAACAGGGCTAACATGGAGACTTTGCAATGCAGGAGTCAAGTCTTCAAATCATGTATGCATTCTATGTTAATTTTTCAAGTTTTGGGGTGCTTTGTTCTTTATTTTTCCATTTTCATTCTGCACCTCAAAATGCATCACTTTTGAGCTATGTTTTATCTCAGGAAACATGGCTAACAATCCTGCCTTGAAAACTTTGGGAAATGTGATTCTCTCCACTCTCCCTCTCCTGCCCCCAGTCATTTTGTAACACATCCTGGCTAAATGCTTTGCTGGAAGCACAAAGTCAGACTAGTTACATGCAGCTGGTAGCATGTAACAGGGATTAAAAAGTTCAAGGGCAATTTTCATACAGTGTAGTCAAACTTTGTAACTACCACATGTTTTTATGATGCTGCCATTCAATTATGAGCAATGTGTGTTCCACATCTAAAAGCAAACAGAATAATTCTCGGTGATTTCCTGTTCACTGTAGGTTGTGAAATGTCAGCGTGCCAGAAACAAGCAAATCTTGAGGCGACATAGCATGGAGTATTTGAAGTAACAAAGCCACAAAAAACACACGTTTCTGTCTCCTTCCTCTTTAATATTCCAGAAACAGAAATGAAAATAACACCTCATGGCAGATTGCATTGAATCAGAACAGAACTGTCTGCTTTTCATTGCCTCCGCTGAGCGGGACTGCTCCATGGGTTTTGTGCAGAGCAGAGATGGATACCCTCCTAGGTGCAACAGAACAAAGTGTAACTGAGTTTTGGACATTCTTGGCATAAGAATGTGCATCTCTGGGCTCCTGAGACAAACACCTTGTGCCAAAATTCAATTCTGTGTGCATGTATCGCCAAGGATCTAGCCAAAGCATGCCAGGTTTTGGACAAGGGAGAGGAAAACATTTAACAGTTAAAAAGAGAGGAAGGTAGCATCCTTGGCAGAAGGGAAGGCAAGGACATGTAGGATGAACCTTTCCTCCTGATGCCGCCAGCAAGATGTGTGTGTATTTTCTTTAGAGGTTTCACTACCATTCCTGCACTCATACAGTTAACTTTGGCACAGCTGAGTGTACAAGGTAGTAAGTGTACAAAGCCTCTCAGGCAGCCTCAAAGCAGTCTTCAAAGGAGCTTTGGTGTTTATTTTCAGTGACATATCTGGGGATTATTGTGTAATTGTAATAATCACTTTCTCTTTGCAATTTACTAATCCCAGCAAGTAAGGGCTTGTTCACACACAGGTTGTATTTTCATAATTGTAAGAGCACAGTTAATGTACTATATGTGTTTTCTGTCCCAATATCTTGCATGGATTCAGCTATAGTACTGTGAAAGAACTTAGTGCTGGCAGACATGTTCTGATGGATAATGAGAGAAATAAGTTACTGCAGTGTATATGACACAAAGCTACTTACATCTGTATCCACACGGGGACAGTGCAGTTCTACCACACAGACAGCTTAAGCAACTGCTTCATCCTACAAAGGGCGGAAGATCTTGCCCCTCCAAGCCTCACTGTAACCTGTACAGACCTAGCTCTTTCTGAATATCCTCCCATGCATCAATTCAACTCATGGAGCAGAAAATCTTTTACTGGTCTTGGTAGATTATGTTTCTGCCACAGTATTAAATTTAGCTGGGTTGAGAAGTGCAACAAGCCCCCAGACTGGAGGAAAGTACAGCAGCTTGTGCTGTTATTTGTGTGAGGTCAGTTCATCCCAGCATGTCTTGCTTCGCCCTTGAAGAAATGTTCTCTTTATTCATTTGGGTGTTGTGTTTGTTCATGAAGGGAGGAGCTCAGTATTTAAATTCACAAATTAAATCAATGCAAACCAGAAAAGAGCTGTAGAAAAGCATGGGAACTGTGGAAAGGCAAATCCCTGCAAATATTTTGGAGGTTAAATGGGCAACATGTTGAGAATTTTGTGAAACAAATTGGAAACTTGTCTATCCCTTGCTCTCACGTGTTTAGCATTTTCTTTTGCATTGACCACATTATCCACCCCCTAAACCTTTATGCCCCCCAGCAGGGAGTTTTCAATCAAAGAAAAAATCCATGAAAAAGCTTTTTGTTAAACTTTTAAGGAGCTCTGTTGTCCTGAATAGCATATAGTGTTCTACAGGAAGGCATTCTCAATTGGACTGTAAGACTAGATCTATGTTAAATAAAGAGAAGTGTTTGCCTCTATTCAAGCAAATATGAGAGACTCTTGCTTTCCTTGATGGTTTTAGAAGATAATGTGGTGGTGTTTTCTCTCGGAGCTGATAGGCTTGCTCATGAGGCAGCGTTAGCCATTAGTGCAATAGATATTAGACCTAAACTTCTGCAAAAAGTGGAAGAACAGCCCTGTAAAATAGTTAACTGGTTTCTGTTTTCCAGGAATGTAACTAAACACTGAATTGAGTTACTTCTTTCCTACTGTTTGCTATGAGTAACAATCCAAACAAGCCCCAGAAACTTTGCCTTCCCTTTCTTATTTGCTTTGGTGCCTTAAAGCTTAAATGACCCAGAGCACCTGAGGAGTCAGAGAGGGACGCCATCAATATGAGAGTTGCAAGGAACCATTAGGAGCACCTCCATGCCTGATGCACCCTGTGAACTTTTATACATGTGCCCTATTTCAAAACAGAAGACTGTAGTGGGAATAAGGTATTTCAGTCCTCAGGATACTGTAGAGTGAGCCTTGTGCAGAATCAGGAAAGACTAATATACCACAGGTACCATGTATCTGCTCCCTCCAGGGCAAAACACGTTGCAGTATCTTAGCCACACCATGTTGCTGATCCTTTTTATGCTCCCTTCCAAGGTGACCCAGGGGAAGCTTCTCCTCACAACAGATCTGCTGTCAATACAGCCATGAGCAAAACTCCCCTGGCCAGTGTCCAAGAGGATTTTTCATGTTGCCTCCAAGCAAAGCTGTGGGGCATCTAGAGACAGGCTGTCCTCTGTGCTTCTTCTGGCCAGATGGGAAAGGAGAGGGGTCTTGTTACACACCAGAGACATCATTTGCTCCCTCACCACCACTGACCTGAAAGGGAGCAATAAGGAAAGATGAGCGTGGACCGTGTCCCTCACCAAAAAGCTGCGAGATCTCAGAGAATAAATAGGGAGGTAAGATGTGCTGGGTCACCTTCCCAAGCCTGTTGTGAAGGATGCCAGTCACTGACTCAGGTCCTTCCACCTCACTAGGTCCCAATGGACTTCTCCTTGACAGGGAGAGTCCATCCCCAGAGAGCCAAATCACCTCCCCATTATAGTCTTCAAGCAAACAGGAGGAGTTCAAAGCCACCAGGCTGCTAGAAAGCTATGACCTAGTTGCTGTTACTGAAACTTGGTGGGACAAATCTCATGTTGAGCCCGGCTGTTGATTGCTACAGGCTGTTCAGAAGAGACAGGTGGAGGATTGCCCTCTACATCAAGAAATGCAAAGACTGTGAAAAGCTGCCTGAAGAATAGCCATGAGAAGATTGAAAGCTTATGGGTAAGAATTAGAGACCGAGAAAACAAAGGCAACCTGTGGTTGGTGTTTATTAGAGGCTGCCTGATCAAGGGGAGCCTATTGAGGAAGCCTTCTTACTCCAGCTGCAGAAGGCATCATGCTCGCAGGCTCTTGTCCTTCTGGGGGACTTCAATTACCCCAACATTTGCTGGAATAGTAGCACGGTGAGCTGCAGGCAATCCAGAAGACTCCTGGAGTGCATCGAGGATTACTTCATAAGGCAGGTAATACACAGCCTTACCAGAGGAGACGTGTTACTTGACCTGTGGGTCACCAATGCAAGTGAACTAACCAGTGACATCAAGATTGGAGGCAGCCTGGGCTGCAGTGATTGTGCACTGGTGGAGTTTGCAGTTCCGAGGGATATGGGACAGACAAAGAGTAAAGTGAATTTTAGGAAAGGAAAATTCCAGCTGTTTAACGAGTCAGTCAATAGGTGCCCCTGGAAAACTGCCCTCAGGGACAAGGTAGGTCTTTAAGCATGCTTTCCATAGAGCACAAGAGCTTTTGATCTCCATGTGTAAGAAAGAAATCAGGAAAGGAAGGCAAGAGACCAGCATGAGTGAGTCGAGACCTGCTGGTCAAACTAAATGACAAGAAAGAAATGCACAGGCAGTGGAAGCAGGGACAGGTATCCTGGGAAGCTTCTCAGTTGTCTAGGGATGGGGTCAGGAAGGCCAAGGTGCAGCTGGAGCTGAGCTTGGCAAAGGACGCAAAAAATAATAATAGGGGCTTCTACAGGTACGTCAACCAGAAAAGGAAGGTCAAAGAAAGTATACCCCGTGATGAACAAGACTGGCAAACTGGTAATAACGAACAAGGAGAAGGCTGAGGTACTCAATAGATTTTTTCCTGTCTTCACTGGCAACCTCTCTCCCCACACCTTGAGTGGATGGACTGCAAGACAGGGTTGGACTGCAAGGACTGGTATCAATACAGGCTGGGGGATAAAGGGATTGAGAGCAGCCCTGCTGAGAAGGAGTTTACTGGTGGATGAAAAGCTGAACATGAGCTGACAATGTGCACTTGCAGCCCAGAAAGCCAACCATATCCTGGGCTGTGTCAAAGGAAGTGCGGCCAGCAGGTTGAGGGAGGTGATTCTGCCCCTCTGCTCCACTCTGGTGAGACCCCACCTCATTCAGCTCTGGATCTGTCTGCACAGGAAAGACATGGGTCCAGATGTGGGTCCAGATGAGGGCCACAAAAATGATCAGGGAGATGGAACACCTCTCCTACGAAGAAAGGCTGAGAGAGTTGGGGTTGTTCAGCCTGGAGAAGAGAAGGCTCCAGGGAGACCTTCTTGTGGCCTTTCAATACTTAAAAGGGGCTTGTCCCCCATAGATGGGGACAAACTTTTTAGCAGGGCCTGTTGCGATAGGACAAGTGGTAATGGTTGTAAGCTGAAAGAGGGTAGATTCAGACTAGATAGAAGGAAGAAATTTTTTATGATGATGGTGGTGAAACAATGGCACAGGTTGCCCAGAGAGGTGGTAGATGCCCCATCCCTGGAAATGTTCAAGGTCAGGTTGTCTGGGGCTCTGAGCAGCCTGATATGGTTGACGATGTCCCAGCTCATTGCAGGGGTGTTGGACTAATGACCTTTAAAGGTCCCTACCAATCCAAACCGTTACATGATTCTCTGATACTATTCTATGATCCTGTCACATTCAACAGTTGGAAGAATAAGACTGGGAAACAACTTTGAGGTTTGTTCTCATTTGGATGCTTTAATTTTTTTTTTTTCATCCTGTGTGAGCAAGACTTTGTCAACTGTCCTGAATGAAACGTGGCCACTGTAACCAGTTCAGTCCATGCAAATATCCAAAGTTAGTGAGGGAGTTAGCTAAGTAGACATCAAATAGAAATTATTATGATGGGTAGCTGGTGTATTAGCTATGCTGGTAACTTCGGGCAGAGATCCTGCAGGAGGCCTTAGTTGGGCAGTCACCTTGCACTGTAGCCGTGTCCCAAATGAACTAGCAGGACCTCATGTAACACTGTGGATGGGACTCAGGAGTACAGACCTGAAGTTATTTCTGTTGATTATGCTCTCAGTGAACCTCACCCTCACAAACAGCCCTGAATTTAGTATTTTCCTGGTAACAGGAATGTGCACTTGACCCTTCAATGCCCACATAGACTGTCCCTGGAGCAACTGTGATGTCTAGGACACTATTTTTGCATAAGTGGATTATGATCAGTAAAGCTAATTATGCAAATAGCTAATCGCAGTTAAAGTCATCACAGTCACCTGCCTTTCAGAATTTCGAGTGCTTGTTGAAGTGTTTTCCTATAAACTGCAGACGTAAGTTTGTTTCAGATCTGCTGCATCAGATCTGCCTGTAGGAAACTCCTGTTTCTGGATGTGAAATACAGAAAATTCCAGTACTATCTGGCATGGATGAGACAGGAACTTGTGTTTAATAGGAGTGGAATGGTTTCTGCTTATTTGCAGAGTTTCATTTCAGCCCAAATGGGGTTTCATATGGTGGAGAACTGGCCCAGACTATTTTATGTTCCCATAAAGTAGGACTCTGATGGACTGTTTTCCACCACCACTGCAGGAGAGGAACTCTGATTAAATTTTGAACTCTTTGATTGCTTTAAAAGCAGCTCTGATTTAAAAGAATGCTACTCCTGCAAGAAAGAGCATGCTACTCTTTAAGTAGATCAAAACTTTATGATTGGAGTGCTGCCTGCTATTCTTAAATAAATTTGAGAGCTGTTTTAGTCTCTCATCTTAAGCTTACAGCTACATATTTATGCAGTGAGTAGTTAGAGTACTACATGATGACAGATACAACAGAACAAAATGATTTGACTATCTTTTTTGCTTTATGGAAAACATGAACTCAAACACACTGTAAATTGCTAATTTACAATAAATTAGAACTTACCAGGAACAAAGGATCCTTACAGCATTACAGATGCAGTCTCCAAGATACAGAAGTAGCTAAAAAATATTCTTTTTATACTTTCAACTAATATACTCATATTAGTCAAATTTGGCCTATTCATATTGCTAGTGAACAGAGTTTCATAGGGAACAAGCTCACACTGGCATTTCTCCCCTGACTTCCCCAGACATTCAGACTAGAAAGAAGTTTAATGTGCTTTTCCCTTCCTTTAACACAAGCAGTTTTGTTTCAGTTGTTGCAGTCAAATCTCAGATTTCATTACAAAGCAAATGTAACTGTGTGAAAACAAGACCCTGTGAATCTGTACAGAGCTGAAGGAGTTTCTGAAGAGACCCCGAATATTCTGGAGCCCCAGAACGACACTCTAAGAAGCTGTTCAGTGAACTTTATAAGTTTATCTTGTTACTAGATACATTTTGAAACACACCTGGAGAAGGCAGTAATTTAAAGGAGGTGTCTTTAAACCATACGTGTAAGTGATAAACCCTACTTTTGCAGGAAGAGATTTTTGCATATCACTGGTTAGGACATTGCAGAAGAAGGAAAGCAAAGAAAGCAAGTCTTATGTGAATAGTTAACTGTTTTCCTACCAGGAGGAATATTGTTCTTGAGGAGGTACATGTAGTTTGTTATGCTGAGTACTTTAATCGTACAATAGTTAGCGTGGAATTGTTTTTTTATGTGCAATATAGGAGCTAGATTTATCATACATAATGTAATTTGCTAAACCAGTCCACTGGAAAGTGGAAGAGATGCTAGAATGGACATGTCAGTCTAGATTAAATACTTGTGCCAAGGTGGGAAAACTAACTGGATACTTATGGGACTTGGTGTCAAAGGCAGAATCTCTGAAGTCTGCAGATACGGCTGAAACAGCGCTGCCCCCAGATGGCATCTTGCTTCTAGGTAAGTCCTTGCTGACGCTCCTGCTGCACACGTGGTGACATTGTGGTTGTCTCATGGATGCTACAGGGCTTGATGGTGAGAGCAGGCCTCTGGCAGCAGGCTCTGCTCACTCCTGTAAGCCTGTACTTCTCCTTGTCGTGGTTTAGCCCCAGCTGGGAACAAAGAACCATGCGGTCTTTTCGTTCACTCCCCACCCCAGTGGCGAGATGGGGAGCAAATAGTTAATAAAAGGCAAAACTTGTGGGTTGAGATAAAGGCAGTTTAACAGAATAGTGAAGGATAGAGGAAAACAAGAAAAATAATACTGATGGAGCCCACTCCCAAGCGGTGATTTCAACCACCCCTGCTCTGTCCAGCTCCTCAGCTATATACTGGGCACGGCATCATGGCATATACTGGGCATAGGGTCACATGGTATCGAATATCCTTTTGGCTGGTTTGGGCCAGCTGACCTTGCTGTGTACCATCCTGGCTGCGTCCGACCCTGTATCTTTGTGAAAATTAACCCAGTCCCCTTGGGAACCAGGACATTATCCACTCCTTATTCTATACCATCTCCATCATGCCCAGATCTTACACTTTCCAGTTAATTACCACCACTTTTCCGTCTTTGATATATATACACACATATATACATACAGGTATTATTCCCTTAGTCTATTGGTGTTCCCTCTAAAATGTCCGTTGAGTTTGTTTAATCCGTGGCTTTGGGCTCCTACTGTTAGAACAGTCTCTCAGGGCAGATGAGATGGTGTGTGGTGCTGGACGGTTGCATGCTGTATTGGGAGCTCATGGCTAGTGTTTATGCTGCAGTCCATGCCCACAGTCTGCAGGTTTAAGATGTCGATCTTGAGGAAGTTGCTGGTGCCAGTTGCTGAGGTCAGTTCTGATCCCATCAGTGCTGCACTTTATTTGGTTTCATCAGTGTTCATCTGTCATTAGTTTGGGTGATTCTTTTTCTAGTACCACTCATATGGCATATAGCAATTATAGTAGTGATGACATACAGTGGAAGGCTTATTCAGCTATTGACATCATACAATTTGATTTATTGGCTATTCTTACCCGAAATCAGATCCCCATGAGGTACACATTGGATCTTCCTATCCTTCTGCATCACCCACCAGGTGCACCCTAGTCCTTGAGGAAAAGCAATCCCGAGAATGGGTCCACCTTTGCCTGAGGCAGGATTAACCCAGACTGTCTTCCCTAACATATTCTTCATGTGCACTACGGGGACTTTATCCCTTTCTACAGTATGTGGAAGCTTTGATCGGGCAGGGCCAGGTCAATTGGTAGATTCCCTGGTGTTAACTAACCAGGTCGGTTTTGATAAATGTGTATCCCAATGTTTTAAAGTCCCACCACCCATTGCTCTCGGTGTAGTTTTTAGCAGTCCATTGTATCATTTGATCTTCCCAGAGGCTGCTGCGTGATAGGGGATCCGATATATCCACTCAATACCATGCTTTTTGGCCCAGGTGTCTATGAGACTGTTTTGGAAATGAGTCCCGTTGTCTTACTCAGTTCTCTCTGGGGTGCCATGTCTCCATAAGGCTTGCTTTACAAGACCCAGGATAGTGTTCTGAGCAGTGGCACGGGGCAGAGGGTGTGTTTTCAGCCACCCGGTGTTTGATTCCACCGTTGTGAGCACATGGCACTTGCGTTGGCAGGTTTGTGGGAGAGTGATATAATCAATCTGCCAGGCCTCCCCATGTTTATATTTCAGCTATCGTCCTCCATACCACAGAGGCTTTAACTGCTTGACTTGCTTGATTGCAGCAAATGTCTCACATTCGTGGATAACCTGTGCAATAGTGACCATGATCAAGTCTGTCCCTCAGTCATGAGCCCATCTAGATGTTGCATTTCTTCCTTGATGACCTGAGGTGTCATGAGCCCATTGAGCTATAAATAGTTCACTGTTATGTTGGCAGTCCAGATCCACCTGAGCTACTTCAATCTCAGCCACCTGATCCACCTGCTGGTTGTTTTGATGTTCTTCAGTGGCCCGACTCTTGAGTACACGGGCATCTACATGACATACTTTCACAACCAGATTNGACATACGTTCACAACCAGATTCTCTAGCTGGGCAGCAATGTCTTTCCACAACGGGGCAGCCCAGATGGGTTTGCCTCTGTGCTGCCAGTTGCTCTGCTTACGTTGATGTAACCCACAGGGCATTTGCCCCTATCCGTGAGTCAGTACAGAGGTAGAGCGCTGGCCACTTGTTCAGCAATGTCTAAAGCCAGCTGGATGGCTTTTCCCACAAGAGAAGGGTCCTCCAAGAGACCGGGCAAGGTAGACAGCTATTTAATTTCCTCCATCTCCAAGGCAGATATGCCAAAAGCCCACTGGTACTCTTTTGGGTCCTTGAAATACCCTCTCCTGAGGTAATATGTGCTAAGAATGCATGGAGTCTCTGGGCCAGTCACAATGATGTGTTTTTGCCACTCATTCCCAGTTAGGCTCACTTCAGCTTCCAGTACAGTCAACTGTTGGGATCCCCCTGTCACTCCAGAAATACAGATGGGTCTGCCCCTCTGTAGCTTGATGGCGTCAGTGTACGCTGTGCACTGGTATCTACTAGAGCATTATACTCCTGTGGGTCTGATGTGCCAGGCCACTGAATCCGCACATTCCAGTAAACACAGTTGTCCTTTTCCCCGACCTGGCTGGAGGCAGGGCCCCTCTAATCCTGGTCATAGTATTCATTACTTACTTCTTGCAAAAATGACTTAGAAGTCCCTTCAAGAGGATCTGAGGTAAGATCAGTCCTTCTACTCTGTCTGGGGAACTGCCCACTGGAAATTGGAGTGGCACTTTTTCTGGAGGGATCCTGTTTGATTGTTCTTCCTTACAACTCATGTACTCATGCCTGTAGGATCGGGGTAGGCTGTCCATCATGTCCACATGTCCTCTCCGTGGTCAAGCAGGTGAAACTGCGTGGTGCCTCATGGTGTGCTACTCCCAATAGCTGAGATACTGGCCCACACAGGTGGGGAGTAGGACATATTCTCTTCAAGTTGTTGGGCTTTCCAGGACAGTTTCTTCACAGCTGAGACAAGGGAGGAAGAGAGACTTTGTTTGTATTGCAGGAGCTGGACAAGCACCTCATCCACCGTTGGTGCCTCTTTGCCTTTCCATTCCATCACTGCCAATGAGCTGGCAAACGATGATGGTGCACTCTATACAAACTTCCGCCACATGGGCCACGTGTACTGGAATTCATCAGGATCTGTGGGTAACTGTGTGTTGTCTGGGTCATAATAAAGCACGGCTAATTCTCTCAGGTACTGGATACCTCTTTCCATGGTGGTCCACTTGCTTGGATGACATACAACATCTTCACTGAAGAGGTACCTTTCCCTCACACCTGACAGCAGTTGCCTCCAGAGGCTGAGGGCTTGTGTCTTTTTACCAATTGCCTTGTCAATGCCGCCTTCCCTAGACAGGGATCCCAGTTGCTTGGCTTCCCTAAACTCTAATTCCAAGGTACTGGCCCTGTTATCCCAGCACTGGAGCAGCCAATTGACAATAAGTTTGCCTGAAAGTCAGCTGAAATCCTTTCACATATCTCACAGCTCACTCAGGGATAGGGATTGAGTGACTATCTCTGGCTCTGCCTCTTCTTCCAGTTCTCATGATGGCCCTAGTTCATCATCATCCCTTACTAAACGAACTGATTCTTCATTTATTTCTTCATCTGCATAGGGGTGACTGATACCAGCTTGGGTTGGTTTTCTTGTTCAGCTGCAGTGCCTGCCGCAGGGTTTTGAGTAGCCACAGTGCCTGTTGCAGGGGTTGGAGAAGCCGCAGTGCCTGTCAGTCTGGTTTCCATCTCTTTTCCCTGAGGGTGCTGCATAACATCAAGCAGTGTTTGGTAGATAGTGGCCAGGGCCTAGTACAGTGAGGTAAGTTGTGTGTCTCTGGAATAGCCACAGCATTTTCCTTTCAAATATTCTATCACTTTATCAGGGTCCTGTAGTTGTTCAGGGGTGAAGTTCCAGACCATTGGAGGTAAGAAGTTCTCTAGATACTTGCCCATATTGTCCCACATGCCATGCCACCCATGACCATTCAGCCTCAGGGCAGATCTCTGGGTGGTACTCTTAAATAGTTGTTTAACCCTAAACAAGACCTGAAACACATTCAGGACACACAGCAATAGGACCATGCTGGTTTGAACAACCCAAGGATATTAAAAATTCTCAAAAGCTGTCATACCTGGCCTGAAGGAGAAAAGGGAGATGAAAGAGCTGGGGACAGTATCCCCCTCTGTTTCCCCCATAGATTGGGTATGGTTATTAATAAATTCTGAGACACAGCGCCTGAGGTATGGGCTGGACAGCAATGCTGCATAAACACTACAACATAACCTCCTGAACAGTGATGTTATCATATCATAAGTTGCTATTACACAGGACAGCAAAATGATAATCGTGATCCCTCTCCCAGACGTGATAAATAGCATCATGGGGAGTACATAAAGCATATAAGAATTTACATAACACAGCCATGCAAACAAACAAAGCAACATTGTGACCAGCGACTAATTAACTAATATAATTAATGCATATAACGAGTTGGTTTTAACATGCTCTTGTCAGGTCTGTTGTTATCTCAACACTTCGTGCTCCGTGTTGGGTGCCAAAATAGGACTGTCATGGTTTCGCCCCAGCTGGCAACAAAGAACCATGCAGTCTTTTTTCTCACCCCCCACCCCAACAGCTGGGTGGGGGGAGAATGGGAAATAAAAAGGCAAAACTTGTGAGATAAAGGCAGTTTAACAGTACAGTGAAGGAAAGAGGAAAACAACAACGATACTGATGGAGGAATATATAAAACACAATCAATGTACCATCCCTCACCGACTGGAACTCGAAGCCCATCCCACTCCCAGGTGGCAATTTTTGGCATTCCCTCTCAACCCTGTCCAGGTCCTGAGCTATATACTGGGCATGGCATCACATGGTATCTAATACCTGTTTGGCTAGTTCGTGTCAGCTGACCCAACTGGGCTGTGTCTCATCCAGGGTCCTTGTGAAAATTAACTTTATCCCCACCAGAACCAGGACACTCTCGCATGCAGGCAGTGGCAGCAGTGTCACAACACAGCAGTTTATTGTGTCACATACCACTGTCTACCACATATGTTGTGGTGCAGCCATAACAATTTTTAACTAAGATTTTCGTAAGATAATGAGAGAATTACATGGAGAAGCACAAAGGACTGTGAAGTTGACCCTGCCGCCAGAGACCATCATGCTACCAAAGTGATAACTAAAATGGTACTTCAGACTCAGGACACCTCTCCTGCTTTTGGATCCTGACTCAGCTGAGTTATAAGTTTTGATCTACCCCAGCTGCACTCTCCCTGTGCTTGTTGTGCTCTGGAACAGAGGGGATGAACGGCAGCTGGGGCTGGGTCTTGCACTTGCCCAAGCTACTGTATGCAACTGGAGATCTGTTTTTTTTCCTTAGCTTTTGATATTAGGAGAATTTGTTACCACTAGGTCATGTATCCCCAGAATCCTGCTTTTGGAAGAAATAATAACATGACCCTGATGAACTCCAGTGACTGAAGAAGAATATGAGTTTCCAACCTGTGTTGGTCCCACCAGTGGCATTTTTGGGAAACCATCCCTTTGGGTTTTCTGCCTCTAAGTAGCCTCCCTGCCCATGCTGCCTTTCCACTGTCAGCTGCAGTCACAGTAGAGCCATTGGCCACAACAGGATGATTTAATCTATTCCTCTGAACTACAACCAGATACTTCCAGTGTCACATGGAAGAGTTTGGGGGAGGGCACAGAAAAGAGGCAAAAGTACTTGTTTCAGTAAATGAATAAAGATGGATAAGTAAAAACCTCTGCAGTACTAGAGAGGGTAAGCACATCCAAATATCCAGGTATCTCAGAGGCAACGTGAACTTCGAGCACTAGATGCACCAGCCGTTGAAAGCACCTCTGATAAGAGCCAGCAAGGGCAACCAAACTCCTACATTCACCCACTTCTCTCCTTATGTGTAGCACAGTTTATTGCCCCAAGTTGTGCCTGGTCATTGGCTAAAGAGAAGAGGCAGATAGACCTGCACTGAATGAAGTTGTGACCCTGAAAATGTTTTATTCACTCCCTTGAAAGCCTGATTGCTTGAAAAAGTGTGAAGTTGAGGTATGGGGACTATTTTTGTTGTGTTGACTTAGAAAATCAAAGATCGCAAGAGGAGAAACAGTAAGTTCAAGTCATTTATTTACTCCTGTCCTATGAAAAATTGTGTTGATATCTCCAGCAATGATCATTTTATGATATTCAGCTGGTATCTGCATTTGGATGTAGGTTTTTTTGTTTCCCAGTGCTCATGCGCTATTATGTTTATAAATAGGTGGGGCCCAGGGACTCTTTCTTGGTCAGTGTGGTCTGTGTTCTTGCTCCTGTGGTGTTTTCTGGTTTTAGTTGTGCTTTTGAAAGGTGCATGGAAATCAAAGCTGCATGTACTTTCCCTCTTAAGTGATACTTAAGAATGTGTTTGTGTTGGCACTGCAATGATACGGACAAAATGTACTCTGACATAAAAAAGAAAATGGTGCATTCTTCTCTTAATTCAGATCAAGGGAAAAACACGTCCAACTAATTAACAGTCTTACACTTGGCTTTTCTGCTGTTTTGGATCTGCAAGGCCAAATACAGGCGAAGTGGAGAGATGGTTTCTTTATTTCCTTATTAAGTAAAATGTGTTCTAAAAAAGTTTTTGGATAAATTTTAATCTAGGCTGCAAAAAAAAAATTATAGTTTGCATTAAAATCTGTTTTACTGTCAGGGAAAATATTTGTGTCTTTTCTGTGGAATGAAACAATAAAACTAATTCAAAGTATGAATCAGAGGAAAAAGCTGTCTTTCACATTATAGCAGTTTTTATTTTAAAATGACTTTAAGGTTTCCACACTTCAGAGAAGAAGCTTTGAAGTCTGGTGGGAGGTAGTTTTTTTTATGCAGGGCTTGTGGTTTTCAGGAGAATTTGTCTTACCTGGGTCAAGGTTATTATATTCACTTTATACTAAAATCCTATGCCCACGATGGAGAACAGCAAACACCCTGGACCCTGTTCTTAATGAGCACACTTAAACCTGAGGGAAAGAGAAGTACTGTGAATAAACAGTACCAAAACCCAGAACTGGAAGGCATAATGCTGTTGTGGGCTAATGTTGAAGTGCCTGACAGCAGTTCCCATTGTATGAGGGCTACACTTTGACAGCTGTTTGTTTTTTTTTTTTTAAAAAGGCGAAGTAAAACCTTATTTCTAGTAGAAAGAATATCTACCATTATGTTTCAAGCCCTTTACCCACCTACCCTCCCACCTCTAAAGTGACTATAAAGAAACGTGTGAGTGGAAATAAAAGGAGAGATGTGAAATGACTCGCTGAAGGCCATGCAATAATTAAGTGGCAGACTGAAATGAGATTCATGATGCTATAGCTGCAGCTCAGTGATTTGCGTGGGAGACCATGCCACTTCTCACTGAAGTCTATTGCAATGCGTCGTCCCATTTGGTGAGTAGTTTTGAAACGCTGAGAATGGGCTCCCTAATCAGATGCAGTATTCATGGAACATCGTTTGCTGTACACCTCTGTAAAACATAAATCCTAGGGCAGATAGTTGTTCAAATATTACTTTCCACTAGCTGGAAGATTTTTTTCTTTTTGCTGGTGTAGGAAGCTGGAAAAAAAACTTGCGTTCAAAGGGATTTTTGTCTTCCTTCTCCTGATAAGACAAAATGGAATAAGGGAGTCCGATGTCATCTGGAGCAGTTAATTTACATAAACAATTTCTCCCTCGCCAATAAATATTAACAGATGGCACCTTGTTGTGCTATCTACTCAGCTTCTAGCGTCTGAGGAGAATGTATTGGTGTCTCTCCTGTCATGAAGTTCATGGATATTTTAATGTGAACTTTGTTCTCATTTTATTAGCAAGTGCATATGAAATAAGAAAGCACTGTATGCATTCAGTTAGCATTCAAAATAACATAGTTTAATTTTGGGTATCATTATTAATGTTCAAATAAAATGAAAATACAGTTCACATATAGTCCAGACGAAAGATAAATTACACTCAATATAAATATAAATACAGAGTCTTGGTGGCTTTTTAGTAAACAGAAACATCCTGATTAACACCACATATAAGCTTTGCTTTTCAAATTGTTGATTTTGACAGGGTCAGTGGGTCGACACAAGTTTTTCAAGTGAGAGAGAGGCTGGAGAGAAAAGGCTTGAGATTTGACAGTAAGCCAGGTTATCTTTATGTGACCTCTCTTGAGCATTTAGGCTGTGTCTTAGCTTAGAGTTTAACACTTGCAGAAAATTAATCTCACTTATTTTTCTGGTCTTCTGTTTGTTTTGACATGTCTTTCAAAATAGGTGTATGAAAATAAAGCAAACTGGGGCAATGTTAGCAGTATCTGTTCACTGTTTTCCCTTGTAGAGTTTGTATAACTCTGTGCCAGCTTTAACCAGCTCTTGTGATGTCTCAGTGATGTGTCTTCACAGTTTTATTTCACATAGTGAAATTTCATCTGGGCCAGAGGCAACTTTAGGCAGTGGGAGGTTGTTTCTGGAAGGTGCGTTTTTGCTGAAAACCAGTGTAGCATCACAACCTGAAAGGGCCTCTTCTCTCGCTGGGGACGGGCTCTTGTCTGCCCAGTGCCTGACGATGGTCTTCATTGGTCCAGCAGCTTGTAAACTATTATACCATGAAAAGACATGCATATTAAGTGCATTTTCAAGCAGCTTCTGAGATGAGAACAGTGAGCATGGTCTCAGCTTAGTTTGGCGGGGCTTTGCTTTGCTGTGTGGGAGCTCGGACACCCTCTGCTTCCTCACTGAGAACTTCACCTGGATTGCAGCATTTGTTGCCCTCTTTAACGTACTTACATTTCATTGTACATTACATGTACAATGCAGGGGTGGCCCAGGTTGCCTGCTATCGCACAGTGCAAGTAGGACCATGCTATGCCCCTGTGTTTGGGTGCAGATGTGGGGACACGGCCCACCTCCCCAGCTGGGGAGCTGCAGGATGCTCCTGGGGAGTCATGTACAAACCCGCTGGGTACCCTTTGCATGTCCGAAATGGGGATTACAAAGGCAAGTCTCTTTTTCAACTGTTTTCTGCTGCTCTTGGATTCAGCCACCTGGAGACTGGCAGTCCCGGACAACAACTGTGCCTGCTGGTGGCACCAGCGTTTTGTCCTCATGTGCCTAGCAGCAGTGGGAGACAATGCCAAAGTGCATGAAACCAGTGATTATTTGGTGGTGTGCCTGCGCGCAGCTTTACAGCTAATGTGCAGTATGAAGTATCTTACTGCTCTGCTTTGGCTTTGGTGTCTTCTCTATAAGCAGGAGTGTTAGACTGTTCAGCTTGTGCAGCTCCTTGCTCTTGGGCTTCACAGTGGGGCAACTGTGCGTGGAGGTATGCTGGGGCTGGCGGGTGACAGAGTGGGGTGTCAACATATGGACCTACCCATGCAGCACAGATGCATCTGAGGGTCTTGTAAAAATTAAAATTGAAAAAAAATTTACAAAATTACCAGACAGGTTTGTACCCCACCCAGGAGCCTTTTGCCATTATGTGTTTCCCTAGCCTGCTTCTCCAAAACGAGTTAGGATGTAGCTCAGTGTTTCCACATCACCAGTGCTAAACTGGCATGGGAGCCCTGGTCCCCCAGCCATGCCACTGTATTTACAAGGTCAGTCATTTAACCAGGTCGACAACTTGATCTGGATTAACCTTTCTCATCCCTTTCCATTTTTGGAAAGGAAGAGGTGTGGATGTGTGGTTTTTTGTTTCTTTTTTTAATTTAACCTAGCTAGTTTCACTGGCTGTGCTTACCCTACACACCTCAAATTGGTTGGATAAACCCAACTTTGGGATCAAGGACAAGCGGTCAGAAGAAACTGGCAATCTCTTGAACTGGTTTAGTTGCCAGAGACAGTGACATGAAAAGATTAATCTTTTGTTGCTGATAAATTCAAATAAATTCCTACTCTTTAACCCTTTTAAGTGTCTACAAGCAACAGCTGAACCCAAAGTGTATTTCTATGTACCTGCTTTTAAAAGAAAAAAGAAAGATTAAAATCCACAGAAGGCACACAAAAATAATGCATAGATGTGATGATAACGTGATGATAATTATTCTTTGTGTACTTGTACCTCTTCTTCGTATTTAATAAGCACCTACCTAGAGATTTTAATCTCCGAAGTGCTGCTTAGATTTAACACTGTGCTTCTTTCAGGTATATACATAGATTTTAGAGGTGGGGAAACTGAGACATGAGAGAGGTTTTGTAATTTGCTCGAACAAATCAATGCTGTAACAAATGTCTCTGAACTGAGCAGTAACTCATACCCCTCTCAAGTGGAGAAGAGCCCCATTCCTGTGCCAGAGCCCTCTTCAGCCACATGTGGGAAATGTGGACTGTGTTTGCCCTGCAGCACCCTGAGGAGTGGTCGGTAGCTCCAGCACTGAGAAAAAAACCCTGTCCTGTTCAGAAGGAAGGAGCACTGGAGACTGTGTCTGTGCCGGTGGGAGCGAGCTCCTCCGTTGTGCGGTGCAGCACAGCAGGGCTCCGGGAGAAGCTGTGCTGGAGTAGAGTGCTCGTGTCCTCACACGGTGCATGGCCAGCTCTTGGCTGTCCTCCAGGTCGATGCTGAAGCCAGTTGTGCTTGCCTGTGCAGGCAGGCGTGCCCATAAAAATCTTGGGGTTTGTTGTGAAGTCTGTGTTTTGGCTGTTTGGGATATTTTCTGTCCTGTGATTGAAAGCATGATTGCAGCATGTACAGTTGTACCTGAGCTAGCTTTAATTTAACTAACCTGGATATTAATAGCTACAAAATTGTACTCTAAGCTATAGACATCCTCCAGGGAACCCAACAGATTACACAGTAATGAAATTTAGGTAGGTGTGTGTCTTTGCTGCTAACTCCACTGATGATAGCTTGAGTACAACTACGGGTACTGCAGCCGTATGTCCAGTTGGGGAACAAACATTGCCCTAGACTAAGCAGGTTTTTTGAGCTCTAGCACTAATGCATGGGTTTTCCTAATTTCTGAAGTGAGGTGTAGTATATTTGTTCTGTACAGGGTTTTATACAGCAGTGAGGAGCATAGGATCTTGAGTATCTTTTGGTCGTGTCTACAGCAATTGCCTCATCAAGGGTAAAATATGCCATGGGGACCCGCTGAAATATGCAGTACTCTGCTGAACCTGAAAAAGGGGAGATCAAAGAGATGTGCCTTCACCCTGGAGCAGACATCACAAGGTTGTGAAGATCATTAAATAGCTGGAAAGTTCATGTCACTGATTTAGACTAGACTAATTCCTGGGAAAGTTCATCCTTGTCCTGTGTTTAATGTCTGTGCTAGAAAAGCTATGTATCCTTGAGAAAAAAAGCTGTCAGCTATGGGCTTTTAGATACTGCCTAGACATTTTGTATCTTGATAATTAAGATTTTGAGTCTCATAGACAATTCTCCCTCTTTATGGAAGAAAGCACAGGACAGGCTTGATGTCTTAGTGATGGCCAGTGATACCAAGGGGACACTGTATCACATTTTTGTCACTAATATTTTCATGCCCTGGGTATGTGACATTGCTGGTTTCAAGAGGGGCCTGGAGGTACAAATAACCAATCCCTGATTGTGATTTGCCATGATGGAAAAGGATGATGCCTTTTTCAGGCAAGGAGGCATTACTTGCGAAAGCTAATAAGAGGGAATATGGTATTCCAAGAAGTACAGAAGCACTCTTAAATGATGCACTGCATTGACCTTTGTTGAACATGTTCCTCTAGTAAGAAAAGACTGTTTCCCTTGGTTTAAAAAATTGGCTGTAATCCTTTTCTGTGTCTTCAAGTTTGAACTTCACGTTAGTCATCCTACTGCTCTGTTTTTGCTTTCTGTAAATTAAATGTCATAGTCAAATAATGAAAAGCAATAGTCCAGATATGCTAAGCCATCTGTTCCTCCTTTCTTACATAGCAGGGTTTTTTTTCCCAATTTTTTGAATTATTATTTGTGATACAATTGCCCAACACCAAATTCCTAACATGTAGAAAGGAAGAAAAAGTAAATAAAAAATATGAAGTTGTAGGTGTCAAAGACTGTGCCTATGCAAACATTTCTGGGCCCTTTCAAGCAAAGTGAATTGGTAAACCAATAAACATTTCAGAGTAAAAACAATATGCTTAAAGCATTTACGTGGCAAACTATGGCAGACGTTTCTCAAGTAGGAAAGCGAGTGGCATACAAACTTTGTGGTAAATAGGACACATCACTTCAGAAATCAGAGAAGCAGTCACCAGAAACCTGGTTACATCCATGCTCCCTGTGCTAAGGGTGTTCGTCCCCTCCTGAGAAAGGAACCACCAACCCTCCCTGCTTTGTTTTCTCAATGTCTAAGTTAAATGCAAGAGGATAGCTCTGAGTGATCCTCTCTGCTCTGTGCTGTGCACCATGCTGCGCTTCCTACAGGATGGAGTAGAAGGAGAGGAGTCAGGGACAGAACAGTGGTCACAGCCGTGAGAGAGCTCACTGAGAATGCGATCCAGATTTCTGTTCAGGGTACATGAATATGGAAATAAGATGTAATGAATGAAGCAGACTGTTTGCAGGGTCTATAAAACATTGCAGCAGAAGGACCTCTCTTTATTAGTGTGGAATAACTCTACCGGTAAAATTTAGGGCAAGAAATTTAAGCTGAGAGCCCAAGGTAGTTCTCTTAAATAAGAACACATCATATCACTAATTTGACAACTAAATATATATATATACATATATGTGGACATAAAACTTAATTTTTTTTTAATATTTGCTGGAGTCAGATTTTTCTTTAATGTGCTTTCCTCTGCCATCTCCATCTGGTGCCATCTGTTGCCTGTTTTTATGTGTGAGGTTGATTTTTGAACCACTTCAGGCAGTTATGCATCATATGCAGAATAATAGTGCAAAATAAAGTTACTGCCTTTTGCTGTTGGTAAAATTGTATTCTGTCAGTATTATTGTATTTGCTCAATCAAATCTAGTCCTCCTATTACAGTGAAGAGGGTTGTGGGGCAAGAAGCTTCACTAGGATTTTCCTCCTGTTAAGCAGCATGTGGAATCTCAGTAAAGGTTCCCACTTACAGTAACCCTGTGTCTCCTTTTGTGCTGCATCAGTAACTCTTTCTAGCTAAGTCTTTTAGGAAGAGAGGCTGGAATAAACTCAACATTTGAAATACATGTGCTATTGATGGGTTAAAGCTAAGAGGAGATGAGATTTTCATTTAATCTAATTACAAATCGGGGAAGCACTAGAACTCCCTCTTTCATATGGCTATGACTCTTCTCATGCAGTCCCATATTATCATGAAAAAACATTGTTATCAGGAATGGGTACTTAAGCTCTTTTGAGGGTAGGTGTTGTTGGGCCCAAAGAATTATCTGTAACGTTTGCTGAAAATTAATTGAATTTTCTCACTATGCTTGTCTTCTTAACCGTATTTGTTCTCTTTTCTTAATGTTGAGGAATAGGGACAAAAAGCAGCAGTAAGGTAACACTAAGAAGTCACTAGTCAACTTTGTGCTGGTAGGTCAAGATCTTACTGCAGCTGATATATGCAAACCTTGCCAAATCTACTTTAAAAAGTCTTCATAGTTGTTTAAAAGTTCATTTTTTTTTCTCTTTTATTTTCTTCATTGCCTGACAGAGTGAAATATTTTGTTTGTATCCTAGCAGTCCAACTTTGGGTGCTGTTTCCTTATGCAAAAAGTGTGGGCATTCTAAATTAATAAACTAGCTTTCACATAATTATTTGCATAAGGAAAATGTGTTAGTTACAAGGTCTTTGGAAGAAAACTAATGACTACCAGTTTTACCAGTGCATTAACATTACTTTTTGGAGACCTTAATATGAACAATTACTTTATTGCCAATATTTATCAGTTTCCTTGCATAACATTAGTTTCTGTTTGTCTGTGGCCTCTGTAAAATGGCCTGAGGTGGCTCTTACACTTTTCAGTTTCAGGCCTTCACTTGTTATTGCTTGGTTGTTGTTTGGTTTTTTTTTTTTCTTTCAGGTCATCTCCTCTTTAAACTCTGTGACTAATTACTTAAATTTTATGTGTACTGCTCCTTGGACTCTTGCTTTTCACTACAAATATCAGTGTCTCACTGAAATTGGAAGCCTGTGAGTGAGTGTCCTTAATGAACCGCAAATCCTACTGGAGGCCTTTCAGTTTCCTTCAGATTGGAGTGGATGAAGACCCGCACCTCTCATCTTCCTCAGCTGCTGCAAGTCCTCAGTTGATCTCTTAGGGGATATGTGTTTTACATAAAAACTCAGAAACCTCTAACCCTCAGCTTTCACAGCCTACCTGTGTGTTTGTCATCATTAATCTCCTTCATGCATGTACTCCTGCAGCGGGGGCAGGCTTGCAGAAAGTGGAAGTGGCCAAACAAAAAACTCAACAGTCAGCTTGCAGTCTCAGGTTAAGAGTTTAACAACTGTGTCTGGAAAACACAATCATGCCCAGGAGTGGTTATCTGGAGGTATGGGTAGCCTCACATTCGGTTGACACAGAGAGCCATCTGTCTCCACATACGTGTGTCCTCATGTGTGGTGTCTGGATGCCCAACAAGTTGTATTCTTGTAACAGCCCAGTGGAATCTGGCACTGATGCAGTTTCATTACTGACGCGAAGCTGAGTCTGAAGTTAGGCAAAAATGCCTTTCCCAAAGTTTTAAGCTGTGGTCACCTGGATTTCAGTGTGATGTATGGTAGATTGTCATTGTATCTCCAACACGAAGCTGTGTTACATCTTGAAAGAAAGCTAAGGGGGGGAATAATTTAAAAAAAAAAAAAAAAAGGCTAGATTTATGAAGTTATTTAGTAAGGTAACACTGAAACCAAACAAACCAACTGAGATGTACCTCCTTGTCAGATTGATTGGAGAGCCCAGTTGCTGCTGTGGGTGTCACTGTGGGTGTGACTGAATGTGACTGAGTGGATTGCTGTTTTTTAAAAATTGCTTTCATTAGTTGGGCTTTTCAGTTCAGACCAAGGCCCTGTTAGTTTTTGAGTCCACTTGCATATATACTTCCATGCTTTTTTCCTGGACTCAAAATGCCTTCTCTGGCATTGTCCCATGTCACCAGTGTGAGTTGTTTGAACGGTAAACCATGGACTGACTCAAGCCTTTTGTGTTTGCCAGCTCCCTGTTTAGGGCTTGCCACAGTCACAAAGGCACTGGCACTATCACTGGATTTAAAGAATCCAGTGCTCCACTGTTAACTTCCATGGGCTGCAGGGGTACAGCCTGCGTCACCATGGTCTTCACGATGGGCTGCAGGAGAATGTCTGCTCTGGCACCTGGAGCATCTCCTTCCCTCCTTTTTCACTGACCTTGGTGTCTGCAGAGTTGTTTCTCTCACATATTCTCACTCCTCTCTCCAGTTGCAGTTGCCCTTCTGCAGTTTTTTTTCCCCTTCTTAAATATGTTATCCCAGAGGCACGACCACCATCGCTGATGGGCTCAGCCTTGGGCAGCAGTGAGTCTGTCTTGGAGCCGGCTGACATTGGCTCTCTCAGACATAGGGGAAGATTCTGGCAGCTTCTCACAGAAGCCACCCCTGTAGACCCCTGCTACCAAAACCATGCCATGAAAACCCAACACACTATTTCAGATTTCATTATTTTTCTTGAAATTCAGGGAAAGGGGAAAACCCAGCAGCAACCTTTTTTCTTGCCTACATTACACTAAGTTCAGATTCTTTGTTTTAAACAAGAAACAAATGGTCAAAATTAAGCTGTTATTGCATCAAAAGACCTGGCTAGTTGACAATTTATTTATTAATAAGTAATATTTATTTTAATTATGACCCAAGTCCTAACTGTTTGTGCCACACTACTAATTACTATTCTGGTTTATAGCTGCGGTAAATTTCACAAAGGAATTTTAATTAAAAAAATGTTTGAACAGTGAGTAGGTTTGTTTGCTTGTTATTTCAGATAACTAACACTGCAACATGGTCTGATGATGTTTATTAGTCTATTATTTGAGAAAGATGGTCCCACTGGAACTTTGGGGTTTCCACTCCTCAGCTGCAAAGTCAAGATAATTGTAGCTCTTCACGCTCTGGACCATGAGATGACAGTGGTAGCAGCATGAATGTTTGTGTTCTAGCAAATGATGATATCTTCCTGACCATGCAAGGCTTGGCATGCTTGAGAAGTACAAGTTTCAGATTTTACTTAATAGATTTTTTTAAAATAAGATAAGTGATAAGATAAGCTAGAGTTACTGCTCTATGAGAACCTTAGAAGAACCCCCTTTCAGAAGGGAAAATAAAGCAGGAGTAATATTAGATGAAATGATACACTAAGCAATAAATGAAGACAGGTAAGTGCAAACTACCACCAGCCAAGACAAGATCAGTTTTCTAGAAAAGACATGGAAGAAGGACCAAAGTCTGGGGAATTTTGCTTTTTCTGACTGTCTTTGCATTATAATATCGCACGCAGAAATAACTAATGCAATGAGGAGAATGCAACAATATAGAACTGCTCGTTATCCCTGTATTGAGTAGTGATTTATCTTTCTTGCTCTCACTGTCCCCTCTCCAGGGCTGCTCCTGCTCTTTCCCTTTCATGGGGGACATCCATAAGCTCTTCCAGGACAGCCCAAGCTTGCTTAGCAGGCTGGGCCAGGCTGGTCACCGTCTGTGCCTGGGATCCCACCCCCTAGGGATGACTGTCCATGTCTGTATCCACCTGTGGATGAATTGGTCAGTGACAGGTGAGTTGGTGCTCTAGACACAAGGAAACACCTTTGAGACACACAGGGTGGTCCTGGTCTTGGCTCTGTGGTTAGAAACCACCATCTTGCAGCACTGCTCTTTAGTGGGTTTGATCTGCTCCCGGCATCAATAGTTGCTAAGCTAGTCCAGCTGCTCCAGCACTGGGGTTAGTCTCTGTATTATAAATAAAAAGATATTATTTACAAGAACCCTAGCACACTGCTTTGTCCAGCTAAGCTGCATATTTGGAGGCTGCTTTGGTCTCTGTGGTAGTTAGGTGGCTTCGAGAGCCCACACACAGGTTTCTGAGTGATGGATGAGTGGGGAGACAGTGTTGGCTGCACAGGAGAAGCCTGTGAAGGAGAGCGGACTGAGTGGCAGTGTGGTGTGAGGGAATGACTCCTGGCACATCTTGGGGAGGATGGCCATGAGCAAGATCTCTCTGGCACTGCAGCTGCTCACCGCTCCAGCCGTGCCGCCCAATGCAAGATGGCCGCTCTGTGAGCCATGGCCATGGGGCACTGCACCAGGCTTTGCACCGTGGCCTGGACCTGCCCTGGGGTTTACAGCAGGGGAATGCAGCAGTGTGGCCAGAGACCAGTGGTGTTTCCTCCATTTTCATGTTGTACACCAAGCTTGATGAAATGTGTTCTCCTGGGGGATCTCTGGGGGTTGCTGCTCGCTTTTAATGCTCCTATCAACAGTGTGGGCTGCAGGGTCTGGCAGAATATCTCAGGCAGGTATTTTGGAGTTTTTTAATAGGAAGTTTAGAAAGAAAACATTCTCCTTTCCCCCTCAGGTTTTAAAGCTAGAGGAAGCCAGGTTCACTTAGCCAGAGCTGGTCACAGGAGAAAATACTTATGTTAATAAAGTAATTATATTACATATACATCTAATTATACATTCAGATGATGACACATTTGCAGTTTCTGTCATCTTGGAGGTCACTGCCTTTGTCCATAAAAGAGGACAAAATTGAACTAAGAGTTTGTTTCCCACATATGTTGAGAGTCATAGATGTGTCTAAAATTGTGGGTGCTGGCCTCTCTGAAATAACGGGATAAAAAAAGCTGCCTGAGCTGTATGGTGCTGCAAAATGAGGAAGATGCAATGGGGCAAAACTTACTGTTATTCTTTGCTTTCATCATATTTAGTAGCCTTTTTTGGGGGGAAATGAGAAATTCACTAAGCAGGGGTAATTGTATGGTGCTCCAAAATCTTTAAATTAGACTTGCTCTAGTAGACTCTTTATCTTGGGTTGAAAGAAGATCTGGACTTTACTAGGAAACTACACAGCTCTGTCTTCTGGGGTAGAAGAGGTGGGATGTTGAGAACTAGGGGAAATTCTCAAAGGTGAGAGGATATGCTTTCCATAGCTTACCTAGACGGAAAAAAGATGGTTTCAAAGAAACACAGTGAGTAGATTTACTCTTTATTTTTCTTTTTACTAGAACTGGAAATCTTCAGATTTGTTGAGTGCTTTCTGATGCCAGTTTCTCTCTCAGGGCACTCCAGAATAGCAACAGTTCATAAAATGCTGCAAGAAAGTATGGTATCGGTCCAATCCAGTTTTCCTCTGTGATCTCCCCTGCAAGCTGTTTATTTTTTTTATTTCCTTTGAGGCTGTCTTCCTAGATGACTTTACTGGAGTAAAGTCATTTTTTTATGGCTTCCTGGGCTGGTGGCAGACTGCACACTGTTTCACAACAAATAATGAGCTTTACCAGCTGCAAAGCAGATCCCTTGAGGACGTGTAAATGATGACCCTTCCCAGAGCACCTGAGGACAGTTTGTTAGAATGGTTCGTTTTGTTTTTTTTTTTTTTTTTTTTTTTTTTTTTTTTTTTTTTTGGGTTTTTTTTTTTTTTTTTTTTTTTATATTTTTGTTTTGTTTTTTTTTTTTTTTTGTTTTGTTTTGTTTTGTTTTGTTTGGGTTGTTGTTTTTTTTTTTCCTTTGACATTTCTGCTTTTACCCGTGTTGAAGGGCACATTTTTCCTTTGAGCTGATTTTGGAAAGTGCTTGCCTGCCCTGAAGTCCCAGTCCATTACTAAAATATGTGAATTTGGTTTGTGGAGAGGAAAACCATGTTCTATGGCCATCTGGATTGGAGATGATATAGAGGAAATGCATTAAACCTGATACATGCATAGGGAGAGGGTAGATGTGAGGAAGAAGAAAATCTGGAGTGCAGCTTTCCTCCACAAGAAGTCTCCCAATTCATCCGAGAGAACAAACAGCAGGTGTACAGCTGGTGTCCTTTGTTCTCTAAGGGCCTGGATGGAAATAATCTCTGTAGCTGGATATAAGCCTTTGTCTTGGTTTCAGTACTGATTGCCTTTACACTAGTTAGAAATCCAGCAAAGTCAGTTAGTGGCGGACATAGAACCCTCTCCTTCATGCTCAGTGGCCTGCATAAAATGGTCCCCCCTCCCCACTTCTCGTTTCAGTGCCGTTAGTTCAGCAGCAGCACTATTAGGAAAAAGCATCACCACAGCTGATATTGACTATCTTCTGTGTTCTGCCTATCTCGTGGGGTGCCCATAAGCCATGCTGCCTTCACATGACTGGGGGCAGAGCAGGCAGTCATGCTTACCCTGCTGATAAGCAGAGGACTTAATTTCCCAGGCACATTGGCCCTCAACACTAAATGCAGTTGCCCATTCCAAGTATTTGTTACAGCTCTGCTTGGAAAGAAAGCTTTTGCCAGCTTTCAACTCTGGCAGAATTATTAACCAGGACATATTAGTAGGGCAACTCAGTACAGTCTGTGCAACTGGTGTTTTGTCTCAAGTTAACTTTGAATATCCTGATCCTAGTTTTGCGTTATATATGTTCAAAGATGCAGTTTTGTTGTTTTCAGCAACTACTTAAAGATACTAGTGAATTTACACGTCTTTAGCAGAAGAGACAACTTGGAGGGCATTTTATTGGCTTTTGCTGACTGTTTTCGTCATATCGTGCCAGCTTTCATCAAATCCTTCCACCACTTGGACAGAATAATTATTAGTTATTCCTTAGAACCCAGCATCCTAGTAAATTAACAGGTTCAAATCTTGGCATAGTACTATATACATTATCTCATAGTAGCAGTACATTTTTACCTGTAGAATATGTCTGAATTTTGTTGATAAATCCCATTCAACCAACTGTTGAATCTTTGCTACTGGTTGCAGTACATGAATCATACAATTTCCCTGTAGCAGTCTTCGGATAAATAACCCCACAGTACCTTAAAAGAATTTCCTGTCTTGTTTGGAAGATATATCAATCAAACAAAGAAGGCTCCTGTCAAGCTCAGAGGCAATCTGTTCTCTTATAGGAGCTCTGCTGGTTTATTTTCTAAACCATAGTCATGCTCTTCTCAAAATCAGGTTCTCTCATAGTGAGGCGCACAGGGGTTAATCATCTTGTTTTAAGAGACAGCATGATTCAGATGACAGCTTGGAATAACCAGGACCATGCATAAACTGTACCACAGATTCCTGCAAAGCATCCTTGGCTGCCTTATGGTGATGCGTACAATGGTCTACGGCTGGGCTGTGCATCACTTCAACTCCACAGATCTCTGAATCAGTCAGGTGGACATTGGTGTGTGCCCTGGTCTTTACTCCTTCTGAATAATGAAAAGGATTTCTGAGTCAGAAATTTTCTAGGCAGACAGATAGATTTTTCTCCATAGCAGACTTTATAACTAGCCTGTGTGACAGTTCATTCCCATTTGACTAAATTTTGCTAAGTAAGTAAATGAGCTCTTATAATAGCTGAGAATATGTGACAGTGTTGCCTGTTTGCTCTCACTGATGATTGCAGTTAGAATTATTCTGGATAATGTTTTTCACTAGTCATTGTTACTTTTTACAAAAAGTAGATACTAACTTCTCCTTATTTCCAAGTTCCACAATCCTTTTAATAAACCTTGGGGAATTACAGAAGAAAATTCACTCACACTTTGTAGAATGGAGTTTCCATGCCCAGTGAAAATATAGAGTGGGGTGGGAAATGGTCATACAGGAAAATATCCATTTTCATAAGAAACCTGGACCAAGTGGAAAGCGAAACCTCTCTTCTGAGCAGCATCCTAAAAGTTTCCTGTACATATGTGGGAGGCAGGTATCTTTTCTTCTAGATAAATGGTTAAAGACAAATGGTTCCTGGACTTCTTTTTGCGTTTTTTTTTTTTTTGTGTGTGTGTTTTTGTGGTAGGTTTTTGTTGTTGTTGTTGTTTTGTTGTTGCTCTGTTTGTTGGTTGATTTTTTTTTTTTTTTACAGCATGTTCTCTGCCAATACTTTGCAATGTGTTTTGTCATTTAACAAATCTGGACCCTCCTTAGTTCTGGTCATTATGGCTGTGATCAGCAAGGACAGTGAACAATACAGGAAACGCTGCTCTTTGCTGATCATTACTGTATGTGGGTCAAAGCCCTTGTTTTGTCTTTATCTTACGCTGTCTGAGTTCATTCATGCTTGATTACCCTTCTTGGTTTTGACCTATAGCCTTGAAAAATGACAATAAAAAGAAAAAAACCCTCAAGCAAATCACCGATAAAAAGCAAATAATCAATAAAGTGCAATCTTCTTTTTTTTTTTTTAAAAAAAAGAAAATCTATGTGATGCCAAGTGCGCGTGCATGACCTTGGGCAACTATTGGTCCATCTTGCCGAGTAGCTGTCAGATCTATTTCTTTCACTCTAGACAGGCATTAGACTGCAAGCTGAAACAGTTCAGAGGTGCTTTCCACCCCGTGTGGGCTTACCCCTCCTTTTATGAAATATTCCAGCTTCTTTGTATTGGTACATGGGGGTGAGGAGGGAGGTGGTCTCTCGCCTGCTGTCTGGACAGAGGCTGTGTGAGTGCCTGGGGCTGCCCCCTGCGGCTCCTTGAGCCCCTCTGGTCTGAGTCAGGACTGCAGGGGCCTGAGGGCAGGCATGACCCAGGGTACGGTTTTCACATAGGATTCAAATTCCTGTCTATTTACCTGAAAAATGAAGCTTCATGTGATAACCACATGTGAGCAGCCAGCCCTCTGCATCTCCAGGGGCCACTGCTGCAGGCACCCCTCTGCCTGAAGAAGCTCGGGGCAAACATGCAGGCTGATCATCTTGGCTGTGTGTGTGTGTGTGCGTGCGTGTATGTAATTGAGTGTGTGTTCCCCCCTCCTTGGGGCCCTCACTTCCCAGCTTTACCAACTGTCTGTTTTTTCTTTGTCCTCTCAAGCCCCGTTTGTGGGTGACCCCTCTCTCTTTTCATGGAGGTTAAATCATACTGGTGTTACGCAGAGTGGAGAGTCCTATTTTGAAAGGGCCAGTTAGGTGGTTGAACCCAGTCAGACATGTTTGCACAATGCTTTTGGGATGATTTAGTCTACTTTTAATACCTGAGCTCTATCAAAGCTTGCCTGGATATTTTTTGCTCAGTGCTGCTTTCTGCTGTGTGGACTTTGCACTGACAAGCACGAGGTCATTTTGTCAGAGAGCAACAAGAAATGTGTCTTCCCGGAGGACTCTGCCTGCATGAGGGAGATGAATATGAACCAAACCTGGACATTTGAAAGCATGTTGCAGCTCTGCGTTCCATAAAGGGGCCAAGTGTCATGAGGGCAGTGGGTACTGCTGTCCCTGGGATGCCCTTGCGGGTACCAGCTCGGCAGCACGAGCCTGGGGTGGTGCATCATGCCCTGTGTAACACACATGGGCTCTGGGGGAGAAAGAGGCCACCTGATGGCTTTCACTGTCTCCCTCTCTGTAAGTAGTCATGGCTGTCTCTACCTGCCCTGGACAGCAGTATGTAATCCTGCCTGCGTGTTGAGGCATAACCCTTTGCTGAACTACATTCCCCTCTCAAAAAAATTTTTTGAACATGTAGTGTCTCCTCAGCGTTCCATGGAAGCATTGTGGGGAGGAAGATGGTCACTGGGGTAGAAGTGTGTCCCCTGTGTGCTGGTTGTAGGAATAGTGAGAGTTCTGTATGTATGTGTGCGAATTTCAAAATATTGGAAAAAACTGTGGTTCACTAAATTTCAAAGTAGATCTTTCTGATGCTATTAGGCTGTCTTATAACTGAGCACAACTGAAAGCACTTACCCTTAGTGTTGGCAGGAGAGCTTTTGGGACTGCAAGTTTAACTGGACCAGCCTCCTGATGGAGCCGAATACTCTTCTCTAGCCCTTGGTCAGCTCAGCCAACAAAGGAGGAAGGGCTGAAGGTAGACTTAATCTCTCTGGAGACAGCACCACCTTAAAGGAGGTTGTGTTGCCCATAGAACAGCACTGCAGCCTTTCCTTGTTAATCTCTCCTTGCTGGAGCAGTAATGAAATCTCAACTTGACTGGTGTAACATGGGCCAGACAGAGACACATCAGCTGCGTGGTGCTTCTTGTAGTTTTGTTTCACCATTCCTAAGGGTCCACTATTGTACAGATGCATTATTACTAACTTGTACCTGTTTGCCTGTCTCCACCTGACTAGAATGAGTAGGGACTGAGAGGGAGAGCCATAGGGAACCATCATTGCATTGCACCAAGTTCCAGCCAAGTCATCCAGTCAAGACACAGGTCTGCTTCTACTTGTTGGAGGGTGACTCTCAGTGAAATAATGTAATATCTAGGATACTACCTTTTCTGGTGGAGAAAGCTGATGTTTTAACCCAAAACAGTTGTTACACTGACCAAGAAACTACTCTGTCTTCTTGCTCATGGTATTAAGTAAAAGTGTAGGTGGTGCTGGGATGGTGCCCCATTGTTGTTGAAGGACTGGGTTTGTGCTCTGCGTTGCTCAGGGCCCGGCGCAGTCCTGCTTTAAACAGTGAGCAGCACAAATTAAAATGGGGTGAGGGTGGCAATCAGCATGGAGGAGAAAACTTGATGAAGCAAGGCTCTGCTGTCTGAATGTTAGCCAATACTGTATCCTCTGGAAAACACTCTTTTCCTTGAGTCTTTCTGTAAGTTTGTGACGCTGAGATAACTGCCTTATCACCTGCCTCCCTCCCCCTGCTCCAGTAAGGTAAAGCTACCGTTACTTTCAAAGATGATCAAATCGATACATATCTAATAAAACCATGTTAGTTTGCTTTCAGCTTGTACTTGCATTTGCAATCTACTTCTGTTTCAGATACCAAAAGGAACTTGTCTACTCTTTGAGCTGTACCACTTAGTCTAATAAAAGATACCACTGCTATTGCAATGCTTTACCAAGAACTTCATTCATCTAAATCCCACTGAACCTGAGCCTTGTTCTCTCTTCTTTTGGATCACAGCTAAAGTAAGACCTTTGTTAGAGTAATGTACCTCAAAACAGAAAGAAATGAGTCAAGCACAACCCACTGCAAATGGCTTAACTCTATTGGCAGTCTGAAATGACGGGGCTCCAGCCCTTTCAGTTCTTGTGCTTGGTGCTTGGTAGCAATGTGTTGACAGCCTGAATAATCGCTATAAGCCTTGAACATTTTTTAAAAAAAATCCATTGCAACTGAAGTGGCCTTGGTTTGGTATGTTTAACTACTTGCCACTCTGCTATGGTTTGCAGGGCCTTGGTGGGGATTTCTGAGAGCCAAGTAGTAAAATATAGAGTAGATGAGATGATAACTTTGCATGTATGTGGGGATGTGTGTATAAATACATTTAATCACAAAAAGGGAAGAAAAAAGTGCCAGAGAAAACAGTTCTTCATTCTGCACTGTGTGGCTATAGTATGTATTGTGTGCCACACATACTGTCTGGCACCCGAGAACAGCAAAGATGACAGCTGTTTTAGGACCTTGGCTGCAAACAGAGCCCAGGGCTTAGAACACTGCAGCCAGTAGCTAAAATGTCACAGATAATGGGATCAACCTACAGGATGGTCTTTCCTGAGGTGTCCAAGATTGCATCCGCACAGACAGTTGAGCATTTTGCCAGCTCTGGTTTGGAAGCTGTCTGCCACGCTGGCAGAGCATTCCATCTGAGCCAGCAAGTTGCTCCATAGGGCTGTTTTCTAATGGGCTGTGCTGCATTTTGGTGACTGGGGCTGGCTTATGTTTGTCTTTCCAGCAGACAGTACAGAGGCATTCAGATCTGTCTGCGCTTGTTAGAGTAGATGGACATGCCCTAAGGCTGCAACTGAGCAGGAGACAGCCTTTTACCTATAAGCCTTGCTCTGTCAGATTAAAAAAAAATGTTTTCTCATGTGGAGCTCTGCTTCATTCTTCTTTTAGCTTAAGATAAAATCTGTTTTTGGAGTAGGCTAGCTGAGAGTCCCTCCAACTGTAGAGGCAGTTTCTCTGTTTGATGCTCTCTTCATATGCTGTGCTAGTCTGTAAATGAAATTACAGTATACTGAAAACTACACTAACACAGGGCTTCCTAAGTAAGCAAAGCCAAAGTAATGCTTACATCTGTCCAAATGGTACGTGTTGTGAGGCAGCTCTTATAAGAGCCGTGTTTCTGGTTTCTTTTCCAAAGAATCCACAGGGCTCTTTGTAATTCCTGTTTCATAACCTTTCTCCTCCCCCAGCGCCTCAGTAGCACAGCTCCAGGAGAGCTGACTGGGCATGATCTGCCATGTAGGCTGCCTGCGACAGTGGAAGCTGCTAAATAACCTGTACGGGGCTTTTGACAGATTGCTTATATTAAACTGCAGGGATCAATGGCTTTAAAGTTGTAGGGTGATGTGATGTGGTGTTGGGAGTTATATGCTGGATGGATCCTCTGCTGTGGATAGAGGCTGGAGGCCAGTGATGAGTGCAACTGCTCCGTGTCCCAAGGGGAAACCTTCACAGGCAGCTTCTGAAACATCTGCTCCAATATCTAGCTGCTAAAAGGGACCTTTGAGCCTTGCTGACCTGTGTGCCAAACACAAACCCATGTCTCCTCTCTGTTGCTTTTCTCAGTTTCTTAGAGCTGAGCAAACTCCAAGGCGGCGGTTTACAACTTGTGACTTATTTCCTTTGCCACTGAAATACAGTTGCCTCTGACAAGTTCATTTTGTGCGCAGAACTGAGGTGTGGAGTGCTGATTTCTTTCCATTTCATATTTGTAAACTTCTGTTGTATTCACACAGTGTGCCAGTGGTACCAGAACTCTGAATGGGCACTGGCTCAGGGAGATTTTTAGTATGGAAACCTCATGAGCCAATATATTTACAGTGGCAATGAAGAGTAAATTTAAACTGAGATTACAGGGAAAAAGTCAACAGGAAAGCTAAGACATGAATAGTTAGGGTGAATTTTGATGGAATAGGATTACCTCTACTCTCTTGCAGATAAGACAGTCAAATGGCTGCAACAAGTCAGTTCTTCAGTTTCACGCTCTTATTTTAAAACCTCCAGCTTCTGTGTTGTTGTTTTTTTTTTCTCTTCAGTGTATTACTAGATGGAACAGTTTTGCCTATTCAGTTCACATGTCTGTAAAGGATGTTTACTTTGATTACTTTTTACCCAATTGGAGAAAACTACACATCCCTTTAATTCGTAGCAAATTAGCTACAAATTAGCACATTGTTGCTGCAGAAGGATCTTTTGTGAAGTGGCGTGTGTGGAAGCATGGTTCATGTCCAGGAAGAGACTCCGCAGGGTCTAAATATGAAGTCACAGCAAAGCTGCTTGTTGTGACAAATGTGGCACAGAGTGGCTTTGAGTACATAACAGTGATCCTCACTCCACCACAAAGTACTTTTCCCTGAGAATAAATTTCCTGTAGTTCTGTATTGTACAAATTTAAAAGATAATTGATTCAGCAGTATGTGTAAGCACGCCCTGGGAAGGCAGAAGAAATTTGTAGCTTCACAGACTTAAAGCCTACCAGCATTATGATCATCTTCTCTGACTGCTGTAAAGGAGCGGCCACATTTGCAGGAGGTTCCCAATTTGGGCCCATAGCTTCTGGCTGGACTGAGCAGTGTCATCAAGTGTCAGTGCAGCACCGTGAGAGGTCTCAAAATGGCAGCAGAAATGCAGGCTTGCTGCAGTGTTGCTTTCTCCTTGTTGTTCTCATTTCAGTGCTAAAGCTGCCCAATGCTTTGGCATGACTGTGGCTGGGCTGCACTTGGAGTTTGGCTTCCCAGCTTTGCCCAGAAGCCAAGCTGGTGGAGAGGCAGAGACGTGAAGCCTGGGTCCATCATTAGACTTGAGACTGAAAGACAAGGTGTTCATGTCGCTTCTGCTCCATGGTCAGCCCATGGGGTGAAGCCAGCTCCTCAAAGAGAGGACAGTGCCTGCTGGGTGGGGTTTTCTTCACCAAAGTATTGTTTGTCATTTTTTCTCTGTCAAAGGATGGAAAGGCTGAGTCTTGTCACTCTTTCTTCTGGGGGCTGTGGGCCATCAGCATGGCCTTGCAGTGATGTGCTGCTGCCCGGTTAAGTGCTCCTATCTGCTGAGCTGGCAGGTTACCAGCTAATTGCCAAAGCTCTTTGGAAGGGGATCTCCTTCCGTGCTGATATTGTCTCGCTTTTCCATTCCTGCTTATGCTGATTTTGCAACTGACTGGTTTCTGTATGGAGAGGATGTGCTTTGGCACCTTTGCTTTTGATTGATCCAGTTCTGTGATAGTCCCAGAGGGTCCCACCGCCAGTCACAGCTCCTGCAGCTTAAGGCTTTGCATGGACAGGGGTTGAATTTTTTTCCCCGTTCTCACCTGCTTAAGTTTGAAGAGTGTAGGAGGCTCCAGCCTGCAAATGAGCAGTGGTGTGTACCAGCAGCCATCATGACAGTAGCAAGGAAATGCTAAATAAAATCTGTGTGCCCTTCTGTAGGACTATTTGATCTACCGTGGGTTAAAGCATCTTGATGAACATAGGCAGTAAAAACACTATTGTAAGAGCAGATACCAAGTAGCACACATTCGACAGTTTTGTGGAAAACATGCTCGCTCTTAAACTCCTTTAGACACTTGCACTTGTGAATTGTGACCACGTACATTTTTTAAGATAAATCAGACAAGTTCCTACTCCGAAGTGTGAATATTTGCCGAGGGCTGCTGCTTTTTGAGCCTTTGCAGTGTGAAGTGGAGGCTGCAGGCAAAACCCCTTTTGGCAGCACATTCGTTCTGGCGCTTCCTTCTGCTATTGATTTTGAAGCTTTACCATTAATTGCTCCTATCAGAGTCTGCATCCTTTTGTGGTTACAGTAGGATCCTTCAACAGCTTAAATGGAGCAGGCTGATATTAAGGGAGCAGATTTGCTAAGTGATAAAATAAAGGCACATTTCAGAGCAGATCAAACAACAGGACACTTCCTGCTACTGACATCTGAGTGTTTTTCCAGGCAAAGCACATGCAATAGTGTCTCTGTAGCAGAGATGTGCATCACCTTAGCTTGACCTCGGCTGCTGGGGAGGACCTGGAAGTTGGATGTTTACTATGTCTCTGAATATGCACAAAACAGTGATGAATTAAAAGGGGGAATAATTTATGTCTTTCATAGCAAAGGCCTTGGAGACCATTGCTGTTACTTGATGACTCTAAGAAATGCCTGGACACCTCTTTAAGCACAGTCTAGACAGAAAAAAAAAAAGGAAAAGAAGAATCAGAGGATTGATATAGGAGTGACAGGACAGCGCTCTAAGGTTTTGTGGCTGGGTGGTCTCAGGCTTGCAGACAGAAAAGCTGTGTGTGCTCATCAAAGGACTGTTTTGTCCCATCTTTCCATTATTTCTGTCTGCAGCTTCCACCTTCCCTCTCCTCTTGTTGTGTGTGTGTTTCTTGGGAGGGAAATCAAATGGATTGTATTACTCTCTGTCTCTAGCTAATTCTTAATTGCCCTAATTGCTACTCGAGGGCCAGGCATGGAAAGTTGGAAAACAATTGTAAAGAAAAGAGGGGAAATAAAAAATACTCTTCTGAGGCTGAGGTGTTTTGTGGGGAGAGCCTGCTGGATAAAACAAATGGGGTAGCAATGCAGCTTGCGTATTTTGCTTCTGGCAGTGTTGCTGTTTTCTTTTGACTGCTTAGAAGACATGCTTATTTTGGGACTTTTCCTCTTAGACGGCAGACATGAAAACAGTCATTACACCTAGAGAAGAGAAACCCTGATACTGAGAAAGCCAAACTCACCCCTGCACTGCAAGGGAGATCTGGACACATCCTTGGAGTAGTTTTTCCTGGTTCTGATAACAAAACAATTTGTTTGGCTGCAGTCTTGTCTTTCCTTGCAGGAGGTGCATTGGTGGCTTTTTTCCTGGCCCAACATGGTTAATAAAACTTGCTTTTCAACATTTCTTTAGGCAACAGTGTCTCCTTGGAATATTGCAGCAGCCAGAATTCACATCTCTAAGGCTAGTTTTATTTATACTCCTACCTGGAAAGAAGAAAACCCATGGTAGCTTCCACAGTATATATTTCACTTCACTGAGAATGAAATTTTAAAGTTGACTTACCTTTGAAACTGAAGCCAGCAGAGGTGGTGGAGCAAAGATTGTGTTAGGAGAGAGAAGGGGGAAGGGAATCAGCCAGCACTGTTAGCACAATGTTTACAAGGTTAGCAGTCACTTGAAATGAAGAAAATCATCCTGAGAGTTAATTAGGTTTAGGTATTAATCAGGCATGTGTCTTGCTGCTAAGAGAATAGTAGGTCAAAATTATAATAAACCCTAGATTTTTCTCAATGCTTAGGACAAATGTTTTCCAGCACTTCACTCTTTCAAATGTTAAAGTCAATATAGAATACTTAAAGAATGCGAGAAATTGAAGAATTTTCTTACAGTTGTACATAAGTACCTATTTAGGACTTTTCGGGACTAAAAAGAAAAAAGGAAATTAATATTTTTAAGGGGAAGGAATGATTGAAAGTTTTGGACATTTGAAGAATCCATAACTGGTAATTTATTCCATTACACTGTTGGCAGTATACATAAAGAAAAAGAAAAAAACAATCTGGATGTAATGATATCTTTGTGTAGGCATTATAAGGATGGAGCCTCGAAGTATTATTAGCAATTTGCTACCAGACATGTGGTGAGCAAATTAAGCTGTAGCTCATCCTTATAATCTTCAGTTTGTTGTCATTCTATGGCTACTGCAATTTGGTTTTACTGGTGGAATATAAAATTGCTTCAATCTATTAATTTTCTGTTTAGATAATTCAGTCTTGACGCGCCTCTGCGGAAGCTTGTAAGTAGAACTGCCAGTGTTTGTTAAATATATAAGAAATCAAGATAAAATACTCACTGTACTTTTTAGTGTCCTGTTTGTGTGGCTGAATCCAGGCAGGCAGATGACCAGGAGGGAAAACTGTTTACTCCTACTAGAGAAAGTGAAACTGCTGGATTTTGTTTAGTACACGGCATTTTATGTTAAGATTATCAGATGTCTGTGGTATAATCAGCTGTTCTTCCCCATGCAATACCTCCAAAAAGCAAAACACTCAAGCTCTATGTTTCCTGAAAGGTGAAGTTTATATGAGGTTATTTCATATTTGATAAGGGCACAGTTTTGGGGTTTTTTTCGTAATCTTAAGAAGACCAAAGCTCTGTTTTTATGAGAATGTGCTTTTTTAAAGCTGTCTGTTTTTAACCAAGATACCCTAGATAAGACTATAATTTTTGCAGGGGAAACAATACTGTGCTCTGGAGGTTCATCCGACTGATAGATGTGGCTAGAAATGAGACTAAAGCACGCTGGGAACTGTAAGGCACAGGAGAAAGCTATAATGAGGCACTCACACATGCTGGAGTGTCTAATTATTCTGTCTGAATGCAACTAAAGGATTTGATTGGTATATAGGAGGCAGCATAGCAGTGGAGTCTGCCTGATGACTATTGATTTTTAATAAGACCAGAATAATGAATTGTCTTTGGGAAAATATTATCATAAATTTATTTCCGTGAAGAATTAAGGAATTAAGACAGTGTGACCCTGGGGCTTTCATTTTAACTTGTTTTAACTCCCTCAAGCCAGAGTCCCTTCTAACTCTTGGTATTTATGGTGCTTTTTTTTTTTTTTTTTTAAGTTTGTTTACTGTCATTATCAAGGCTACTCAATATTTTGGAAGGCATGCCTCAAATAGCCTTTTGTATGTCAGTTGTGCCTGTGGAGTGTTTTGACTGTGGATGCAAAAGTGTAGATTTATGTCTTGTGAAGAGTAAAGTGCTGCTTTTTCTGGGAAAGTGCTTCCTCCTTTTCCAGGGAGTGAGAGTACATTTTTGGTTTTGTATTGGTTCAGCCTCATCCCAAGTGTGTGTGGCTGCTGGAAGAGAGGAGGAGCGGGTCTGCATTCACTCTTAATGTCCACAACAGCGGCAACTGGTAGTCCCTTGGGACTGTTGCAGTTTGGGTGTCACGGGAAGCACTGGCTCCTTTGAAGGCAGTAAGACTTTTGTCCTCCAAATATGGTTAGTGGTGGAAACACTGTCATGCTTTCCCTGAGGAGCTCAGGGAAGGCTCTGGCGCTCCCCAGATCAGCTCTCAACAGCAACAAGACAAGGCTATGTGAAGATATTTGCACTAAAATAAAAATTAGGTACACAGTAGGAATCTGAAAGTTTTCAGGAACAAAATCCCTAGCTGTTTGGTTGTGAGAGCAATAGCCACAGGGAAAAATCTTTGGGAAGGTGAAATGTCTTGAGATTGTTCAGGTTTTTCTGAAGGGGTGGGGAACATAAGTCTTCATTCAAACCCCAGGAGAAAAAAAATAGATAATCTGGTTTCTATGTTTGAAGAGGGTAGAGTAAGAAGTACTGGGACTCCTACACTGGGTTGTATCTGCTGTGGGACAAAATGCCCGGGGATGTGGTGGAGGTTTTTAGGAACTGGTTGGACAAGCACCTGCCAGGAGCATCATCAATTTCTTGCCCTGGGCAAGCAGATGAGATGACCTCTTGTGATCCCTCCCAACCAGAGAGATGAGATGACCTCTTCTGATCTCCCCCAGCCAAAGAGATTATGTGACCTCTTGCAGTCCCTCCCAGCCTGTCACTGTGTCATCCTAGGATGGGTGGATGCAGGATGGGAGGGAATGCCATGTGTTTTGGTGGTAGGGAGTGCAGGAGTGACTCAGAGTCAGCTCCTTCACCCTGAGGGGTTGGGTGCTCCATCACCCTGTGCAGCATCTGACAGTCCCATCCTGCAGCTGTAGGTCCCCTCAGAGGCTTTCTTACAGCCTGCGGGAATCCCCTGCGCTTCCTCCTGTGGAGGAAACGCAGCACGAGGTACATGCTTCACATCGCTGGCGAGAAACATGGGCTTTGAGACTGTAAAGGTGGAAATCCTGCAAATACAGGATGTCCAGCAGCGGTGGGGTGGGAGAGGAGCTATAGAGGGAAGAAGGAACTTGACAACCTGTAGCTATTGTACCCCATTTGCTGCTGTTTTAATCCCTTCAATTGAACAGGAATGGTGAAAAGTCTGTGCTGGATAACAGGATCTCAGCAGTGATGGGGCTGGGAAGATGCATGTGCTCTCTTACTGCTCTGCAGAGATTTAGTCCAGGTTCTCCATGTCTCTTTATGGGGTTTTGTTATTGCAGTCCTTAGGAAGCTACGGGAAGGAATGTCCTTTTAAAAATGTTTATATTTTCAGGCAAGTAAACTGAAGTTATCTGTGTGCAAAAAATGATGGCTTGCTACTCCATGCACTTGTTTTAAAATTCTGCCATTTGCTATTGATTGGCATTTATGGGCTGTTGTGCCAAAGGGTGACTCCTCTGAGGGAACAACTCACACCACTGTCAAAGTAGAAAATGGCTCCTCTGAGCTATTCAGAGGCTGATATTTAGATAAAGTTGTGGAATACAGGATAAGTTTGTGAAATAATTCATGGAAATAATCCCCGTGAAAGACACTGACTACCAAGTCATTATTCATGGCTGTCTTGAGGCACCTGTTTTAGTTTGTTAACTGCTTGTTAACCTGAAAATAATTTTTTGGCTGATACTTATGGCAGAAAGGAAGCCTGTGGCTGCTCTTCGACCTACACAGCTCCTGATGACAGTAACAACAGGGTGCCTATTGCCTATAAATACAGAACGTTTTAGTTCTTGTAAGCCCCATTTTTTTGTGTTCTCTCTTCTTCAGGAAACAGTCACAAAACAACCCAACTGAAAATGCGAGGTAATAATTTCTCAGGAGGACTTCTGTCAGCTTGGCCAGACAAGTAGCTGTACACCATCTCTGGCTTTTAGCATTTCTTCTCTCTCTTTTACTTGCTTTCCTAGGCAGCAATTTGACACGATGTGACCTCTTAAAAGAGTCACAGCCTGTAAAAACTTATCTTATTCTTTGGGGAATAGAGTTCTACTTTCCCTCCTGTTCCTCCCAAGGGCTCCAGATGCGTGTGTGTTAGTGTGAAGTTGAATATTGACTAATATAAATTTTCTTGTTAAAGGAATGTGTTAGTACTTGGCATGCTCACCTTTAATCGAAACAAGCAAAACATAAGCAGCAGCAACTGGAAAATTTAGTTTATTTTCTTGTGTTGGATTTGTAAAATCACCAACTCCAGGTGGGTATTGGGGCTTTTTGTGGTCTGCATATGGGAATGCATGACTGTGCTCCTCTGGACTTGCCAAATTGCCATCAGGGTTTTACCAATAGCTGCAGTAAATGCCAAAGGTCTTTTCTGACAGCAGTTCCCTGCTTGCTTCTGGTGATAAGATGGTTTCTTAAGGCTGAGATGCAGCATGTGAGAACAGGGACGAAATGGACCACTCGTGTCCTTTGCGGAAGATAGTGTGTTTACAGAGAGACCCAGTTTAAATAGAATTTTCACAATGTATACTAATTAACTGCCCTAGAAAGCTAGGTTGTGACAAAGGCCCATTGACCTTGGCCAGCCGGAGCAGCGTGAGGTGCCCAAGGAGTCTCCCCTTGGCATGGTGCTACTGCCATGTGCTGCCCATGTCTCCCAGCTCACTGCCGATGCCCAGGAACCTTCCTCTGGGTGCAGCTCTCTGCTTCCAGCCAGGCCTCTGCCCGTTGTGACTGCCGGCTTGTGCTCTCCGATCCGTTTCCTTGCTTCCAGGCTGGCTTTACTTTCCCCTGTTTCTCTTGGCAGCACACAGATGCATGCAATTGTGTTTCAGCCCACTCTAAAAACCTTGTGTTTGCAGATAGTTCCCTGAAAAAGACCTAAATCTTTAGTTTGGTTTGAGGGATTTTTTTCCTTAGAAGTCTTGCTTGTGTCTCAAGTGGTTGGTGATTTGGGCAGTGGATTCCCTTGTTTAAACTACTCTGTTGCACAAAAGAGCTTGTTCTCCCTAAGTGGGTGAAGAAAGTGTGACAAAGAGATCACTCAGCTCTTGCAAGGTTCACAGGTAGTTACTTTATATCACAGTACAAGTGTAATTAGATTCTCCAACTAATCTTGAATTAAATACTAAATTAATTCTCCCTGCTGTATTTTTCCTGCTGCATCAAATATTTATGTAATTTTCCTTTTCAAATAAATGAAGATGTTCCATGTGTAAAAGACCTGAGATATTGTTTTTTCATGAAGGAAAAGTCCTGAATATGGTGCTGAAACCTGTCTTCTCTCATACATGTTGCTGCTACTGCACACGGAGTTCAAGAACAGGCTATGTATGTTTGGTGGGTCGTTTAGATTTGGATAAAGTTTGCTGAATATACAAATACTCAAAATGGCAACCAAGCCCTATGCCAAAACCTAGTGCAGTTTTTGAATAAAATAGTTTGATGTTGTTTGATGCTGATGACATTTATTTTTTGGGCTGTGACCATAAAGTTATGGGCTTTTTACAGTGAAGTTTCTCCTCTTAAAACTGGCCTTCTCTAAGAGCTATCGTTTTTCTACTAAGTAGTAGACATTGGCTAGTTTTATTCAATCTGTTATGAGTTCTGTGCTTGCACATGCACAGAAGATATTATGAAATCACCATGGTCACGAATGTAAAGATTAAAATTTTTGCTTCAAGTGTTGCAAGGCGTTTTCCTACCTCTGGAGAACCATCACTGGACAGAGCTGTGTGCACCGATGCTTTAGTGGGAACTTCAAAGTAATCACTGCATCTCGCAGAATCATTGGCAAGGACACCGGACATGTAAAGTGATTGTAAAATTAAATGAGGATTTTCCCTGAGATTTACTGAGATTTTACTTTATTGGTTACCACTAATTATAGTTTGCACTGTGTAGTTGCAGGATTATTTTTTTTTAAGACTTAAAATCTGTTTGGAAATATGTTTTACTTGTCATGCTTTTAAGAGAGATCAAACAGGAGGTAGATGTTACCTCTGTTGCGGTCTTTTGAAGTTTCACAGGATAAACCTTGTTGAATAACCCATAACATAAATTTACTACAGACTAAGTGGTGTCTCTCAGCTTGTTCCTGTTAGAGTCTGTCTTGACAACAACACAGCAGTTTGTTTCTGTATTTCAAATCCTTGCTGCTCCTCTGTATTTGGAATTTATATTGCATATGAAAATTCACTAACTGGAGCCAGGTAATTTTCTTCATTAAAAGTACCTGCCTGCTCCAGTGGGGTAGGTAGCATTGCAGTCGGGCTGCTGACACCTCATGCAGGACCTGGGAGCATGTTGGGCTGCATTTGGGATCCCTGGTAGCTGCGGTCAGGGCTGCAAATGTCCCGTGCTTGAATTTATCTCTGTGTCCACATAGCTGATACCCGGGTCTTCCTTTTCTTTCTGAAAAATCACTTTTGTTGCCAGGCTTTCAGGACCTGGTGTCATGAGTACTGTTGGTGACTATTTCTGTCACCCATCATGATGGGACAGCATTTGTCCTGCAGGGAGTGTGTTTTTTTTTGTTTGGAAACAAGTGTGTGCAAATAAAGAAGTCACACTTTTTTTCTTTTTTCTTTTTTTTTTTTTTTTTAGGCTGAAAAGAGGGGCTGTGACGCTCTCACACCCACCCCTAGCAATGCTGCTTACTAGCCCCCAGAGCAGGAGGTGTCAGGGTGGGTTGAGGAAGCCTCTCCGCTGCCAGCACCTCTCTGCTCCCGGTGCTCAGGGTGGCCCGTTGGGTAATGCTCCTCCTCTGCAACTCTCACTGGATGATCTGTGAGGCATTGCACTGAGGCTATGGCTTTGCTGAATCTTGCTCAATTTAAAGTATTTTTTTAGGGTGTTCTTCCTGAGTGGATGTCACCTTTAGCAGGTGCTGCTGTGGAAGGTTTCCACCCTCTGGGACATTACCGAGGGGTAGGGTAGCTTGGCTGTGCAGGAGTGGTGCACAGAGACCACAGAAGAGATGGTCCTTCCTTCTATTTAGAGGCTGAAGACATTAATGGCATGGGGTGATATACTTAACACATGGTCTAAGCTCAAATCTTGCTAAGGTGAGGATCTTTCTGCCTGCTGAAGATTTGCTGCAATAAGTTTTGCCTATGCTGTTTGCAACTGATGTGCCAGAATCCATAATGGATTGAATAACATGGGTTGCATCTCCTCACCTCTCTCCAGGTTCTGATCTGATGGTCTCAAGCCAGGTAAAATCTACCACTAATAGGTATCAGCTTTTCCAGAGGAAGAAAACAATTTTGAATCATTTGGTCTACATATCTCTGTGTAAACAATTTAAAGAGTAGAAGGCTGGTTTCTGGATACTACCTTTGCAATGGTCTCTGCGGTCTGAAGAAAGACTATCAGCGATCACCTTCAAGTGGTAGTGCTTGCCAAATACTGATTTCACCTTGCTTTTCAGAAGTGGTGTAGATATCTAAGGCATTGAGAAGCTTAATTGAAAAGGAAGTTATTGGGCTGAGTTCTTACTTAAGGACTAATTGAGAAGAAGAGACATGTATAGATATGCTTCCATATAGATATGGTACATGGGAAGAAGGAAAACAAGATCTGTCTGCTAAACTGGTCATACTGAATATTTCTAGTGACTAGATCAGCAATATAAAATTTCTACAGTAGCAGAAGAACCTGCAGCAAATTTCTGTAATTGAGGGCCCATACATTTTTGCCTGTGGCTAGAAAAAGTTTAAAAAGTGATAAGATAGGAGCAATGTGCATATGAAACATGAAATCCTCACGGTGCTATTAGTAGGAACTGGGTGCAAAAGAATGAGAGCAAACTGCAAACGCACAAAGCAGCAATGTCATTATTCTGGCGGCAGTACGTTGCTCTGGACCAGTTCTATCCTCTGCTTGCCAAAAGAAGGCACATTAGGGTGCTCTACTTCAAATGAATTTCTAGGCCACAGTAAGTGTGAAGTGACATACCATATAATATAACTGGCCAAGATGCTTGTCCTTTAGTAAACCAGGATCTTTTGTAATTGAAATAAATTGCACATATAAAACCAAGTTCTTGGTGCTTGCTGAGCATGCAAAAAGCAAGCTTCCCTTCGAAAGTCTCAAGGCAGGCATTTCAAGTCACAGCTTATTTCTGAAAAGCTTGGTATATATATTCATGTGTGTATATACATATGCATGTATTTCTTACACACACACTCACATTTAAAAATGTGTATTTCTATCACATGGCATTTATTTCACAACAACCTCCAAATGGAATATTTTTCCCCTGTTTGCCAGTTTCCCTGTCCCTTACCATACCCGTGCCCCTGGTTGCCTCATCACCCATCCCAACTACATCCTGTCTGGCATGTACTGCCCCTTGGGATTTTCTGGACTGAAGCTCAGTCCTCCTTTGTTGGCTCACTTCTTACCTGTTCAAAGCTTCACTGGTGACTTGTGTCAGGTCTGTGACCTGTGCTTATCTCCTGAGCTGCTTACTCCTGGAAAAAAGGGATTTTGTGTACTCTGCTTGAGCAACCCTAGGCTTGTGAAGACAATATATTTGAACTGAGAGATTTGGGATGTTGTGATGGTGAATGTGAATTGTGGTTGTCCTTAGGATAAAATGATCCTAACTGGTGGATATCTCTCTCTCTTTTTCTTTCATTTTCTTTTCTTTTCTTTTTTTTTTTATTCCAGCAGTCAGGGACCCTCAGGAGCCACAGCCTCATGTTAATAATTTGTACATGGAAGCAAAGGTGGAAGCTTTTGTTCTCCCCTGCCTCTTTGTTGGACTGTGGAGTAGGACCTCCTGAGTGGACTTGGGTTGCCTTTGCTCCAGAGAAAGACCGAGCAAATTTTTTCTTGGTTCGGTATTCAAACCCTGAGCTGACCCTGGTGCATTTGACATTTCTTGTAATGCTTTGAGGACTCTTTAAACCTTCAAGCTTGTAAAGCAGTTGGCATGAGCTTGGGGCTCTGTCTTCTGATGTGAGGAGTACTTTCATACAAGTCCAGCTGAGCACTTGCATACCCATCCTATTTTAAGACTACAAATAGTTCCACTGCAGTTAGTGGAACTTTTGGCAGGCAATGAACTACAGGCGTGCTGCAGGATTAAAGCCTTTGTGTGGTTTGGAGACTAGTGTTTCCTGCAGCTTGATAAACACTTTGGATTGAGTTTAGCAGGATTTGTGGCTTTTTGGACTGTTTTCATAATATCTCTTTGCATTAGGAAAAAAAGTAGTTTCATCTGTTACAACTTATTAGTAGTGTGGTCAATACTTGTAGCAATATTTGCAAACTAATATGGGGCAGTTATTATTCCAGAAGATGGTTGCATACTTAATAGGTCCTGAAAAGGAAGAGAACACAAAAGAAACCCTCTCAAGCTTGCCTTTTCTGATTTTGTAGTGGTTGAAAGTGTTTCTGGCTGTTAATTGTCTTTATTGTAATCCAACACACACAGAGATGAAAGTATGAACATAAGCCCACCCATCCAAGCTTGAGGCGCAGCCATTCAATACGGGCTCTGTCAGAGAAGCAACTGCTGTAGCACACAGTGGCAAGGCAAACAATTACCCTTTTTTTGTTTATGTACCAGAAATGTGAGTTTAAAGGGCTAAACGAAAGATAATGATTCTGCTTGAACACCCACAGATTGGCATGAGCACTCTGAGGCAAGTTGGGGTGGAAAGAATTCATTGCTTTTGAGGACAAAAGTGCTACAGATGAGCTAAACTGTCAGCTCCAGATTTTGTGCATTTTTATTGAAGGATTTTTGGAAAAATGAACATGAATTCAGAGGCAACATGAATGTGAAGGGCAATTATATATCATTAATTTTAGGGTGGTTTCCTTTTTCAGTAGACTCTTACACAGTAAAATGTATCCTATTGCTCTTTATTTAATTTTTCTTTTCGTTTAGAGGGACTTGTGCTTTTGTATCTTTAAAGCAATTCTGAGGACTATGCCTCTAGATTTGGGGCAGACTAAATCTCTTAGTAAAACATGTAACGCTGTGTCCTTGGGAGCCACCTGAAGCCAATTGTCAAACTCTGCTTCATACTGAAGTTATCAATTCTCCCTTCCCTTTCTGTTTAAAATATTAGAGGGCACTTGAATGAAATACTCTTGCCTGTTTTCATTCATGTTCCCATAAATTGAGTAGTAGTGATTTTAGCCGTAAAATAAGAGATTAAAATCCATACATGATTAATTGTTATTTTGGTAATCGGGTCACCAAAATGCAAAAAATATAATGAAGGATTTAAGAAATTTATAGCTCCTTTTATAAAAGTGAAAAATGCATGCAATATACCTGTCTAGTTGGTGTATAAGAACCAGGAGTGGACAACAGCTGTTGTTGTGTATTCAGTGGTCATACTGGTAGGTAAGACCCCATTTTGTGTCTCATCTAGAGGGAAATCATTTAAAACCCTATTGGAAACCATTTTTTTCCTTGCCAGCAAAGCTGAGATTTTATGTGGAAACAGTTTTCCTTTGGAAAACTTTGCTGTGACAAGAACTTGATCCTGCTTCATGGAAAAAAATAATTTCAGGAAAGCCTTGTAAGTTAGGAGCATTAATTCCTTTTTATAGGCTGTGACTGAGCACTTCTACACAAAAATCATGCAGTGCTTCAATTTTCTAAGCCACCAGAGACTGTGAAAGGTCTCTGGAAAACTGCACAATGATTTAGATGAAAAGTATGTTTTGTCTCATCCAGCAGGAAGTATGCTTATCAATGTGGATGTTAAACTGCAAATTTTCTAGGGAGCGCTCCATCAAGTACAAGTTGATGATCTTGATCCATAAAAATGGGCTTTTGACGTGACTCATAAACCTGTCTGTGATTCTAATGTGCTCTTCAGTTTTGAATAAATGAGTTGTCCAATGAGTTAAATTGGCCCCTTCGTGCTTTTATCTATGGTGTTAACCTTGTGATAGGTAGTTACATTGCACAGGGTGGACAACAGGTCAGTCCTACAGTGGTTGGTTCAGAAGTAAATGCTACAGGAGCAGCTCCTAATTGTAAAGATTGTATTTATTAGTATGAATACGTATCTTCCACTTTTTTAGTTCTTTGGTTTTCTGGGAAAATTACCACAATGTTATCAAAAATAATTCCCCCCATGTGCATGTAGTGTGTTGATTAACAGATTTAATGACTTTCACTGTTTTCATAGCCTTCTAAAGTCTTATCTGTCTTCCTGGCTTTTGTGCTTTTTCTAGTCATTTAGAAAATCCCAAAAGGAAGACAAAACAAGGGCTTTTGAGACACTGAAGTGAGATAGCTGATTAGTCCTAAGGAAGCTTCAAAGTAGATAAGCAGACTAGGTCAGGTATGTAGTAGGGGCAAAGATAAATCATTTAAAAGCATCATTCATTCAGGGGTACAAAGCATTTGACTGGAAGATTTATGAAACTTTTAGAAAAGCATGCTCAGAAACATTTGGATTAATAAATAACACAGCTGAAACTTGCCTGGATGTCTTCAGTTTATAGTTTGCACTTGAAAAATGCAGAGTTCGCTGAACTATGAAGTTTTGAAAAGAGTTTTTTTATCTTCTGCCATTCCTTTCCTTTCTGCATGTAGGATTTTATTTTCTTTTTGAATAACCTAACCAATATTTTTGTTTTCAGATTAATGAGCTGCAAAGAATGAGAGATTATGATGTTTTTTTCCAGAGTGTGCACATGCTTTTCAGCAGTTGATTTGTGCTTGTCCACATCAATAATATAGTGAGTTTGTGGGGATTTTTCCTTCTCAAACCACATCTCCAGTTGCTCACCCACTCTGGTTAGGCTGCAACCACATTTTTCAAACGTTATTGCTGATATTTTGCCTCCCCTCTCTGCCTTAATGGCAGTGGGTACAGAAAGTGCCAAGAATCTTTCTCTGCAAATCTGGCTCTTCTGAGCGTATCAAGCAGTAAGATGGGTAATGTCTTATCTCATGAATCACCTTTCAAAATGCACATCAGCAGGATTTTGCTTAAGGACTTTCCTTTGAATTTAAGGAGCAAGGAGCAGGTACAATTTTACCCCACCTGCTGAGGTAGATACTCTACATAATACAAGATTTTTGCAATACTTTAAAAATCAAGTCTTGAATAGAAACTGGATAATTTAATATTTAAAAGGCACTTTAATTTGCTAAATATGATTCCTCCCCTTCCGTACCCCCATGAGCCCCTCGATCCCCAGGTGTAAGAAGTCAGGAAAGGAAGGCAAGAGGCTGGCATGGATAAGTCAAGACCTGCTGGTAAAACTAACGGGCAAGTAGGAAATGCACAGGCAGTGGAAGCAGGGACAGGTATCCTGGAAAGAGTACAGGGATGCTGCCCAATTGTGTAGGGATGGGGTCAGGAAGGCCAAGGCACAGCAAGAGCTGAACTTGGCAAAAGATGCAAAGAATAATAAGAAGGGCTTCTATGGTATGTCAGCCAGAAACGGAAGGTCAAAGAAAGCATACCCCCTTATCAGCAAAGCTGGCAAACTGGTAACAGACAAGGAGAAACCTGAGATACTCAACAACTTTTTATTCTCAGTCTTCACTGGTAACCTCTATCCCCACACCTCTTGAGTGGATGGACCACAAGGCAGGGACTGGGGGAGCAAAATTGCTCCCACTGTAAGAGAAGATCAGGTTCATGACCACCTGAGGAACCTGAATTTATAGGTCTAGGGGATCTGACGAGATGCACCCCAGAGTCCTGAGGGAATTGGCTGATATAGTCACCAAGACACTCTTCATGATAAATGAAAAGTCATGGCAGTCAGGTGAAGTCCTCGGTGACTGGAAAAAAGGAAACATTGCACCCGTTTTTAAAAAGGATAGAAGGGAGAACCCTGGGAACTACTGACCTGTCAGTCTTACCTCTGTGCCTGGGAAGATCATGGAACAGATCCTCCTAGAAGCTATGCTGAGGCAGATGGAGGACAGGGAGGTGATTTTAGACAGCCAGCATGGCTTCACCAAGGACTATTCCTGCTGGACCAACCTAGTGGCCTTCTATGATGGAGTGACCACATCAGTGGACAAGGGAAGAGCCATGGATGTCGTCTATCTGGACTTCTGTAAGGCCTTTGACGTGGTCCCACACAACATCCTTCTCTCAAAATTGGAGACATACGGATTTGATGGATGGATTGTTTGACGGATAAGGAATTGGTTGAATGGTTGCATCTAGAGAGTAGTGGTCAATAGCTCAATGTCCAGATGGAGATTGATGACAAGTGCTGTCCCTCAGGGGTCCATATTGGGACCAGTACTGTTTAATATCTTCATCAATGATATAGACACCCTTGGTGCACCCTCAGCAAGTCTGCAGATGACACTAAGCTGAGTGGTGCAGTTGACACGCCTGAGGGATGGGATGCCTAGACAAGTTCATGAGGTTCAACAAGGCCAAGTGCAAGGTCCTGCACGTGGGTTGGGGCACTCCCTGGTATCAATACAGGCTGGGGGATGAAGGGATTGAGACCAGACCTGTGGAGAGGGATTTTGGGGTACTGGTGGATGAAAAGCTGGACACAAGCTGACAATGTGCTCTTGCGGCCCAAAAAGGCAACTGTGTCCTGGGCTGCATCAAAGGAAGCGTAGCCAACAGGTCAAGGGAGGTGATTCTGTCTCTTGACTCTCCTCTGCTGAGACCCCACCTGAAGTATTGCATCCAGCTCTGGAGCCCTTAGCACAGGAAAGACGTGGATCTGTTGGAGCAGGTCCAGAGGAGGGCCACAAAAATGGTCAGGGAGATGGAACACCTCTCCTATGAGGACAGGCTGAGAATGTTGGGGATGTTCAGCCTGGAGAAGAGAAGGCTCAGGGGAGACCTTATTGTGGCCTTTCAGTACCTAAAGAGGGTTTGTAAGAAAGATGGGGACAGATTTTTTAGTAGGGCCTGTTGTGATAGGACAAGTGGTAATGGTTTTAAACTAAAAGAGGGAAAGTTTGGACTAGATAGAAGGAAGAAATTTTTTACGCTGAGGGTGGTGAAACACTGGATCAGGTTGCCCCAGAGAAGTTGTAGATGCGCCATCCCTGGAAACATTCAAGGTCAGGTTGGACGTGGCTCTGAGCAACCTGATCTAGTTGATGTCCCTGATCATTGCAAGGGGGTTGGACTAGATGACCTCTAAAGGTCTCTTCCAACCCAAACTATTCTATGATTCTATGACTCTGTGATTTTGTGAATAATCTAGGTTTTCTTACTACAAGGCTATCTCCTTACCCCCTCTGTCCCCCCACAAAGGTCCTAAAGACAGACAGCAGATAAATGCATTAAAACCCAGAAATGACTCAACTATTTGAAACTGGAAGGAAAACATGTGTGCCACCAGTGACCTTTATTTGCTGTCTACCAAGATTGATTGTGTATTTTTTTCCTCCCTCGACGACAAACACAATGTGAGTCATTAAATCTTCCATTGTAGACAGAATTGTGTTTTGGGGAAAGATACGTGCCCTCGACAAGCTTTAACATATGTGTTTTCTAAGGGAGTAATGACCTACACTGAGAAGTGTGTCTTTGAAAGGGCAGCATTCCCACCTCTTCATAACTCACTGCACTTCCTTCAGCGATGTTAGATCTGTCCTGTCCTTATTTGAAAAATATAGTATCTCTGAGAAAGGTATTAGCTGTGCTTAATCACCAGCTGCATGTTTTTGGTGAGGATTGCTGGATGCATAACATTAGACCAGGCAAATTTCATTTCTGTTAACTGCTGCAGCATCAGCATCAAATGGGCAACACATGCCTGGTGATCTGTACATGTCCACATGTGCACTTCTGCGTCAGAGCTGCTGACTCTGCACTCCTTTTATCACCAGTGTAGGAAAAGTTGATGTCTACAAGACAGTATTTTTTTGTTTTGTTTGCTGTAGTCAGGCATGACTAGTGCTTTGGGTGCCTTAATTATGGGGGGTTGGGGGGGATGAATCCCATTCTGCATGTCACTATTACCCCATATAATTACTCTGTGAATACTGGGGTGTTTCCACAGACCGCAGTTCGCTGTAATACTTTTGCAGTTTGATAACAGAGTGTTGCTCTACTATGAGAAAACCTCTTCACGGCTAAGGTTGCAGCACAAATATAGTTATATACATGATGTTCTTCCCTGTGTGAGCCAGATTACTGGGTATTGTGTGTAATCTGAGTGAGACCTAACTCCAGGCATAGTCGAAGCAGGCAGTTACAGGCAGCGGTGCTGCCTGCATCTATGAACCACAGTTGCGCACCCTGGTTTTGCAAGCCAGAGAGAAATGTAGGGGAGCAGGCAGGGTTCTGCAGATGGGGCAATGCAGGCCCTCTGACCCCTTCCCCCAGGGCTTCCCCATGCCCTCCTTCCCACCCCTTCACTCCCGTCCCCTACCCTGCTCCCAAAGCTAAGCTCTTGACTCATCACTGGGGTGGCAAAACTGAGTTTTGCTGCAACGAGAACCTGAGTAAGTTCTCTGAGAAATGAAAAAGCTTTTAAGGTATTTCCTTCCTGGCGCTATTTCTTAATATTTTTCTGTTTTCCGGTATGTGTGTACTAACTTGCAGAGCCTGGGATGTAGGGCATTTCTCTGGTAAATCTAGAACAGCCTTTTTGTTGCTGTTCCTTTAAGGGATGCTGTTGCTCTGGTTCACTTTATAAAGGTCAGAGTTGAATGATAATGTACATAACTGTTTTCAGATAATTGTCCGGACATATTTCAAATGCTTACAAATACTTTTCATACCTTTTCAGCAGGTAGGAGTTGTAGAATGTTAGAAAGGAGGCAAAAAAAGCTTCCTCCTTTGCTCTGCAAACGACTCAGAGCTTCTGTAAGCTGGCAGGCCTCCTCCTGCTGATAAAAGTGAGGCCATTCAAGTCTGGAAAGGGAGGAGTGGCACTTGATTTACAGCACTGTTTCTCTATCCAAGCTTGGGTTTTCACTCACTTGTTTTTTTAAGTGGAAGGATCTCCTAGCCTTAAATAAGTCCAAGGACTCTTTTTCTATAGTGTTGTTCTCACGTGTTTTTTTTTGACAGCTAAACAAGGATGATGTTACAGTTTTTTAATTCTTTCTTGTACTTAATCCCCCTCATTTTATTTTCTTGCTGGTGTATGTGCATTTCTGAGGGAGATTTGTTGGAGGACTCCTTGCCACCCTGCAAACGAGCAAAGTGTAGTCCGGGGATTGCTGCTAGAGAGGTGCCGGATGATTGTGCACTGCACTTTTTGTAGCAGTCTGGGATGAATTAATCTCAATCAGTTGGTGGGTTGCAGTGTACTTACACAGTGTATTCGCATTTACCGGTGTGCCTGTGAATAACTTAGGGGTGAGAAGAGGGAAGACAGCTTGATTTATAGAATAAATTGTTCATTGTGTTCTTCCTCCATTTCCCAGCCCAGAAACAACAGGCAAATTCAATGTGCATACAATTTCTGCCCCTGCCCCTCCCCCTTTCTGTCTTTTACCTGTGATAGTTTGGCTTCTCTTTCATGTTGTTTCTTCAGCTTGTAATTTCATTCATAGCTGGTCAGAAATATTTTATAGCTCACTAGAGGGAGGGAATTAATTGTGCAGTGTGTTGGGAAGAGGGAGGAGGAGAAAAGGACGAAGAAGAAAGAGGTATTGAAATCTCACCTGTACAAGAAGCTCCAGCTTTCTAAGCTGCTATAGTGGAGACATAAGGAGAAACAGATTGTTGTTGCTTTTTGCCATCTGCTCAGTACGCCACAGATAGCTTTTATCAGCAGGGAGCTATTATCACCAGTTAAAAAACGTGCTCTCTTTAAATACTCTCTCTCAAAAGAAAAAAAAAAAAAAGAAAAGTGTAATGACAGAAAGATCATTTTCAGCATTTAAATACATTTGTATATTTTTCTCCTTCTGGGCTGAATTTTTGTGCTTCCAGAAGAGGCTCTGCCCCATGCCACACTCTGGGTTGTCTGTCCATGCCTGTGAGGGATGGTGAGACCTTCCCAGCAGGGCCCAGCCAGCCCACCCAGCCTGTGCAGGGCTTCTGCTGCTCTGTGCCAACACTGCTCATCTTGAGAAGTGTCTGTGCTGGCCTGTAGTGTTGCCACTTTATAATTCTGTAGGACTTTGTTTTTGTAGCGTGCCACCAGTCTCTAATTTATGAAGTGAGCTGTGCTGAGATCACTGTGAAGGGACATTTCTGATCCAACCTCTTCTGGAGCTGAAATTACCAAAAGTGAAAGGCCAAGATTTATGCAACTGAAATGTGCATAAATCTGTTCCCTCTTCCCTATTCTTATCACAGCAGCTGCAGCACTAACACCAGCTGCGATGCATCTCTCCACAGGTACTTCTGCACCTTTTCCCATGACATCTCCTCTTAACTCCCACCTGTCACAGCAATGCCTGTCTTCATACTGGGGAGCCCGAAGTACATATCTGCATGTTTTCAGTAAGACTGTGTATTCATTCCCTGGGACACTAAACTGCACTTGAATGTAGCTCTTCCTCTTACTACTCTACATTTTATCTCCCTGGGCAGTACCCAGCAGCCTGGGTCCAACAGAACCTCCTTCCACCAGGCACTTACTCCATTTCAACTGAAAACGTTTCTCCCTGCACCAAAAGGTTTTCAGCTTAAGTTAAACATCTCATTTTCATCTTTGCAAGTATAATGTCAGATGCAGTTCTCCACCCTGAATTTTTAACTGAATCCCTGTGTAAACCTTTTCCTACAGCTTCCTTCTTGCTTTCCACATATGTACGCTGAACTAAGTATATGTGTACTTTACTCTGTGGACCTTTTGGTAGGTAGGTTCTCCAAAGAAGCTGCTGGTTTTTTTCCAGTGTTATAAGTGACAGGCCTGCCCCATTTGGGGAATTGTACAATTATAAATAACATCTTTTTGAATGAAAGTGATATTAACTATGTAGAAAAAGAAAGAAAACTTGGGATTTACTGAATTTTTGACAGGATCCTCCAGACATTAATAGGTCTCAATTCCAGTTACTTTCTCCTGCAGGATGAGACCTTAGAAAAAAAACCAACGAATGTTCATTGCTCCTTGTCCTAACAATCAAAGCATGGAAAACAAATATATTCCCTTTGTCTTTGTAAAAATCTTTTATTTAATTTCTTGTACTTGTAGACCAGTCCTCCTTCATCTCTTTTCTTTTGGGGTGCCCTATACTGGGCATGGGATTCCAGTCAATACAGTAGAGTGCATTCTTCCCTTTTTTCCATCTCTTTATGGTGTATAGCTTTTAAAGAGTAGGAAAGATGAGGGTTAATGTTTTCTGTGCAAAAGATAGCTGAGTGGTAGGCAACAGTTCTTGAATGGATGAATGAGGCAATTTCTTGTGACATACTTCAGAACATAATGAAAAGGAAGAGCATGAGAATGAAGAGCTAAAAATGTCATTTAGTTGGTAGAAGATGGAAGAGGTGATGGATATGTCATGAATGATGGGACTAGAAAAAGAGAATTAAGGTCTAAGAGAAAGTTGGTGTGGTTTTGTTTGTTGGCTTTTTTAGAAAATAGTGATAGTTGCTTTGATCTTATCTATGTGAACTGGACCACTAGAGACAATTTATACTGTTTGTAAGGTTGGGTTTTTTCAAATGTTGCCCTCCCACCCCCTGTTTGAACATTCATCAAAGGAAGTTGCACCGTACAGCAAAAGTGAATTTCTATAGTAGTTGAAACCAGTTGGACAATTCAGTTCTCATAACAACATAGACCCTGTCCTGCTGGAACTGCTTTCCCTGCTAATGTAAACCATAATAAGTACTTTGCAGAGATTTATTTTTGATTGGTCTGCTCTGTTCCAGGAATGTCATCATTGTGGATTAGTGAAGACTTATGAAAACATATATTTATTAGAAACATACTTGGATGATATAATATTTTTAGTGACTTTACTCTGTTATTTTTATGTTATGAATTTTTTGGTGTGGTTACTTATTACTAAATTTTTAAAGGAGCAAGACCAATCGCCAGATGTGTTATGAATCTTAAGTATATTGACATTAAAATAATATATTGCTGAGATTAGAAATTTGTCTTTGTCCAATTTGCAGAATTTGCGATTCTGCCCATGGTGGATATGCCAGAGACTTTGGGGCAACTTGTTTAGACAACCAGGACTTTGCTTTCACAGGGCAGATTTGGTTGATAATTTTATAGCTTCAGTCAGAAAGTAGGTGGCTGATCTAAATACTGTCTTGTAACTTTTCTGCTCATCTCAGCAGACATGATTAAATTAAACATATGACTGTTGTAGTAAGAATGACACTGAAACAAAACTTTCTCATTGGGAATATGGCAATTTGGTGTTACAAAGCAGAATGTTGACCCTACTTTAACTAAAAGACATACAAGGTCTTTCCAGCTTGACTCATTCTATGACTCTATTTATTTTACTTTGCAAACTGTAGTGGAAATAATAAATGCCATATCTGTCTGTTCAGCTAAGCCAGACATTTCTTGGTTACACCACTGTTTGCTATTTTTGGAGAACCTCTAACCTTGGCTGACCAGTCTTTGTAATTTATTTTGATGTTTTCCTCGAGGGTGCTACCAACATGTGAGCTGTACTTTTCTTTCTTGTTTGTAGTTGCTACTCCTGCAAGGCAGATAGATAGAAACAAAAATTAAAATAGCACTCTGTCTTGCATCAGTACTGTCTTTGCCAAACTCTGTTTTCCCATTGCACATACCCCTGCTGCTTCCCATCATCTGCTGATAGGAGCTACAAGGAGGCTACTGTTGTTAGGGCCATATGAGAGAGTTTCTCCATACGGTTTCTAAGAAAGAGTTTGGTGTAAGTGGCATGATGTTTTTATTTAGTTCTTAGGATCCTGTTTTCATATTCTGTTAGCAATCAGATTATATATTACACTACTGGTTTTAGAGGCCATCACACCCACTCATATTTAACTATTATTTTGAGGGTATTTGAAACATACGCATTTTTTTTCCTGCATTACAGTCTGTTCTCTTTCTGATTTTTATCTGTTTGTTTCCATTGACAGTTCCTTTTTTAAGTTACACTATCTCTCAATAGATGCCAGAGGTGGTCACACTATGCAAAACAAACTGAAATATGGCAGCATTCCCTCCTCCTACGAATGAGCAGCAATGATGAAAGCAGATCTCTATTTGGCTCCATGCTCTTCCCAAATCATAGAATCATGGAATCATTTAGGTTGGGAAAGACCCTTAAGATCATCACGTCCAACAAATGCTGAGCTTTCTCCTGAGCCTCTGGGCTGGTTTGCAGATGTGCCAGCGACCATTGTTGCGGTGCCACTAGGCAGCTGGAGCAGCATTTTGGGGCTCACCGCTCAGGTCAGTTTAGGACAGGTCTTTCAGGTCAATTGCGCCAGACATTGGGTCTTTTTCTGCTAGCATAAAGAACATGTTTTTTCAATAAAGTATTTATCATACAGACCAGATTTCATCTTCACATGAGACAGTAAAATATTAATCCTGCCTCTGTGCTGTCAGAGTTGAATGCGGCTATCGAAATCTTTTGTGCAGAGCTGAGGAGAGTGCTGATGCAGAGTCCACCTGTGCAACAGGGAGTCCCCCTGCCCCGTGCTTTCCAAACACTCACCAGTGCAATGTAGCTGCATATGTTCCCTTTCGTGGTCATGTCCCTCGGAGGATGGGAATTGTTTTACTGAGCAGTTTGTCCTAATGTAGCTTCAGTAAAATTGCAGCTAATCTAATGTCTTCTCTCTGGTTGGCCTGATTCTGATGTGCTGTCACATCTTCTTATTCTGTCTAAACTGTAATTCTGAAACACATGGAGAGCTGGTGATTATGGCAGCATCCTTGTACTTTGGGTACTTTCCATGAGTGGTGCCAGGTGTCCTTGCAGCTTCCATCCTGCCCTGTTGTTATGTCTCTGCAACGCTACGTCTGAGTCTGTGTTTTATATATCTCCTATAAAGGAGGAAAAATAGTCCGTTAAGCTTTTTTTGGCAAGGACCTGATGGGGTTTCTACTTATCCTAAATCCTGGAACTCTTTCAAGAATGGTAAGTTTGGTTTTGGGCCCCAGAAGAAGAGTTTTGTTCTTTTTAGAGGAATTTCTCTTGGAGAACAGAGATAATAACGTGAGAAGAGGAATTACTATCCATATAACGATAACACGTGTTAAGTCCATATAAGCAGCCACTCTGCTCAACCAGGTGTCAATATTAGCATCATCATGTCTACCCAGGTAAATCTCTGGTGGTTTCTCAGCATGTCTGGCAACCTTTGCTGTGCTGCTACTGTTTTCAAGTTTCAGTAATGCCATTCTGCAAAGCAGCTTTTGGGCTGTGGAAAGGGAGGACTTGCTCTCAAATACATGCCATAACCAATTTCTGGCTGCTACTGTTGTTCTGTCTGAGCTTTTGACTAGGGAATTTCAGGGAAGATATTTTAAAAATGCCTAAATAAGAGGCTTGTGAAGAGGGAGACTACGGAGAGATGAAGTAAAAAAAGAGAGGGATGTGTCAGAGGGAAATAAATTGAAGAATAAATAGTAGAGAGGATTTGCTAGGGGTTATGGAGAGGATTAAATTTAATTTTCTAACAGTACTGTGACAAAAACCTTCTAGATATTAGAGAGTTTGACTTCAATGGACTGCTGTATCATTCAGGGAGGAACAAAGACAACAAGACCTTGCCAGATCCTAAAACTCGTAGGGACACATATCCAAGTACAAGATCTAATACCATGAAGTGGTGTCCACCTGCCCTGTCCAGTGAGTGTGGACACCTGGGGGGCCGGTGCCTCATGCTGGGGTGCCAGGGAGCAATGGCCCTCCATTCCCTGCCTTCAGGATGCTGTTCTGAAGGGTTCTGCTGGGTCCATTTTGACCTTTCTGTTTTGGCGTGTTTTGTGGAGGTATTGCAGTACTGATGCCCTGTGCCATAAATCCAGCTCAATGCTGCAAACAGAACCAGGCTTGTAGGAAAGCCCAGTTCCTGCTGAGGGGGAGGTTTTAAGAAGCAACATTTCTTTGACCAGGTTTTCAAAAGGATTTGTCATACAAACTGCTTTTTGTCCTTTGAAAACAAGTCTCAGCAGTACATACAGAGCCTGACTGAGAGATCCTGGGGTCCTGTGTTGTCCTCTGTTTCAGCTCTGCAAGCCACCGTCCCTGGGCTGACATCTCACCATCTGTGTCTTCTTCACAGTTTTCACCTCCTTGTCAGTAGGTCTGCCTCTGTTTAAACACTAGGCTTTCCCAAATTTCACCCTTCTTCTCCCTGCACAGGTAGGAAGGTAGAGTTTTCTGTTTAATGTAAAAGCTGAGAAAAGCATACCTGAATTAAGAAAAAACATTAAGAAAATTAAGAAAATAAAGAAAAAAAAAGAATTATGCTTTGTGTTTGCAGGGGGCAGAAGAGAAGCAGACGATCACATGAACTGTTATTATTATGCTTGCTCTTTTGTTCTGATAATTATGGGAATAAACAGCCAAAAATAATTCTGGTGCAAGTTGTTGTGCTACAGTCTATAGCTGCTCAACTGAGGCTATAAAAATCCCTCAGTGAATTTAATGGGAACAGAATTTTGTACAGTGGAAGAGAGTGTTCAGGCCTTCAGCCTTATGGCTGTGATGGAGGTCCATGCATAGATGACTTATCAAATCAGTCCCAAGGAGTTGCCCAGTGCTCCTCAACTTGCACATGTGATTCTTGTGTTCTGAGTAGTACACGTGTGTCCCTTTCCATCAGAAACCCGAAGAGCACCGAACCTGCAAAGGTCCAGAAATAAATGGAATGTGGTCTAGAGGACTGGCTCAAACTACCCTTAAATCCATCCCCTGCAATCTCACTGACTATGGGCCAGTAGGAGCTCCAGCCATTAACCCACAGCACGTGGCCACTGCTACTGATTTAGAGTAATGTTACTCCCCATGTTAATTTAATTACTTGTTTGTTTCATTTAAAAAATTGTCTTGGATTTTTCTTCAAGGTCATTCAAGTATCTGGCTTTGTATTTGAGGTTTTTGCTGTGGACAAGGACTCCACCTGAGTTTTATTTATGCTGTGATTAAAAATGGCTATTGAATTGGTCATTTAGTACTGGTGATGAACACCATTCGGGTTTTGCTAATTCAAAATTTGTATAGCAAAAGCTGTCCTTCAAAATTGTATGGACATATTTTTTAAGAGCTCGTATGAGTACGTGCTGTGAGAGTGCTAGCTTCAGTATCCTAACCTTTGCATGCTTTGGTAAAGCACAAAGACTGTGGCCTGTTTTTTGGCAGCTCTGTGCCTTGGGCCAGATGGTGGGAGTGAAGGCCCATGCTGCTGGTCCAGGAAGCCGTGGAAGATGAATGCAGTCCCTCCTTGAAAGCACTGCCAGCCAGACAGTTCAGACGACAGACTGTGGAGCTGCTTTCTGCTTAAATTAAGCTGTGACCCTTAACCTTTCCAGTTTCCAGCCTCTTTTCCAGTCCCACATGCCCTTATTTGCAGCACCTCAAGGGTCAGTTGCTTTCTATGTGCTTTCTTAGACTGTCTCACACCTCTGCCTCATCACATTTTACTCCCGGGAGCCTTCTTGACTGCAATAACTGTGAGAACATTAGGCAGCTGCTTGACCAAGCAGGCATTTGTTTGCATTAATCTGTTTATAGTTATTCCTCATTAGGTGGTGGTTAATGATGTTACACATACACAGGACTTGAATTTGCAAAGACACTCCCTTTGGTTGTGATATTGCTCCTTTGCAACTCCTGGATGAAACCTACTGAAAAAGACCTCCATACGAGTGAGAGGCAGCATCTTGTGACTCCTTCAGGAGAGAGTTGAAGACAATGTTAATTTTCCTAATTAATTTTGAAATCAGTTTTTGACTTCCCTCACTTACTGTGCTAAAATTTTCCTTTGAATGTGAGAAACGCCTGCAAGCTTATATTTCCTGGACATGACTTCTTGGTGGTAGCTCTGCCTACAGATCATAGTCTGAAGCTTCAATAGTTCTTCCCTTAATGTGACACAAACAGATATAGGGTGATGGGAGTGTTGAGGCGTGTCCAGAGAGTTCAGGATCAGAAGCTGGAAAATGAGCATCATGGAGTGTTCCTGGCGGTATGTCTCACCTCCGGGCACTGATAGCGGCTTGTTCATTCTGTTTCTTCAGCCTCCATGAAACATTTGACACTTTTTTGCATGCTCAGACATTGCGGATGAAACATCTTTTTTTTGTACCTTTTTTTTTTGTCTGGACAGTGTCACAACTACGAGAAGAATTCAGGGAGGTGCCCAATCCCTTCACAGATAACTGGATTTCCTTGCTAACAACTGCCCACTAATGTGCTAAAAATGCTTTTGGATATACATGGTAAATGGCATACAAACTTCCTAAAACAAGCTCTGGCCTCAGTGATACCAGCACCCATGGAACTAGGATATGGATATGTAGAGAAATGCCACTTTGCCTTCCGATTCCCTTAACATTTATTCACAGAAAACATGGACTGTTGCATTTTCCTTTAGTGATTTATGGCTGGTGATAACTTTGATACAATGATTTCAATGATAATTTGCCATTCCTATTAATTCCATTAACTTGTAACGCATCAGTGGTACCTGTGACTGTCAAATAGCCCATACTAATAGCTACAGGGTATTTTTTTTCCTGCCAAGTACAATACAGACATATTTTCAATAAAGAGTAAAGAATTTACAGCAACTTACTTGGTCTGCATGAATTTGAGTGTTTCAAAAGGGAAAAAAGAAGCCAGTCCAAGATCAAATGAGAAGCTTAGACTGGATGTTACGAGCTCATCCTTAGAGGTCAGCCATGTTCCTAAAAAACATTTTGGAGTGGGTTGGTGCTGTGGTGCTCCCTCACGGCTGGAGGCACTGACTGAGCTGTGAATATTCTGGGGCTGTGTGTCCCCAAAATGCCAGGTGAACTGGGCCTGGCAGCAGCTGAGAGCTCTTGCTAGAAATGAGCCTATTTCAAAAGGAAGTTGGCAGAGCTGGAGGAACAAGAGAGAGACTTGTTTAAATGCTGTAGACCTTCAAACTACACTAAGTAGTTAAACAGTCTTACTTAACTGCTTCCTGCACGCTGCAATAAAAGACTGAAAAGACTGGTAGCTTCAGCTGCCATACCATGGTGTGTGAGGCACCTCTGGGACTCTGAGGGATTTTCTAGAAGAAAACAGTCATCAATATGTAATGTCACATCTCAGGCTTTGCAGAGGCTTCCAAGGAGGAAATTGCTGCCCTTCTCCCTCAGCTGTTTTCTTTGAGATGTTTCCATTCCTTTTTGCTTTTAAGCTAATTAGGAGCATTACTAGGAGTCTGTTGAAACCTCACTGATGAGTATTGGTGTGGTCGGAGAGACTGATAGGCTGTTTCCCAGAATGCGGTGGCTCTTGCAGTCCAAGAAACATTTCTCCCCCTATAGAAACAATTGGTGAAAATCAGTGCACACCCAAAAAAGAAGCAGAAAAAGAGAAGCAGGAGTACAGCCCAGTCTCCTATAAAAGAAGGAATATAGCCCAGAGAAGTATCAGTAAGGTGGCCCTGAAAACAAAGTAGAAGAAAGGACTTTTATGCTCAGCACTGCCAGAAAGGAAGTTGGAGCTGTAAACAGCCAGTTGTTTGATGCTTGCTGCCTTAGAAATTTATCAGGAGTTCCTACATTTTCCATAGTGAACTTGGATTGCATGAGTGAAACACCTTGAATCCATCAGTTTTTCCTCCTAAACTAGTAATGCCTTCCATTTAATGATGTCCAATGGGCTAAAAATAGCAAGGTATAGTCAGGCGTGTGGTGTAATGGGAAGTTCTGGACTGAGCTCTGTAAAACTGGCAAAACACTTGCCTGCCCTCCTTAGAATACACATAAATAAATCAGTAAGTCCGTCACTCTTGCTCAGGTCCCCCCGTTTGCAGCACAGCTTTCTCAAAGCCGCTTGTGCTGCACCCAGGGTGGAGCACAGCTGGTGCCTTCAGGTGGTGTTGGTCCCTCTCAAGGTCTCAGCACTGGGACCAAAGCACCCTGTGTCTGTGGCAGGTGTTTATTGTTGCATCACAACACAGTACCATCAAGTGTTTGGTTTGGTTTTAACCCTGCGTGGGTTGACTCAGGTGAGATTGGAGTGGTGTCAGCACTGCTGCAGTTCTGCCTCGTGGGCAGGAGTGTCACCTGGGAGGGTGCATGGGTGCTGCATGGAGGCAATGTGCATGGGCTGAGGTTGCTTACCCTCCTTGCTCTTAATCCCATCAGCCCTTGCCGGATTGCTAGGCAGGAGGAGGGGTGAGGGGGGTTCAGCTTTTAACCTCTACAAAATTCCCTCTCTGCAAGTTACCATCCGAGCCTTGTGCCAAAGTGCTGACCTGCCCTCAAGGAGCTGCACAGGCTTGACAGACAAGAAAAGAGAGAGAATGTTAGTCAAATTTGGGGTCTACTGATTTTTCTCGTGACTCTAAAATATTTAATGTAGTAACACATAGCGTATGTGGGCCTCATGTCTCATCCGAGCTCTAACTTGCAGCCCAAAGACTTTCCAGTTGATAACTGACACCACATGTGAAAGCAGCTTTTTTACATCCCTATAATCTAAAAATGAGCTATGTATGTATAATGTAGACTTTTCAAATTTTGCTGAAAATACATTGCTTCTGGATTGACTTTTCTTATGCCAAAACTTTGGGTCTGAGACCTTTTTTCAGCCAAAGCTCTTCCAAGCTATTAAAAATTTGTTTTAATACTGGAAACACTGAGTAAACCTGAAGGCAAATAACACTACAGTACTGCATTATATTAGATGTTGAAAAGGGGTTTTTTTTTGTAGTTTTATTTTCACATCAGAATTACATGTGAAGTTCTCTGCAAGCAAACAGACTTTTTAGTCAAATAGAAAAAAAGTTATTCACGGCAAAAGTCTGTTGTTGTCCGTGCAAATCTGAAATTAGCGGCATTGCTCTAGACTTGCTCCCCTTGTGTGACTGTTCCTCAGCCTCATGAGCATGCAATTTATGCTCTATGCATTTCTAGGCAATGTTTTCTAAAATTTATCCATAAATATTAATAATAAAAACATTTCTGGGTTTAATATAGGGATTAAGAAAGACAGTTCTCCTTAGGATTCCATGCAAAAACTGTATGTGTTCATGTTCAGACACTGTATGTAGCTATCTCTGCATGTGTAGTCTTCCAAATTGCAGTTTGCTCCCTAGCCTGAACACCTATTTTCCCTAAAAAAACCAAAATTTCAAATGGGTTTTTGCAACAAAGCCCATGTTCTCTGGCAGCTTGTGGGTGACTTCCAGATTCATTTTTGAAGCTGAAGGACTTCCCAGTTGAGCCGTGCTTTGAGAAAGCCAGGCACGTTTAGCGGCTAATAGTATATACAAACAATTGCAGTGTGTTGTGGAGTATAAAGGCAATTTTTGGTATAGTTGCTTCAACAAATACATAAATGGACACAATGCTGGAAATGCAGTGTTCAGGGGTAATTGTTTTCCTGGGTGACTGAACTGGTTAGTATTGTAGAGTTTAGCTAGCATGTCCTGCAAAAGCTCTGATAAACATGTGGTTGCTGGATGTCTTTTTCAGCCTGATGATCCATCTTTTTGATTATAGTCCCTTATAAATCATATTACTTTGTGCGCTTCAGTTGCATTTGCTGATACCGTGTTTTGGCTCCTCTGGTAGTAATCGTTTTAAGTTTCTTTAAGGTTTTTTTTATGAATATTGAGTTACAACAAAATATTTCCTCTGAGTTACAACAACTTTTAAAAATCCAATAAAAAGCACATGCCTCTCCAGTCCCAAATAAAATTAACTTAAAAATGCCTGTAATTTAAATGGCAATCTGTCCTTACGACCTTTCAGCCTGAATTTGTGAGATGTGACATAAACAAAGCAAGAGGTAGGCACAAATATAGGGAAGGAAGTGGAAGTGGAAGTGGGGCAAGAGAAGTAAGGGGTTGGGGGAGAAGTTCTGGAGGACCAAGAGGTGTTTTAACTGGAGAACAAACGCTAACTGTTTTTAGTGGAGATAGCCCCATGAATAAAACCACAATCTTAGTGAAAGATGTGACCCAATGAAGATGCAGGGAGTAGGGAGGGTGTGCAGCTTGCGATAGAGAAGCACAGGGGGCACATAGGCAGATTTCCCCTGTGTGAGACTGCGAGGGGTGAGTGGAGGATGCGCGATGTGTGGGATGCGATGGGAGACGGTGCTGGCTCTTGGCTGGTTAGGAGGACGTGACCGCGGTAGGGCAGAGCTGAGCCCGGGCCAGAGATGCAGGTTGGGCTGAGCAAGGTTTGTGGCTGCTCGAGTGCAGTCCTCTGAGTTTTGGGGGCCTGAGGGACACAGGCAGGATTAGCTCAAGTCTGCTGCTGTGTCCCATGCAGATCTCATCACCATAATGGACCGGTAGAGCCCTGATCCGGTATGAGAGAGGTGTTTTTAGGTGTCACTCAAAAAAATAAAGTTATCTTTTGAATACAGTTAGAGAAAGACATCAGGGAAAAGAAAGAGGATAGGAGCTGCAGTAGGATACAGGGAGTGGGGAGAGGGTGAATGAATAGAAAAACAGTTGCTGGGGACCGATGCTGAAAAGCAAACCTGTGGACTCTGCAAAACGGGCATTCCCCTATCGGGTATGTCTCTATTAACTTGCTCTTTCCATTGAGTTGCACAGAAACACAATGCTAGTATCCGTGTCTCACTCAAAATATGTATCGTCTCCCTTTAAAAGTGCATTGAAATGAACAGAGATTATGGCAATGTCTTGAGTTGTATTTACTGAAAACAGGTATGTCTTTTTTAATTAGAACGGTGAGTCTGATATCCTCATCTCTCCCAAACTGATAACAGGGAGAATGTCACCATGTTGGGTGTCTCTAGAGTGCACAGCCGCACTGGGCAGAGCCCAAAGCTGGGGTGACAAGGCAAAAATAGGATTGATCACACCCAGTGAATACTTGGAAAAATTAACAGTCTTGGTCTGGAACAAAGCTGAGAGCGCAGAGCTAGCGGAGGAGGGCTGCTCTCTGGGCTTTCACAGGCTCTGTATTGTGTGTTTTCCGGCTGTCCAGCTTTCCGGCCTGTAGACTTGCAAAAGCCGCTGCTTGCATCCTTCTCCACTGTCTACTGAGTGGAACAAAAAGATGAGATTTTCTTTGCGTGACATAAAGAATGAGTAAGTTTGTTATATGTGATGGAAAGTGTTTCCTGGATTCCTTTGTATTTATTTCCCTCCCCTCTGCTGCTCTGCATGCAGAGCAACAAACTGAACTGCCGATCTGCTTTTGGTTCTTTTTGGAAAGTAAGGAAAGAGCCAGTGTTAGGGACAGATGCCAGGGACACATGGAGGGAAGAATATAAAAATCTTAGGAGAGGTGAGGGCCAGGGCCGAGTGCAGCTAACAGGGTGTTAGGTGCAGAAGGAAACAAGTGTCTCAGCTCCACCTACGTTCCTGATGATCCTGAGGCTTTTGGTGCCTTGGCTTCAGAAGGCAAGTGTTTAGCTAGAAATGTGGATTGGAAGGCAGGAGAAAAAGGAAAATAAAAAAGCAAATAGAAAATTGTGCAATTCTGATGAAGCCCCCAGAGGGCCAAATTCTACAGATTTTCTAGTTTCCCAGATTTCCTGGTTTAATTGGACATGAAGAAAGTCACTGCGGGGAGGAACAGGGCCATGGCAATTATGGAAATGTGGCATTAAAGAAGAAAGCTGATGTGCTCTTAAAGGAATAGTAACTAATAAGATGAAGTTGTTTTTCAAGGACGTTAAAACTGAGATGTTTGATTAGAATAGCTGTGGCAGTCCTAAACCCATACTGTTTATGCTGGGAAATAAAAATATGTATGAAATACAGTATCGCATATACCTGACACGTTTCATTGCTATATATGAGAACTGCATTATAGCTGTTGAAAAAATCACAGCTTTTGCATTTTTCAACTCTATGTATTTTAAATTAATGATCTTTAATGCAGTTTTCTTTTTCTGAGCTGTGAATTTTAATAGCTGGATCTTAATGCTGTTGTTCAAAAACCATGGAAATGTAAAACATTTTCATGTGTATTTATCTTTATTCAGCCATATTTACTTGTTTCCTTCATGTCTTTCTTCGCATCCTTATCCATCTGGCTGCTTTTTATTCGAACTTGGACTGTGATTCATATTCAGGGGAGTGAAAACGTTATATAAAGGACATTTAAGTTTAAAAACATTTATTCCCTACGGTGGCTGTCACAGCATGTAGGCTAAACATGAGACAGATCTCAGGCATCAGTTGTTAACATCCTCTGATCTCTATCTGTGAAATGGGAGCAATAATGCTTGTCGTCCCAAGGAGGCTGTGAAAATTACCTGGTATTTGTAAATATGAATGTTGAATCCCTGAATAAAATCTCAAGGAATTCTCTGGTGTCTGGGTGGGCCATTCATGTCTGTAGGTTCCAACCTTTTGGAAACGTTTTCTCCACTAATGTTTTTTTTAGTATGCTAAGCTTTTTAGAAGTAACAAGTGTTTTCTAAGAACATAGACATTTAATAATAGCTTTTTTCCTCTTCCTCTCATGGTTATTTTATTGTTTACAGTTCCCTACACAGTCATCTTGAAGCCATGTGGCTGTCACTGTGGACTTAAGGTGTGTTTGTCTTTAAGGAAGCAGAAAACCAGGGACCCAGCACAATAACTTTTGAATCCAGTATTGAGAATGATTGTTTGTTTCCTTTCCAAAATGATTTTTCTATAGAGATGGAAAACATCTGGATTTTCATGACTGCTATTTTATATAATGAAGAAAGCAAAAAGAAGACAAAGAAAAGGAAAAGAGAATAGGAAAAAATCATTAAAGCACAAAAGGACAGTATACGATTCTTCCTTCACCTGCTTAGTGTTTTCCATGGAATATTTTGAGGATGGGAAAAATAATTTTCCCATTACCAGCAACCCCATTACCTCCGGAATAAGCTAGCTGTGGCAGCAGGTATCTTTGCCTTCCAGTTGTGAATTCCATAAAGCAATTTAATTTAACCTCAGCTGGTTATTAGTCTAGCATTAAAATAATCCTCCACCTCCACACTCTCAGCACATTGCTAAAAGCTGGTGCTCTTCATTACTAGTCTACGTTAAAAAAGAAAATAAAAATTTTCGGATGTTGGAAAGCTGCTGCTGCTTCATAAACATTCTCTTCTCCCCTACTTCATCTTGGTACCAGAAGTAAAGTCAGACTGAAGGTGGCAGCTTTGATGGCGTTGCCAGCATGGGTGCTGGAGACCCACCAGCTGAGGCTGGTCCTGCATGCTGCCCCATGTCTGTAGCACGCAGGGGTAGACCTGACCTCCCTTGAGAAGGGAAGCCCTTTCCTTGGGCAGAGTGCACTCGCCTGAGCTTCGGTGGCCTTTGATACTTATCACCCCTTGCAGCATTTCAGGGTCGCATTTCAGTGTTCATAAAGGCCGTTCATCGTTGCAAAGAAAAAAAATTGTAATTTTTTAATTTGGTGTGGGTATGCTAACATCACAAATGCTATTTTCCACCTGTCCCTACTTCAGCGGAAGGAGAGGTGGGATAGGCACCTGGAGAAAGAAAGTGAACAGGGGTTGTTTTCAAGTGGAAAGATGGACTAAGAGAGAGGGAGCAGTGTGAATATAGGAAATAATGATGTGCAATACAGAGGGCAATGAATAGAAACAATGTTTGTGGATGAGCCGCAAATTGGGCATGGGAGCAACAGAAGGGTTGTTGGATGGGTTGTGCTGCAAGGGTGGGAGTCCTGAAATCCTCTGGTGGGCACCACCATCCAATGGAGGATGATTGCTGGAGACCGCACACCTGGCCTCTGAGAAGGGGAACACAATGGATTTGTCTCTCATCTGCTCCAACAGTTGTGCACCTCGGATTTTCTCTTGTTCCAATATCCTAGATGCTCAGTGAGGCACCGAAGCGCAGAAGCTGCTCCCACGCAGCCTGTGAGCAGCCCGCTTCCTCCGCCGCGGCGCTTCCCTGCCCTTTGAAGCCGGGTGGGAAGCAAGTGACAGCAATAACCTGCTCCTTAATGCTCTTTGATCTCCTGCTCCAGCTGAAATTCATCCTGGCTGGGGAGGTCTGTGTCAAGCTGTCTGCTCCCCAAATATTCTTAATGTCTTGGTCAGGCTCTGGCCCAGTGATGAAGGGCTCTGCATTGTAGCTGAAGCTAGAAACTCAAGGTTTTAATCTTTTCTTGAAACAACAGACTTCACAGATGAAACCATAAATTTTAGTCTTATTTTCCCTTCTGGTCTGGAAAAAAAAAGCACAATTTTAATCACTCAGTTCATCGCTTGGGTCACTTCACTAGACTTCAGGAGGATTCATAATTAATGACTTGGAGCAGGCTTTTTTTTTTTTTCAGTTCATATTTTTGCTTTGAACTTAGCATTTTTCCCCTATTCCAGACAGTGTCATTTACATAATGAACAAATGGCATATTAATCTTTTGATGTGGACCCATGCCGTTTATCAGGTTTCTCAGATTCTTAAACCTGTCTGTCTTGTCATGTTTTTAAAGACATTAATCTTCAGCAAAGAAAACATGATGCTTTCCCCCCTGCATCCTGTTATCCCCATGGAATCACACTGCCTACCCATTGTAAAAACCTCATAGGGATAACATATGATTTCCTTATTAGGTAAACTAGTAACTCATGGTGTGTCTAACTGATATTTCATGGTAGATTTGCAGATTTCTGTCCCCAGTTAGGATTTGATTACTAGCTGATAGTTAATTGCACAATAGCTTCCTTGTAAAAAGCACCACCTTTCTGGAAGTGAAAGCAAAGGTTAATGTTAATAATGAAAAGTACTATAGAAATGTTTGCATTAAACTATGACGAAATTTTGTCTGCAGCCACAGCTTCTCAGATTTGTTTGCATTTTTGACTACTGTTTTTTGTGCTGGACATAGTTCCCCAACATTTTGGAAAACTAATCTCCTTTTTCTGTGATGGGCTAACTCCATATTGCCCTCAGGAATGCCTATTTCCCTCTTTTTGGACAAATGTGCGTGTGCATCTGTGACTTGATTGGCATGTTCCTTTTTCAAGGAAAGAGATGTATGCTGCAGCTGCCTGTTGTGCCTCAGGTAGGTGAGCCCATTCCCCATGTAAAGAGGAATAAGCACCTTTTGGTGACTAAGGCAAAATCCCAGTTTTCTGGAGGCTCAGATCTATATTCAGGTTTTGGTGTGGATACCTGCTATGCAGTTACTTGCTGGCCTGCAGTCAGGTATCCTGAGACAATGACTTCTCGTGTTGCCTTTGCCTGCAGGATATAGAGGAAATCAAGGAAAAACAAAAGAAAGGAGGATTTTATCTTGCCCGCAGCCCATTTTGGCAAATACCTTCCACAGGCAGCTCTTCTCCATTACACGTCTTAGGAAAACAGGCATGGCTTACTACACTCAGCCATCAGGGAAGAGAAAAGGAGGAGACATAATGTGACACACTTAGCATCTTGCCAAAGGATAAGGGAGGAGGAGCCTAAGGGTTGTTACTATTGCCAAAACTGGTGATCGACCTACTCAGATGGTCCTTTGCCAACAGTGAATACTGCTATATTTCTTCAGAGCAAAGACTTGTCTGCCAGATAGCATCTACTGGCTCAGCTTCTTTCTGTCCTCAGGCACATAGTGCTCACCTTGTGTCATGGGAAACACAGACTGCTGAGGTCCCTCATCTCTTGTCACTCTCCCAACTGCAAATTTTATTAACAATAGTCACATAAATTTCTAATTTTAAAAATCTTGCATTTATTTATTTATTTATCTAGCTATTTATTCCTCCTCTCTAGTAAGCTGTTTAAAATAAGTCTTCTAGGTCAATTGGTCTTATGAATTCTTAAGCTTGGTTTGGGTGTTTAAGGTTTGGTCTTTAATTCCAGAAAGTGCATTACTAAGGACAATGAATAGGGAAGAGCTCAGTCACTTTCTCTACCATATACTATTTTTAATGTAAGCTTTTCTCTCCCTATATTGCCTACTAATTCCTGTCCTTCCCTCCTCACAGTCATGGACACACTTGGCCTATCTGCCGGAGACAAGCATGTAGGAGCACTGTGCTATTTAATTATCTGTGTGCATGTTCAAAGGACAAATATTTCTCCTGTTTCCTGCAGAAAAGACAGTGTTGTGGCAGGGTTTCTTTAGCCATTTTTCTATATCTCTAGTTAATTGCACACAATGGATCCTACAGTTTGAACCAGGGTAATGCAATAAATCTAACACATATGAAAACAATCCTATCATAGTATTTTTAGTGCTGGCTTATCTCAGTTCTTCATTAACTCCCTGCCCCTTTTAATCTTTCAAGCAATACATTGCCATAAACCAATGCTCCATCTACCAATTCAAGGTGAGAAGTGTGGAGTGTTAACTTCTGCCACATAAACAGGCTGAGTTATAGAGAGAAATGTTCTTGCTGCCATTGTACAAAAGATACTGGTCTTGGCAGTTGTTGTACCCTGCTCAACTACAGACTAGCTGATAAAACAAGAGCTGGTGGGTTTCAATATGGACTTGTGTATGGGGTGGTGGAGGGACATAAAGAATACTCAATGAACTGAATTAATTCTAGTATTTAAAGGGCTTAAAGACGCTGCAAAGATGAAGAAAATATTTTCCCCTTAAGACATTTAACATTTCTAAAGATCTCTGAAGCGGTTAAACATTTTTTTGATTTTCTGAAGCATTTCAGGATGCTCAAAATGCTGTTAGGAAATATTGTAGTTCTGTAGTTAGGAACAGTTCTGTCTGCAGGGCTGTAGGCAGCCCTAACTTGGGACCAGGTTTTGCTTTATTGCTTTACAGCAGAGATGGCCTTAGGATTGAGAAAGAAGAATTTGACAGCTGCTTTGTACAAAGGAAGGTGGAAGGTTGTTGGGGTTTATATTTGAACACTTCAGAGGCTGGATTGTGGCTGTCTCCTACATCTATATTTACATCCATTAAACAGTTGTGATATACCTGAGCAGTCCTGTCAGACATAGGTAAGGATTCTCACGTGCTCAAGTCAGCTGAAATACACTAAAATAATTGATTACAACAGGCCAGTTAGGATGCATACCAGTCCCATGATATCTGGAGGTTGAAGAAACCCGTGACCATAAGGTTTGTTAAGTTCTCTGGGTCTTGATATGGCTGCAGAACTTCTGATGCCCTCCTTGAATCTTGTAACATCTTGATTAAAATGATTGTCATGTCAATTTTTGTATATTATGGTGACTCTTAAAAATTTTATTTTGAAATATGTATTTTTTTGTCTTCTGAAAATCCTGGGAGAAGACAATATCTTTATTTGTACAATGTTTTTCTTTACTGTTGCAGCAGAATCCTGTGTCTATTGAAATAGAAGCAACTGTTTGTCACAAAGCTAACACGTTTTATGTGGTTTTTTCCTTCTTTTTTTTTTTCTGGGGAATCTATTACATGCCTATTTTTAGCATTGAATGTCATCACAGAGATTTTCTGCCATCCAGATGATTCTGACTAAAATATCTTAACTGCCAAGGTAGTCTTTTGTCTCTTTTGCAAAACCTAGTATCCAAAACCAGAGTTTCCATAGACCAGATTTTCTATCGCTGAAAAGGCAGTCAAAGCTCCAGAATGAGGGTTGATCTTTTTTTTTTTTTAATCAAGCTCTATGTGAGTTTGGGAAGCGATAATGTTCACTGGCTCTTACCTATTCTTTCACTGCAGGGTGTTTCCTGGCAGCTGGAAGGAAAATGCAAGCTATAAAGCCACTTCTCCAGTTCCTTATATTTGTAATTCTCTAACACTGCCACATCCTGAAAATCCACAGATGTTTAATTTGCCCCTTTGTGAAAACTCTTATTTGTTGGACCTGTGTTTAACTTCAGTAATAGAGCTTTTGGTGCTCTGAGTGCTATATTTTAAAATTCTTTAAAGTTTTTCTTCCTTTCAAGTAAGCTATGTTCTTGTTTTTTTGTTCATCTAGTTGTTTTGTCTTTGGTTTATGGCAGTTTTGGTCTTCCTGGAGCTCAAAGGATGCCTGTATCATTTGTGGAGGCCTGAGCAAAAGCAGGGACAGAGGAGGTACTCAGAAGCCTCCCTCCCTTTCCTTCTCAGGCGCTCCTTCCTTCCAGCAGAACAAGGCATGTAAGACGGAGCTGCCTTGCAAGGGAAGCCTGCAGGGACCAGACTCTTTGTGCCTTTGATGCGCCTCAAGCTTGCCTTGCCCAGAGGCACCCTGCACTTCCCCTCAGAGCTGCAGAAGATATGGAAAGTAAGACTTTTGCATGGCACTAGTTAAAAAATAACAGCTTTTATGGGAATACAGGAATTACTGGCACCTTGTCAGTAAATGGTACCATTGAAAAATCTTCCTGTTAAAATCACTTCTTCCATCAAAGTAAACTTCTTCCACAGTAAGTATGGCAATGTGATATATGAATGCAATTTTTTTCAGTCAAAACCCAGCCATTTTTCATAGGTGGCTGGACTCAGCCCTCTCTCTCCTCCTTGCCTCTCTCTTGCTGACAGCAAGTCTGACGTGTTAATCCACTCTGGTCCTGTGCTGAATACCTTCACGCCTGCGGTAAGTCAGGTTCCTCTTCTAGCCGAATGTCTGGGCCCAGGGAATTAGCACTGACAGCTGCCCACTCATGGTTTATGTGTACAGTGGGTAGAGGAAAACAGTTCTGAGGCAGGTTCAGTTCAGGGAAGGCACAGAGTTGTCACCTGTCATTCATTCCTCACTTAGGTGAAGCCAACAGCATCCTGTTCGACATGGTGACCCCAACATTAGGACTATATTTGTTTCAGAGTTAATTTGTGGTCTGGGGCCCTGGCTCTCTGCTGCGGATTTTTCCTTACTGTTAAAATGGGCCAATAATCCTCCCTTATCAAACCTCAGAGGGCATTTAGAAGATTAAGCAAGTATTATCTGTGCAGGGTTGGAGATTGCGTACACAGGGGTGTGCAGGCAGCTGGTAGCACTGGATCTATTGCATGAACTAAGAAAAGGAAGAAAAGTGGTATTTATTACCTAGATGAAAGCAAACACTTGAAAAAATAAAGAGGCCTCAGGAAAGATGAGGAAGTTAAATACCATACAGCCATCTGATACTGGCAAGGCAATGGAGTGTGCCAGCCAGTCTTCGGGGCAGTGTGTGTTCGTGCTGCCTGCTGCAGGCAGTGGGAGCCACCGAGATAGCTCTGTGTGAAACCAGAGGATAAAAACCTGCAACATGGTGCTGGGTTACCCAGAGACCCAGAAGAGCAAGTGGTCTTGCACTGGGGAATTAAAGAGGCAGAGATAACCAGAACCACCATGAGGTCCAGGTTTCGGACTGTGGGATTGGGAAGGCTTCCAGTCTGGGAGGAAGGGACTGCACTTCTCTCCTGGGAAAAAAGGTCCCATTTTGGGGCAGGCAGGGTTACTGACCGTAAGATGGGATGTGCCCTCCACTGCTTCTCAGATGTCTGAGGAATGCTTTGGAACTTTACATGTGAACTGTTATAGGATGCTTTAGGCTGGTTTGCAGGTATGTGCTGAGCCCTCAGTGCTTTTTTTGACACAGAAATTTAGGCTGGATAAGGTATAAGTTAACTCCCTGAGCTGTTGTTAGAGTTAGTTTTAGTATCTCCAAAGTACTTAGCATTCACATACCAACAGAGCAGCTGGGGTCAAGCTCTCATCTCGCACACAGGAGCCTTGTGTGTAGTGTCCGGGGCATCTGAGCATCTGTGTCTGTAGCGAAAATCTGACCTAGTGTGAATGGCACGACTGTAGCATGACTGATTGTTATATGTTATGCACATAGTCTCGACATAGGAGTAAATGGCAATTCATTAGCAAATCTTTGTTAAAACTGCCTTCCCAGTCTCGCTGATAAGGCCAGGAGGTTGTGCAGTGCTGCTAGCACTGGGGAAAGACCTATGTCTCTGTGTCTTTGTCCTGCCCTCGAGGGACCCCAAGCTGGTTGCTCAAGGCCACCAGCTGTGGGGCCGGCAGGTGCTTTGCCTTGCCGTTCAACATGCCATTTACTTGCTGGCTTCCTGGGCAGAGCTGACGTGGTACAGAGGACTTTGTCCCAGCCTTCTACGTCAAAAGGGAATTAAATTTCAGTGCAGACACGGGTTGCATAGTTGAGCCCTTAAGCCTACAACAAATTGTGCAGTTTAATCTGCTACTGCTGTAGACAAGCTATCCTTGTTAAATAATTTAAATTTAGCTGGTAGAGCCCTTGAGAGATTATTTTTGGGACACATCCTGTTTACTGATCTCCACTAATCGTGTTATCTATTAATTCTGCTGTTTAAAAGCACATGCCTAGACCTTGTACTGTGTTGCTGATTTGTCCCTCTGCTATACGAAGCAGAGACCCAAGGAAATTAGAAAATGGCTCCGTTTCTACCAGTTCTCAGATCAGATCTGCTTCGGGAGGCTGAAATCTGGCTGACCTTTTCTACACTCTGAGTTTACAAACATGAGGAGGAAGTTTGCTGACTGCAGACATGCAGTTTGCTGGATGCGATTGCAAATGTCAGCAGTCTGAGCTCCCTCACTGTTGCTGCTCAGAAGTACCGTGCTGTTGAGTGGAAGATGCAGTCAACAAAGCACAGTGGTCGGGAGCACAGTTCTCCCTGTACTCTTCATCCCCTGCTGTAGCCCCCTTATCCAAAAGGGCTTCTTGCTGGAGTTAGCTCAGTGTTTTGCTTTGTTTTGGGGTTTTTGTCCCCCCCCTCCCAGTTTTCTGCCCTGGCAGGGAATCAAGGCAGCCAAAGTCCCTGGAGAAGCCACCATGCAGTGTTACGTACTTGTGTAGTATCTGGGAAATTTAACATGCTTAAGCTGCGCAGTTAAACATAAGTTTGAATTTCCAGTTAGACTATCCCAGCCCTACTGAAAAAACATCATTCTGGTTTACTGCAGAAAACAAAACACCTTGGAGAATAGTAGTACTGTGGTAAACCTACCTCAAACTCCTCTGTAATGGCTTTATTCCACTTATATCATTAACAGCATAATGACAGCAAAAATGTGGGGAGGGAAAGAGAAGAGAGGGACAGAGTATATGAGGGGAAAATGCTCTCACATGGCTTTTTAAATTTATGGAAAATATTTCTGTGGATACATTCTCTTGACCGCTCTTCACTGAGTTGTCTGGAGGGCTGTGGAAAAAAAATAATCCAATTTTTAGACAAGATGCCCAATTATGTACAGGGATGTGCTGTGTTGTGAGTGCACTGAGGGAGAAGGATCTCTGTGCTCCAAGCATCACGTAAGGTACGTTTCTGAGCAGGGCACTGTTGGGAGGTTGGGACCTGTTGTCAGGAAAGCTTCGGTCTTGTCTGCTTGCCCTGGGAAAGTTATCTTGGTACAAGTGGTACAAGTGAGACCGATAAAAGCCTGTCCAACCACTAGTTCTCTTATTGGGTAATATTCCTTTAAATTATCTTTTTATCACAACTGAGGACGTTTCCTTTTCCTGAGTGCTGAAGACCAAGGGCATTTTATATTTGCAATCACAAAGCTTTTATTTTCTTTATGTAGCCTCTTGTAAAAGGTTGTTCTAAGAGCACTTCATGTAAAATTAAGAAGTGGCATTAAGCAAATAAGGTTGCACAAATCAGAAAGCTCCACAGCTCCTTACTGGAGGATGTATTTTTATGGAAAAACTTTATCTCTTCCCCTTCCAGATCTTTTATTTCTGTGCTATTCAGGTCTCTGTGTAAGATTGTAACTCTCTCAACAGAGCACTTCCCATGGACAGGCCTTAGTGATTGCGGAGTATTTTGGTGACCAGTGAAGAATGTAAGTGTGAATAGGTGCTTTTATCTCAGAGAGAAGTCATCTTTTCCTCTGGAAGATCTGTCCAGCAAAAGAATGGGCTTCAGTGGGCTTAATATTCAATTTCCATCATGGAGAAGAATCAGCAGCAGTGACTCCAGGGACAGATTTTTTCCAACAGTATCGTCAGGGAGCTGGATAAAGGAATGAACAGTGAAGTCTCCATGTCTATGGGTGATATTAAACTCTTGCAGGTAATCAAATGTGCTGATGAAATGAGACTCTAAATGAACTTTGCAAAACTGAGTGAGTGTTGTGGTTTTGGCTGGATTGGACAATCAGAATGAGAGATGGTCCTACCCCTCACCCCCAGCTTCCAAAGAGAGGAGAGGAAGAGATAAGGAGATTTATGAGTTTAGAAAAAGAACTAAACTACTTTAATGAAAATAATAATAAACAATAAAATAGTAAATAATAATAGAATAATAACAATTTTTTAAAAAAAGGTATACAAGGATATACAAAACCATATCCAGCTCCCAGGATGACGATCGCATCACCAGCAGACACAGGGGAAGTCCCAAACTGGAGTCAGCGACAGACAGGAGCTGAATTCCGGGTCTGGAGTCAGGAATGCTTGGATCGTGATCAAAGGCAGACAAACAGACAGGGTCCTCCTCAGACGTCAGCCATTGAAGAAAGAGAGTGAACCTCTTGCCCCTGTGATCCCTTAGGTTTTATACTGAGCGTGATGCAGATGGGATGGAATACCCTGTTGATCAGTTTTGGGTCACCTGTCCTGTCCACTCCTCCCTGCAGGTGTGACCCCTCTATGCTTCCCCGCTTCCGACCCTCTAACGGAGCAAAAAGCAAAGTTAGCTGACCTTGGTTGTTATAGCAATAAGTATAAGCAAGAGCCTCTGTGCATACCATTCCTTGGTATAATCAGGTCTTACCACTCTGAGAGCGAACAGTTTCTGAACAATATGCTGTTAATTTCAGACTTTAGTCAGTTAGAAGAGGCCCAGCTAAAAAGTAAAATTACAAATCAGAAAATTGGTTCCGTTTTACCTCAAACCAGGACAATGAGCAAGCAAAAAGGTTGTAGATGAGTTTCAATGTAGGTAAACATAAGGCCATGCACCAAGAAAAAAACAATCTTAACATGCCTACCTGATGCTGAACTTGGAAAAAGATCTTGGAGTCGCAGTTGACGGCTCTCTGCAATTATTTTTCAATGATGTACAGCAGCAGCAGCAGCCAAAAAACCCAACAAAATACTGGTCAGCATTAGAAGAGTGGTGAGAACACAGAAAAAAGGCATCATTGTACTTGATGAGAGCACATCTTAAGTGCTGTATGCAATTCCGATCTCCATACCACAAGAAGGACTTAGAAGAAGGCATCATTTCAGATCAGTACCTTGTGAAGAGGTACCAAAATGCTGGGTATTAAAAAGTCTCTTCCTCTTGCAGAGGAAGAAGCTGGAGTGCTATGCCTGAAGCCTAGAAAATCAGAAAGGAGGTGGACAAGCCTAATGCGGAATTAAAGCTCCTTCTACTGGGACTAGGGGCAGTCATTGAAATTGATAGGAGATCAGTTTAAATTGGATAAAAACACTTCACTCTGTGGGTAGTGAGCTTCTGAATTTGATATTGCAGGACACCATAGAAGGAGATGGCATCAGCAAATCCAAATACAGATTAGACGGTTTAGTGGGTAATAGGTCTGGAAACAGACACTTAAAGGTTTAAGGGACACAAGAAGAGGCATGTATCCTCTAACAACCCTAAGAGAGCAGCTGAGAGTACTGGATGAGGGTGTAGGAGAGCGGATCAGGAGAGCAGCAGGGTTTGCGTGCATGACTGGTGTCTCCTGTTGTGCTGCTGGAGGCAGACCATCAGGCTGGGTGCACCCGCAGTCTGACCTCCCAGTTTGTACCCAGCTGTTTGGCTGGCCTGCGTCCAGTTCAAGACAACAACTGTGGCCAGCACTCGCAAAAAGTCAATAAGGGGTAGAGAATTAGAACCTCACACAGCTGGCAAACACAAACCGGCTCCAAACTAGCTTTCCCCTTTGAAAGAACTGGCTGCTGCTTAGTGCTGCCAGAGCAGTGCCAGTGTTTAGCTCGGGCACCAGGTGGGGAGGGAAGGGGTGCCTGACCAGGGCAATGGCTGGACTTCTCATGGATATCTGAATTAAAAGGCAAGACAGTTGAGTGAGTTAGGCTACTTTAAACTTATCCTTGTGCGCAGGGAAGGTGAACTGAGTTTAAGTAGGACCCATGTTTACTAAATGGAGGTAAATGAAATCTAAAACATTGCCTCCTCTCTTCACAGGAAAAAAAGGGCTCACAAGGTTTAGGCTGCTACATATTGTATTTACGTATTAGTTTTTATTAGAAATCTTCGGAATTTTCCTTTTTTATTAACAAAACCATATTTTTCTTTCAACAGAAAAGATTTGCCTCTGTTGCTGAGGTTTACACTAGATGTTTTTGGTTTTTAATGGAAATGTTTATGTTTTCAAGAAAATTATTTTTTTTCTTGTATGAGAGTCTGTCTTTTGTGTTGGAAGTTTTAAGGAAAGGCTTTGGCAGAAGTTTTTGTTATTGACTGTCGAGGTCATGCTCTGATCTGAAGTGGTTGATTTCCTCTGACATGCCAAAGCTGAGGACATCTACCACTGGGGCAGCCCTGTGGTGTCACTTGTAAGCCTTGTGGGGAGCTTTGCAGTGCTGGGCAGCCACAGCAGCTCTTCCCCTCCTGCCTGCTCATGGGCTTGGGAGTGAGAGATGATGTGCTGAAAGGACTTCATGTGTGCATGTGCACTCCCTCTCCATCCTTAAATGTAATGCTTTAATGAAGTAGTCTTCAAGTGGCAGTTTTCAAACAAATGTTGTTTTGTAAATTAAAGGAAATGAGGGAAAATTAAAAACAAAATAAAACAAAACAAGCTCTCATAAAAATGCCCCAAAAAACTTCATGACAGCTGTGCTTATTCTGTAACCTGTTGTGACTGCCTAGGTGGCCTAGTCATCAGTGAAGAAGGAGGTAGTGGATTTGATTTGAATATGACACTTTTAGGGAATGACTGAGCAGGAAAAGCAAGGAACTCTTCCATCTTTAGCCACCGCACTACCTGAAAAACTTTTCCTATCAAAAAGTGAATTGAAAGGACACACTCAGTTTGGTTCACAGGAGTGAGGATTTCTGAACAGAAGGTGAGGTTTGGTGGGGTTTTTTTGTTGTTTTTTTCTTTGCATTGACCTTATTGGAACTCATTGCTACATCATCTCTATCTGCTGTACCAGTCAAGGGCAGACTAAACCTAAGTTAGAAGGTGTGGCAAATGTTTGTGAGTGGTTAAGTTCAGCTTCCAGTTGAGACAGCCTTGCCTTTTGGCATGAACGGGAGTGCTAACTTTCCCTCTAATCACAAACTGTACCTCCAATTTAAAAGATGCAGACTGATAGGACATTTCAGCAAAACCATCTGTTAAAAGAAATAGTCTCTTGATTCTTTGCATAATTTTTTTCTCTTAATTAGGGTGAGACTGAAATGTGTTCCCTTCTAGTTTCTACATTTGCACCTCCCTCTAGGAGCTCCTGAAGCATCTTTCCTGCTGTCATGCCTCTGTAATGCCTCTCCTGCTGCAGCAGCCCCTGTACCATCACATCAGCAGCTTCCTGTCACTTCAATAAGCCCTAGACCCTGCAGCCTTGACAGGAGTGTGTTTGCTGAGTAGAACATCTGCCAGATTCTTACAGTGTTATCTCCTTTCTGTTTTTAAACTTACTTAATCAGAATTTCTTTTTGAATCCTCATGATGCTGCAGAACAAGAGCTGGCTGGGTGGTACAACCTGTGTCTATTTAGGCATCTGTCTGTACATCCTTGTCTGCCACTGATTTGTTGCTTATTGCCATCTCTTCCAGCCCACCAGCAGCTTGAACGAGGCGAACATCTCTGTTGCTGCTGTAAAAGTGGCAAAGAAAACAGCATCAAAAGAAAGAAAAAGCTACAGCTGAGCCAGTGGACCTGTGTATGACTTAATTTGATTATTGATTTAATGTGGCCAATATGACAGTGATTGCATGGCTTTCATCCTGGCATGCTCTGTTCGTGCCTGCAGTGGTTTTATTTGTTTTGAACTTGTTCCTTGGTGTAGCTCCTGACTGCAACTACTGTGGAAGTGAGCACAAACTCCTCCTTCATAGGCTCATTAACGTTCAATAGTGCTCACAGAAACACAAAACACATACAGCCAAATATAATGTGCCAACCTCCTGCTCTTTTATTTTTTTAAAAAACTCAGATAATGAACTTTTTAGCCTAATTATGTTTAAACATAAAGGTGGCTTGCCTTCCTCCTTGTCAATCAAAGGTGCCCTGATTTACCCATCTTAATCATTATTAAGGAAAATTAGCATAATTTGACTTCATTAAAATACAGCCTGCTAGTGCTGCTATCTCTAAGGCTGTATGTGTAACTGGGAGAGGTTCAACTCCACAGCACAGGCACAATTTGCCATTTCCCAGGTTTGAGGCCATGGAATCACTGACCAATGTCACCAGATTCCCTGTAATGTTGGAAAGACTCTGCTGGCATGGTGATACCAACAGCCAGAGAACAAATGCCCTGTGCTTCTGGTGGCACAGACCTGCCTGGAGCTTTGCCAGACTCATGTGGTCAAGTGTTGATGTGCTAAGGCAAGGCTTTGCTCCCTTGAACAGAGGTCACTGGCAGATGGGGGTCATTTCAAGCTTCTTTCCTGTTCTGCCTTTGCAGACAGAGCTCTTCACAATCTTTGACACTGCACACTCTTTGGTTTTATTAGCTCTGGTGGTGCGATATAGAAGACAGAATTGAAGTTATCTTGGGCAAAGAACAATAAGTATTTGCACAAACATGGAGCTGTTGCATTTTCAGGATCAATGTGCCATTACTGATGTGAAAACCTCTGATGCTATAGGTCTCCAAGCTAGCACTCTCCTTCTTTAAGCAGTCTTTGTGGCTGGATCATCTTTTTGCCTCTCTGGATGAATACTCATTGAGGTCATTCCTGGGTAGTCAAATAAATCTGGTTCCTAAAATCATAAGGACTTTTTTGCTCAGCAGAGCCAAAACCGAGATGTGTATCAGAAGTGTTTCTGGAGAGCCATTATTGAATTTTTGAAACTGTGCTTGAGGCACTGAATGGCACCATGAGAAGCTCTCTGGGCTGTTTAAGATGAAATCTGCTCTGTGTGCACCATGTCCACGAACATGTATTTTTAGCCTGTAATGAATCTGACAATTTTAGCAAAAAATTATCTCTGAAGTGAAGTGGCTGTTTGTAGCAGTAGGCAGATAAAGAGCAGCTACACTGAAATAAGGCAACTTTGGAGGTGGTGTGGGTACAGAGAAGAGCAGTATTGCCCTGATTCTCCCTTGGATCCTACCAAAAACATGACCGGGAGGGCTGAAACTCTTTCAATCTGGGGTGGAAACTGCTCCAGGGACTGTTGTGAGTGTAATCTTTAGAGTGAAGCTGTGTAGACCAGATAATGATGTGAGAGTACCCAAACTGTTTTGCATCCTGCATAGAAAAGTAAGTACTTGTCTCTTGTTTTCTTGGAAGGGGGATGCAATGTCAATTTTCAAGGGAAAGGAGAACTCACTTTTTAACGCTCTGGATAAAGGGCTGTGAACCCTATTAACTTTTGGCAGGTAAATTCTGTCCTTTGAGTGTCATGGCACACTGTAATTTTCTACTGAGGCACATTGTTTTAAATAATTGTTATTAGTGAATTATTTTTTTTTCTGGTACCATTTACCACAGTGACAGGTATTACAGGCAACTGTAAAAGACACAATGCCTTAACTTAAGCAAACAAATTTGTGGAGTTTCTTTAAGAATCACTTTATTTTTTTGAAGTATCTGACCTTGTATCAAACTGTTTTCAAAACTTAGATAATAAGGAGTAGCAAGAATTGTCTGCCATTACATCACGAGGACACTTCACATCCATCGTGGTGTTTGCAGCAACTGGCTCTACCTTGTTCTCCACAGCTCATTCTAAGAATATCTGGTATCTGTCATCATCAAATTCACTTCCCTTTTATTAAACAATAAAATTAGATATATATGCATGGTTTGTAATGGCATAATGAGCATGCCTTGCTTTTGGATTTTGGCTTTCTAATTCTCAAGTAGTCTTTTGAAAACAACCAGCCTTAAAATTATTTTGAAAACAAACTCCATTCATCCTAGCAACTATGTGTTGTCTCCTTCCTTGATTATGACCATTATCAATTTCTTTTCTCTTCAAATAAAAATATAGATGACTAAATTCTCCATTCACTCCCTGGTATTCTCTCTGAGCAAACAAGATTTCTCATGTGTGGTTTATAAGGAAGTGGAGGACAAGGGAGAGAAGAGGAGAATTTGTCAGAGTTTCTAATTGAAACCATTGGCATGATATATCACTACAGCTGGAAAAACAATTTGCCAGAGAATCAGCAGTAAAGGTGTCTGCAGAGAAAATATACCCTGGTTATAAAGGCATTGAAAGCTCTGCAGCTGACTGAAGCCATCATATGCTCTGCCGGAGCAGTTCAGTAGTGGATGGCAGAGCAGTTGGCTTTTGTGGGAGCAGGAAGGCTCACTGGACATGAGACATCCCAGATACCTCGAATCCATATGAGAGTAACTTCAGATTATTTTAGCTATTGAAATAGATTCTTTCCTTTCTACTCAGCTCTCATTAGACCCCACCTGGTGTACTGTGTTCAGCTTTGAGGGCCCCAGCATAAGAATCATAGAATTGTAGAATGGTTTAGGTTGGAAGGGACCTTAAAGATCATCTAGTTCTGACCTCCCTGCCCTGGGAAGGGACACCTCCCGCTAGACCAGGTTGCTCAAAGCCTCTTCATAAGAAAGACATGCTTGAGTGGGTCCAGAGGAGGGCCACGAAGATGATCAGAGGGCTGGAGCACCTCCCCTGTGAGGACAGTCTGAGAGAGTTGGGGTTGTTCAGCCCAGAGAAGAGAAGGCTCTGGGGAGACCTTATAGTGGCCTTCCAGTACCTCAAGAGGGCCTACAGGAAAGATGGGGAGGGACTCTTTATCAGGGAGTGGAGCAATAGGAAAAGGGGCAATGGTTTTAAACTGAAAGAGGGGAGATTTAGATTAGATATTAGGAAGAAATTCTTTACTATGAGGGTGGTGAGGCACTGGAACCGGTCGCCCAGAGAAGTTGTGGATGCCGCATCCCTGGAGGTGTTCAAGGCCAGGCTGGATGGGGCTTTGAGCAGCCTGGTCTAGTGGGAGGTGTCCGGGCCCATGGCAGCAGGGGCCAGGGGAGGGATGACTGGAACTACATGATCTTTAAGGTCCCTTCCAACTCTAACCCTTCTCTCATTCTACGATTCTATGATCAACAGAAGGGCCTTTTTTCAGCACTTAAGTTTTGTCCAATGCAAGTTGCTGATAAAATATTTGTTATCTATATAATCTAGAAACTGTTTTTTATGGTTGATCACCTATGGTAATTCTAATTTAGAAGAACTTTTCTCCAAAGTCCGGTTTATTTAACAAGGCTGAAATCAAAGCCTCTTTCTGTAACTCACAGAGCATTTTTTTTCTGAATTCTTGAAGGAATAAACCTAGTTGAGTGAGATTTGAGAAAAGGTATTTTCTATTTTGTTTGAACACTAGCCTGCCTTCAGAAATGCAAAAAAATTGCCTTGTCTAAAAGAGGTTTAATTCACAAACTTTTTTGCATTCTGAGAATGGCTTTCATTGCCCTTTTTTTCTTTTTTTTTCTTTTTTTTTCCTTCTCCTTCACTACTAAGCAAAAATGACCAAAAAGAAAGAAGGACAACATTTAAAGACTATTTTAGTCTCGAGGATAATGTAGAGAGATGGAAGAGAATGTATGGAAAGTCAGAGGTAGGGGATGAGGAAAGGGAAAATAACTTTCTTGACTCCTTTTCTTCTCCTATTTTTTCCCGGTGCAGGGGCAGAATGAGATTAGTTATCCGAGAGTAATATTTCACTTGTTTTTTAAAGCACCTCTCCTTTTTTTTTTTTCCCATTCACATTTTTTTTCTTTCCAGTGAAAACAAATGTAGAAATAATCTAGCCAGTGGAAGAACTGCAGTAAATTTCACTTCTTCCATATTTTCATATGATAATGTAAATTGAGATGTTATACATGACTGTTAGACTATATGGTGTCCAAGGGTGCCATTAAATGGAAAACATCTTTCTGCCTTTGACTGTCATGGAAACGTTGATGTCAGCAGAGGAATGAGGAATGGGGTGGAACTTCTGTTCTAGAAGTCATGGACCCGCAGGAAGGAAAACGCTTGTGGTTTTACAGCAGCTTGGGGAGTGTCAGTAGTTCAATATTTATTTATACTAACCTGTGTTTTCCGAGTGCCTGGCAGCCAGATGGGATCTGAAACAGGAGTAAGCACACAACTGCATTGCTGTTGTGTTAGCAAGTGTGAACAGCGCAGTTTGTGCCGGCTGTTTGCTGGTGTGGGAATAGAGGTTATACCTGACCTGGTATGGTGAAGTGGGGGCAAAGTTATGCTTCCAGATGTTTTGGTACAGATTCGCATTGGCAAGAGTGGGTTTGTACCAATGCAGCAACTTGCACCACGCAGCTGCAACAGTTTCAAGCTGTGATTACAGATGATGGATGGTCTATGTAGTGATCAGAGGTGTCAATATGGGGCTTCCACGTGTCTATGAATGTAGCTGTAGCTGTTGATATGGAAGTACTGAGCTGTGTAAAAGGCCTCTGCAGAGCTACTGGTGGCAGCTCCTTGGATGCTACAATTTGTGCTCCAGATGCCAGAGGCTGTGCCGCTGGGGTTTTCTGGATGAAAAAAAGGGCTGCTCAGGTGTGACTTGTGGGACAAAGTACAGGCTGCCCCAGACACCGGCCCTTGTCTGCATAGGAACGTCTCACAGAGGTTGCACGCAGCCTCTGTGCAGGGGAGGGGAGCATTAAAGTACACAAAACTGTTTTGTTTGGGGATTAGCAGAGGAGTGGCTTGCGTGAAGTTTGGTCTCCTGAGACAGTACAGGTAGAGTGAGTTTTAAAATTAATCTGCTCTTGCCTCATGAAGTAATTGCATCTGTGTAAGGTGTGTTCAGATCCCTATCTGGCTTACTGGATCACGTCTGTGTAAAAATTTGGCTGGTGTTGTGCATCGTACTAGATAGCTGTTTTGCATAGGAATTGTATCGCACAGAAATGCATCAGTTCCAGGGCTTGTATTGAAAATTCTGCAGAAATAGTGCAAGGGATTATGGTCTCAAAAGTAGTATATCTTACTCCATATACATAATAAACACACTTACAACATGGATTAATGTAATCTTCTATAATTCTTTCCTGTTTGTGCCATGTACCTCTTAATACATTTTGGATGTAATATGTCTGTCATTCTAGTAGCAGGTGATGTACCTGGATAGCTGTAGCAAAATCCCTGCTTAATGCGATCCATTGAACTTAAACTTTGTTGTAGTTTTACCTGCTTTTGTGGCTGGTAACACAATGAATATAAAACAAATCTAAACATTGCCCTCAAAAGAGATGCTCTTCCCTTGAAGAGACTTGATTTAGGCCAGTGCTGATGCCAACCATAAATCCTAATTGCACCCCAACTGCTAGCAGGTTTCAGTTTGTAGCTTTAGTAAAGGAACTGTTTGCACTTCCACATGAGAAAGATATTTTTCCAATGAACTATATGCTAAGTCCAAACTTCGATTTGCACAAGTGTTTCCGCAAACAAAACCACTTTATTGCTTGGATGGTTGTGCAAAAAGAGAACAATAAAAGGAGTATGCATGACAAATATAAACTTAGGGGAAAATATTTTGTGAACTTGTTTGCATTCACTTTTTATTTTCACAGCTTGACTAAACTCAGTGGAGTTGCTTTGTATTTCAATAAAAGGAGAATCATAACTTGTTGACACAATGATGGTTTTTTTCTTCATTAGTTTGCTTAATTTACAAGTGGCTGAAGAGTCAGCATCTATGAAGAAAATACGAAAATCATGTGTGAGTTTTCCTTTTTTCTTTTGTTTTGTGGTTTTGGTATTTTTGTTCTGTTTTGAAAGAATCAGGATAATATATTCAGGTCATAAAGAGGTAGAAAACTGCCTTACAATTTATTGTCAGGGAGTGAGGGGAGAGGATGTCTGAAGTTCATGTGTTAGAAAATGATTTCTTTTACTTTGTTCTAAATAGGCCATTCTGGATAAATTAGACCAAGAATCTTGAAAATCCTGGCTTGGTTGGTCTTTACTTGACTGATGTAAAACATTCTGTATAGTTACAAATAAGTCATGCATCTCTTAGTAATTGTTGAGCTAGTATATACGGGAAGTGTGAAGGAGTATTAAAATTTGGAAAAGTCAAGTGTAACTTGCAAAGTTAGAGTGTAAATTAAAAGTTTATTGTCTTGTCATCCTTTGCAAAGAAAGAAAAAGGAAATATGGGGGTTCAAAGATAAAGAGATTAAAGGATAGGGAATGTATTTAATGGAATTCACCATGATTTTGGAAGAAAATCATGTCAAGAAAACCTAATTTGACTCTTTTTCGTTAAAATGCGTATAAACACATTGACAGTATTAGTACTGCGTAATATTCTATTTTTAAACTGCTACATTATGGTATCAGTAAAGCATGTACTACATGGATTAAAAGTTGGACCAAAAAGGAAACCTCACCAAATGGAAGTATTTCTAGCACGTTCCATGTCCTAGATTATTACCAAGCCTTACACTATTCTGTGTTTTCATCAATGATCTAAATGCAAATATTCTCATGCTGTGATTAGCAGTGATTTTATGTTATAAAGATTGGCAGAGTCTTAAATCAATGATGATAACATAGGAGCTGGAGGGAGGAATCAGGATGCCTTAGTATAGGATGCCATAGCACATGTTTTTTCTAATAAAAATACAAACTTGTCTGTTCAGGTACAGGCAAAGAAAGCTGTCCCTTGAATAGAAAATCCAAAGCAGTAAGTCTGAAAAGGCTGTAGGGGCTGGCCCGTCCTGTACCATGCCCTCCCACTGCAGCCCTGGGGTAAGGGGAGCTGATGCTGTCAACAGAAGAGCAATGAAGATGAGGAGGGAAGGGAGAAGGGGCACTGATGCTGCGATATGGTATGCATGTTCAGAGACCACATAAAATGCAGAACAAATACGAAGATGGTGATGACAACAGCTACTAAAGCCACTGGAGGGCTGAAGGGACAGCCTGTCAGTGACCAACTTAAAATAACTCAGTCTACTTAATTTAGCAAAAGAGGGCCGAGAAGTGATTTATTTAAATTTTGTAAGCATCTTCAAGTAATTTTTATTTGCCTGTATGTTACATGCTATTTTCATGGAAAGCAAACAGCAATAGAAAGAATGAAGAAGGTGAGAATGGAAAATTTCATTCCTTTAAAACAATACTATTCATTTTTACAGGAACTAGGCTTCAGTTAGGAAAGTTATGCTTTGGTCAGATGCATGTTGTTGGGTTCAATACAGGGCAACTGAATGACATTTTATGGTAAGTATTTTATAAATGAGAAGCCCAGATCCTTGAGTGTGGTTTACTGGTCTTCTATTTTAAAAACTCTAGAAACCAGAAGGAAAAACATGGATAGCACAGTTGCATCTTAACTTCCCTTTGAGTAAGGCTGAAAAGTGTTGTGGACAGCAGGCTCTTTGAACAAGGGTACTACCTTGGCTTTCTTTCAAATACTACAAAAAAATATTTGACTATACAAAGCTCACACAGGTACTGACCTGGAATTCCTATTCCTCCAATCCACATAAATAGTTAAACTGCAATTGAGTGTTAACCAAATTGCAATGCAGGCAAGTGAAATAAGTCCTGAAATGGAAGAGACTTGAACCTGTTTCTTCCTGCCTGTTGTTGAAGAATAAGCAGAGATGACACTGCCTTGGGGAATTTTCCCTTCCCTCTTGCCAGTGGAAATCTTCTTCCTCGTGTGCTCATTTGTTGCTGCCATGCTTCAGAGGTTGCTCTGTGTGCTGAGGCTGTGTCCCTTTCGTCTCCTCCTTGTGCCGGCTGCCTGGGAGCAGGCTGTGGGCCCTGGGGTCAGCAGGGAGGCAGAGTCTCATCCGATGTCTCAGAGCTGATGGGAAGAACGCTGTCACCAGCAATGCCCTTCCTTTGCTGTGTGTCCGCATTATCCTGGTATCTGCATTAGCCTGGTAAGCTGCCTAGTAGAGCTATAATAAGTTGTGAAGAGGCCACCAGGTGTTGTAGGGTGAATGCTGAGCTGGTGTTACCTGCCTGGCTGGGAAATGCAAGGGGCGGGTGTGAAGTAAGTGGGTAAGAGGGTGATCAGAAGCAGGGTCTAGGAAGCGTGGGATGCTTATGTCCATTGGTTACTAGAGGAAGCCAGTAGACACTATGTCAGTACAGCACTTGAAGCCAAGGTAGTTAAACCTGCTGAGAGAGGAGGAGTGCAATGGCAGGGTATATTAATTGGGCTTGGTGAGATGATAATATGGTTACATTACCCTTTTCAGGTTTGGAGCATGGGCAGAACGGGCCTGCATCTGCCACAGTTTGTGTGGTAGATCCCCAATCCAAGCACAGCTCAGAACGCCAGCATGTCCATGGGAACAGGCTTTGAACCAACACTTTATGCATAAAGGGTTTTATGCTCAAATGACTGGGAGCTTTGGACAACACTGTATAGCAAAATAAGCTGTACTGAGTCTTATAAGTATTCTATAATCAGGGATTGCTCAAGACTACAGCCTAACTTGATGCATTGCTCACCTCTGTGTTGCTCTGTATGATCTGTATTCAGCAAAGATGGGCACCCACATTAAAGTTTATTCTTCTGGGTAGAATCTGAAGCCCTATCTTGAAGAAAACGTTTGGTAAGTGGATTCTTGTGAGCTCTCAGAAGGACTGTAAGATCTGCAGGCTTTTGGCAAAAGTTCTAAAAGTGAATGCAGAGATCATGTTTTATGTCAGGATTGACAGCTGAAATCACATGACAGAATAACTCAGTTTCTTCGTGTTTTTTCCTCATTTCACAGACAGCTAATTTTGTGGCAGAAAGGTCTGGAAGAGCATACTGAAACCTGTTCTGCCTGTCAGCTGAGCTGCTATGTTGGTCTCTGATTGTTATATATCAGAGAATATAATAGCAGCCAATCCCACATAAAATTATCTCTGTTTGTGTATTGCCTACCAGAATAGTATAGTATTTAAGCACAAGAACATAATATATTGTGAGGAACAAGGATTTCTATGGTCTGGTTCTGCATCTCCTCATTTGACATCTGATTTCAGTGTACTTGCACTGGTACAGATAAGATCAGGTCTTTAGTGTAGAATCTATTTGAAATGATGCAGGTTGTTTTTATATTTGTGCTCTTTGGTTAAACTTTGTCTTTATGTGGGATCTGTTGCAAAAAATGAGGCTGTGTCTACACATGTTTTTTTATGAGTAGGATGTCTTTGTAATACTGGAAGTCTTAAAATAGCTGAGCAACATGATATCCTCACACATTCTTTTCTAAAGCTGATACATCTGTGGTGGGATCACACATTACTTGGATATAAGTTATATGCAAAGCAGGGAATTTTCCTCTGGAAGTAATCCCTCACCACCCCCTACGCACCCCCCAAAAAAAAATAACGCAGCTCTGAAAAACAGGGAAGTTCCATGGAAAAAAGTCAGTTTTGCAAAAAACACTCCACCTCACCCGATATTCTTTTCCCCATTAAAAACATTAAACTGGGAATTCCTAGCTCCATTTCCACTGGGCAGACCATGATAAGGGTAGCCAGATCTCTCAGATCTGGGCAGGTGTCCATAGCTGGTACCCAGCAATGGTACCCACTCAACCCATGTGGCAATTTACACTAGCTTTATGGCATGAAAACTTTCTTCATCAAAAATCTCAAGAAAAATGACAATATTTTTCTCTTTGTTTGTAGGGAGATGTTGTTTCCCAGAGAGCACTCTGTAAGCCACTTGGCTGGACAGCTGTACCAGATATGTCCGTCCTCCTAGAGGACCATGATTCTCGTAACCACTCCTGTAGTTTTGATCTTAACCTGCAATCCGAAAACGTTCTCCAAGGCTGGATTTCTGTGTTCTGGTTCTAAAGCCTTTCATGTAAATCCTCGCTTGAAAAGTAGTGTTTCGGTCTGGGTAGACTGGGTTTAAGATTTTTTTCAACAAACAGAGATTTTCTTTTGTCATGATATTCCGGCTGCTTGTGAAGCATAACTCAGTTTATAACCCCATGCGGTTGATTTCGGACTACAAGGATATTTTAGTCACAACATATGGAGATATTCAATGATTTATTCTTTCAGAGGCATTGAGGAACTTGCTCAAAATTCAGTTAGTACTAGAAATGTATAGCGGACACAGAGGCAACAAAAGCAACAAAGGACAAATGTCTTCTGGCTACTAGCAGCAGCTACCTTTGGCTGAGGCTACATGGTGCTCTGTGCTTGCATATGGCAAAAAAGGGCTGCTCTCTCTGATGCTATCATCTGGCAATACCTGTCCTTAGAACCTGTTGTGAACATGGTGCTTAGTTGCACTTAAAATTCATAGTTTTTCAAACTTGTCAGAAAAAACCGTTAGACAGGTGTCTTAAAAAAGGGAGGGAGATGAGTAATAAAAAATATCTCTGCTTGATGGCTATGCTTATATGGCAGAGCCCATATAAATAATGTATTAAAGTTCCCCTTTCTTCTGTGCTTTTGGGTAAAGAAATAATTGCAGGCAGCATGAAGGAAAGTGTATTTGCTTTCATCCTGACATTTCTGGAAGGCGCTTTGGACATAGGACAGCACTGCAACATTAGAGCAATCTTAGTTCCTGCACCAGAGACTACACTATAGGTTTGCAAAAAGGTTTTGATGGGCATGATATCACGTGCTCCTTCATATCCCCTATAAGGAATAAGCTGTACATAGAATTATACTGGGTTTATACTAACATCTGAGAATACTTTGAAGCCTTTTGTCATGCTTCAGAGTCAGAAGTTGCCAGGAGTCTGTAAGATCAAGTAAAATATCAATGTCCTTCTTCCCTAATAGTTGAATAATGTTGGCATCACATATGAGGAATAAGTTTCCCTGCATTTTACTATGTCTTTTGCTGGACAAAGTTCTAAGCAGTTAAAAATCCTTCATGAAAGAGTGATTTATCTGGTAACGAGCGTGCAGTCAGTGTGCCAGCACGAACTACTTGCTTGCATTGACTGCAAGGAAGGTAAATAACCAGGGATGCTATGTATCAGAACAAAGACATAAGCCTGAAATGGAAAATTTATTTACTTGAAGGGATGAGGGGGTTAAAAAACTCTCAAGGAAAATGTGTCGCATAACATTGAGAGACACTAATTTATTTTTATTTGAGGGTCGGATAGGCAGAGTTTCAAAGGAGGTTTCCTTCTTGGAATTTTATGGGACATTTAAACAGGAATTGGAGATCGAGGTGCACAAAAGCTTGGTTCTGTCTGTGATCAAGCAACAGCTGGGTCAAAAAGAATGTCTTTTTCTAGAAGTCTATTTGAAGGTGAACAGAAAAGGCTTCTGAGAAGTCATTAGCAGCCTGAATATTGCGAACCTGTGGTGGGGTATTGTGTCAGGCTCTGTTTATCTTTGATGCAGCCACAGGAAACTTGCCTTACAGACTATTCCTGGGCACTTCATGTGTAAAATAAAACATAAGCAGGAATATTAACAGGATTAGGACCTGGGTTATAGCATTCATTCATCCTTAGAGTTTATTTTGTGCTTCAATTCCATTTGTGCTCTCCACTTGCTGAAGAGCAGGAGCTTGACAGGTTACTTGCCCTTTGCAGGGCAACTGAGGGCATGATCTTTGGTGTGACTCATTCTTGCTACTTTCTTTTCCGAGAAACGGTATTTGCTTGCAGTATTTGCTGCAAAGGGTATTTGCTGGAAAATTGACAACACACTTATATTTCAAAGATCACATTATTAGCTTAAATGTAAATAAACCCACTTTCTTACTCTATTTAGTGATGCAAGGTTGTGACATCACTATAATATCATTTTCATACTATATCAAGTCTGTGTTAATATCATGGCAATATCATCCTGGTTCTTGTGTACTGCTGTCTTTTATCTGGACATGCTGCTTGTATCTGTTTTGTTTTGATCATGTATAGCTTATTCCTCTGTGACTGAATTAGAAATACACCAATGAAGTCTTAATGAAAATTTGATTTATAAATTCTTACTTTGCTCTGAGATGATACAGGAAATGACAGATGCAGTTTAGATCAATTCTGAGTTTGTGGAAGCTTCCTTAAGGAGGTGAACCAGTTCATTTATGAGATGAGCAAGCTGATGAAGCAGGGCAGCACTCAGGACCAAACCTAGCATCCCTTTAACTCTTTAAAGAAAGCCCAAAGACTGCTAAGTTTCCCACTCCTTCTCCCATCTTCCCCAAAAGTGCTCACTGCAGTCTGGTGGAGGCTGCCTTCCTCATCCCTTAGATAGAACATTTCCCAGCACATGCTGGTGTCCCAGAAGCATGCAAGACAGTAGCAGAGGGGCAGGGAGACTGCAAGCCCCGGGGGAGCGATGCAGCAACTACTTCCAGCTCCAGCCTTTCTCCCTGGTGTGTGCCTGGCTTAGATGCAGGACTGACCCATCACCACAGCCACTCGTCCCAACCTCAAAAGGCCACCTGTGTGCTCCGTCAGGTGGCCCCCGGTCGTGGTGCTCACACCTTGCACACACAAAGCAGAATTGGCCCCCATGTTTTCATTACAAGAACTGCTACCCTATTGAGTTTTTCAAAGCCCTTTGCCAGATGGTTGACGCATTCAGCAGAGCTATTTCGGCAACCACAGGTGGCAGGGAGGACGCAGCTGGGGTGGTTTCCAAGGCTTGTGAGTCTCCTGACCCTGGGAAGGGTGTGAGCTCTGTCTGCTCTCTCCTCTATCGTGGTGAGCTATTGCGAAGGTTTGAAATTGGTGTCATAACAAACGTTCAGGCTTGGGAAAAAAGTTTTGAGGTTGGACCTGAAAGGAGGGATAATGCCCTTTTCCCAAGACAGTCTCGTTCCCACAGGTGCCTGTAGATAACTATATGATGCAGAAGCTGATAAGATAATTAAGCTGCTAAAGGCAGGCAACATTTGAGGATAAATCTGGCAGCTGCTCTGTGAAGTGGCTTTGGTTGAAAGCTGTGTCCTGGTGGAGTGAGCTGTACAAACTGCACCGCAGAGCCAACAAAAAACACCTTTTTGGCACAGAGAAGAGTGTCAGACTGATTCACAGGATCACAAGTAGGTTGTGGCCTGAGAATCACTTTATTAAGCAAAGCTGTCAAAGCAAGACCCTGTTTCCTAGGAAAATCAATTGTCTGGATTCAGGTTATTTATTGCAGATGTATCAGTCCCAGAGGGCAGGTTTCTCCTCAGCCCCACAGGCAGGTGTTTGCTGGCAGCTGTCCACCGGGATTGCTTTGCAATCCCTAGCCATATTCAAAACATCTAGACTTTCACAAATAGGTGTTTTCCATTGGGAAAATGTTCTCCCAGAAGTTCTGAGTTACTTATCCATTGTTATTTAACTAAAATAATTGCTTCTAATAAGGGATAACCAAAACTCCAGAGCTGAGTCAGCACTCCTTCAGGAGCACGAAAATAACTCAGTGCTAATTCTTTAAATGTTCTCCACTGCTAATTGGTGCTTTCCACCTGAAATACTGAGTCTGAATAAGAAGAAAAAAGCCATAACATTTAATTTTCTGAGCAAATGTCCTTGTAACCTAATAGAAGATGACTCTGGGTACTTTTAGGAATTACTATTTAAAATTCAGTCCTGTTGTAGAAGGCTAGATTTCATGGTGTTGTCTTTTAAGAAGTGTGGCAGCCAGATGGGAGCTGAATGTGTTCAACTAGCACATAACTGCCTAATACAACTAGTTAATCAGCAGTGTATTTCTGTCTCAAGGTTTGGTTAGATGTTGTCTTTAGACTGACTCAATATATAAGCATGCTTAAACCTCAGACAATTGATATTCTTGAGACTGTGGTGGATTCCTCTAGTGCAGTGCCTTGCAACTACTTTTCTAGGAGGCATCTTAGTTTGTGGATTAGCTCTGATTTTAAATCTGGCCGGTTATTAATTATTCTTATTTCATTGAACTGGAAAAAGGAAAAAATATTGTTACCTTAGGACTTTTTTTTTTTACATTTTTTGAATTATTTATTTTTGTGTTCAGGAACATTTCTAAATTAAGTTATTTTTTAAATGAAAAATCAAAACACTTCTTAATATTTCTCTTCCCTTCTCTCCAGGCTTTTTCAGCTGAAACTAATCGATAAATCATGTACCTGTCTGCAAATAGTTACAGTTGTACCCATTTTTGCCCAAAAAATTATTCAACTGAAAAATCTTATCCTGTGCTGTATGAGGTAATTCTGCTTCTTTAAGTCTTTGAAAGAAATCAGCACCCCAGTGCAAATGCAGAACAGGCTGTGAGACATTGTTCTGTGTACTTTTGTAGAAGAAACTATTTCCCTGAAAGTCAAAGATCATTTTTCAGATCTCTATGGGTCTGATAAAGCTAGAATTATATACCCTTGACTTTTACTGGTTCAAAGTATAATTACATAGAAATGAGTGGGTGCATAAAGCCTATTGATGGAATTAGGATTTCCAAACAGGGTTTTGAAGAGCACAAATGTCCAGAGACACTGCCTGACAGAGCTGCGTGGGACATGCATGAATCACAGCAGAAGCAGGAGCAAATCAGCTTCCATCAGAGAAGAGCAGCCTATTAAACTCAGAAGAAAAAAATGGTGCTACTGAAACTTGACATGTTGTATGTACCAGGGAGCCTCCTTGGACCGCAGAGTAAAAAAGAAGGTGCTTCTGGAAACTGGAAATACGAGCGGCAAGACCTGACATTTTATTGTCCCTTTAGGAGAACAGGAAAAAGTTGGCTTTGGTAACTGAAAAGAGCATTACCCCTGTGCAGGTTCTACAAAATGGTGATTGCTGCATTGATGGGAGGTTCTTAACAGAAAGTTTGTTTATTTTTGGAAATGGTAGGACAAAACAGAATTAGGAAAGCAGAGGAGGAGACGCTTTTGAAGGTCTCAATATGGTTCCAATAGTTTCACTTTCCGAAGTGGCAAACTGGAATTAAATGCATATTGTGGAAATCTTGCCCTATTCCAAAACCTCTGTCCAAAGGCTCAGCTTTCGTGAATGGATCCAGAACAGAAAACCTGCTGCTGTGGCATCAGGGTTGGGAGTAGCACGGGTAGTTTTCCTGGGACGGAGGTGATGGGGCTCCTTTGCAGAACTGTTTGAAGGGGATTATCTCTAACCCCCATCATTTCATCCATCTGATCTGTCAGGTTGCCTTATACATGTGAGGGGCAGGAATGGGCAGCTCAACGGGAACGTGTGAGCTGGCTCTGCTGCTGATGGGAACAAGCAGGAGAAGCACTGGTCTGGGGTGCAGGACAGATGGAGCACAGGAGCCCCAGGAGAGGCTGCTGGGCATGGGGGAGCAAACAGTGAGGGGGGACAGCAGGACATGGCTAGATTCGGTGGGGAGCAGCGGGTTTGTTGCCAGTGGAAAACCTGGACTGTGCTCCTTTTCTGCTTGTTTTCAGGCAGACCAGCTTGCTTTGACCTCTTGAGCTGAAAGAGAGACATAGGAAGGAAGAGCTTTCTCGTGATAAGAACAGGAGCCTATGCTGCACGTTCCCCCCGTGGATCAAAACAGGAAGAGTTTGCTGGCAGCATCCCCTTCTCCTTCGGAATCACTGCTCTCCTCTGCCCAACACTTCAAACGTCTGTTCTTACTCAACCTCCTCCCTCCAGCTCATTGTGAGGTTAAGACAAAGTCATTATCCCATCATTTTTGTGATTGCAAGGGGATTTACACACAGACTGAAGAACTGCAAAATAGATAGAGGGAAGGGGGTTAGCATAAGGAATAATCCTGCCTGGCTTTAATTTTTCCTCATTTGGTTCCTCAGTCACTTCTACTTTTTCTCAGTGGGTCAGTGTCCTGGTCTGAGGTAAAACAGAAGCAATTTTCTGATTTGTAATTTTACTTTTTAGCTGGGCCTCTTCTAACTGACTGAAGTCTGAAATTAACAGCATATTGTTCAGAAACTGTTCGCTCTCAGAGTGGTAAGACCTGATTATACCAAGGAATGGTATGCACAGAGGCTCTTGCTTATACTTATTGCTATAACAACCAAGGTCAGCTAACTTTGCTTTTTACTCCGTTAGAGGGTCGGAAGCGGAGAAGCGTAGAGGGGTCCCATGGCAGGGAGGAGCGGACGGGACAGGTGACCCAAAACTGATCAACAGGGTATTCCATCCCATCTGCATCACGCTCAGTATAAAAGCTAAGGGATCAAAGGGGCAAGGCGGCTCTGGCTCATTTTTTCTTCAATGGCTGACGTCTGAGGAGGACCCTGTCTGTTTGTCTGCCTTTGATCCCGATCTGAGCATTCCTGACTCTAGTTCCAGAATTCAGCTCCTGTCTGTCGCTGATTCCAGTCTGGGACTTTCCCTGTGTCTGCTGGTGACACGATCGTCATCCTCGGAGCTGGATACAGTTTTGTATATATTGTATACTTTTTTATTTTATTTTACTTTATTCTATTATTATTATTTACTATTTTCTTATTTATTATTATTTTCATTAAAGTAGTTTAGTTCTTTTTCTAAACTCGTAAATCTCCTTATCTCTTCCTCTCCTCTCTGAGGAGAGAGGGGGGCTAGGGCCATCTGTCGTTCTGATTGGTCAGTCCAGCCAAAACTGCGACAGTCAGTGTCCACACTTATTCTTGAGCTTGGTTTGACCAACCCAGCTTGAACCCTTGGTATTTTACCTCTCCAGAACTTCTCACGGTTTGATCTATCAGTGCCTGTGTGATTACAGGAAGAACTGTACCCTGGACGGGGCTGCAGGAGGGCTGAGTGGGGAGACCACCCCTTCCCTCAGCCTGCCAGCCAGCCCAGCCAGCACGCCCGCTGTGGGGCACGGCCAGTGCCCACTGCTGCCTTTCCCAAACTTGCTGAGGGTGCATTGCGTCCCACTGCCCCGGTCACTGGGGAGGACGCTCAATAGCATCAATCCCAGCATCCTCCCCTGAGAAATGTTGCCCCTAACTGGTTGCCAGCTGGACTGCGAATTGCTCACCTCTGATCTTTAATCCCCAACATCCCTCCAGTTTCCCAGCCTACCCTATGGTTCACTCAACATGTCCTTGTTTCTAGCTCAGGTGCAAGAATACTGCATGTCAAAAGGCTTACAAAAGTCAAGGTATACGTTACTATTGCCAATTTTGGCATTTATTCTTTTATAAATTTTGTGCTTTTTAAAACACACCTGAATATTTAAAACTGCATACAAATCTTATTTGAAAAAAAAAAACCCAAAACAAACTCAAAAAGTAAAGGCTATAACAAACTTTTATAGCTTTCCCACAAGGCATTTTTAAGTACTCTCGCTTGTAATTCTCAGAGGTTCCCATTAAAAGTTTGAGACAATAACATCTCTCTGTGGTGGCTACTTTTATGTCTGCAGTACCCAGTGTTACTGAGCAAGGGATAAAACTGTTATTATCTCTATCAGAGTACAGTCTAGAGACAGCCAGGGGAGGTGGGGCCCCAGGAGAAAATGCAGAATAACTGAGACTTGCTGCTGTTTGTGGTCGATGATGTTCAGCTGCAGAAAGTAAGACAAAATGTGAAATGGTATTTCAAACTAAAAATAAAGTAGGCATGATAAAACAAAATCAAGACAAAACAAGAAAAAATCAATATTGATTATAGAGTGTTATGAGAGAGCTTTTGCTTAATGAACTACCAGGTAGTGCATAAATATTAAATTGAAGTTCAGATAGATGGAAGGGTAAATTTATCAGGTGGGTTTGATGTAGAGAGCCTGGAGATGATGATAAAAAAGACCTTCATTGTCTTTGTACTTCTGTGCCAACTTCTGTCACATTAGCTTTTGTCGGATCATTTCTAGCCACAGCTGAACTCTTTGGAAGTAATAAATATTCCACGCACCACCATCCTTGAGACAGCAGCTCAGGCTTCAGCTCAGCAAAGCACATGCCTGACTTGAATTCTGGTTTTCTGATCTGTGAGACATGTGAGCGCTAGCTGGAAAGTGCCTCAGTCCTGGGGTTGCCTTAGTCCTGTTATCAGCAGCATGACTCTTGGCTGCGCAGAGGGGAAAAACCCACGTCTCTGGGTTGTGGTGAGAGGAAACAGTGAGCAAAGGAAACCTCCCCCTGTGTGGGGTGTGAGGAGCCTCAGGGAGACCTTCCCTGGTCCTCACCCTCGGTCCCCGCAGGTTCAGGGTAACACTGTTGTGCTGTCAACAAAACATGAATGACTACTTGCCATTTATCTTGCCAATGCATTTTTAAGCCAAAGCTGCAGCCAGCTTTCCATACTGTCTGGGTTTCAATCTGCTTTGTTTGTGCTTTCACAGGCAGGTGATGGAGGCCCTCTTCAAGCAAAAAGAAACAGTGATTTCTTCAGTCTCTTCCACTGAGCAGTTACATTTTGGCTTTGATTCATTTTTCCTTTTTTAAGACACTCTTGCTTTTGCATTGTTTTTAGTTTGCATTGTATGTTGGTAGGTGCACAGTCTTCTCCAGATACATCCTTCTATCCCTCCTCTCTCTCTCCCCTCTCTAGACTGTGCTGTCAATACAAAGCCATATAAATTGACTCGTTAGTCAAAATACATCTTCCCAGGTCTTGGTAAAGCAGAAGATGATCCAAGGAGTTTTTCTGAGCTTTACAAATACGGCAAAGCTATTTCTCGTAGTGTGTTCAGCATGCCATTTCCACATGTGATGGCACAGATGTTCTGTTTCATCATGCAACTGAACAAGAACATTTTAAGTACTTCAAATAAAAATAGAGGGCATTTCTGGAAGGTTGAAATAGGATCATACCAACTGTTACAGGTCAGTGCTGGTTTGCTTGAAGAGGGAAATGTTTGAGCAGTGATTAGGGCTATTCTTAGTGCTAGCTCTTACTGAAGCTCGCAGTCGGTCAGGTAGAGCTGGGTAAGCGCCAGGAGCAAGTTCCAGCAGATAACACAGAAATCAGTGGCCGTGTCAATGTTTCCAGCAGCACTGCTGTTTTCTTTACTTCATGGCAAAAGAAACACAGCTGAGTGGCAGCTTTCATTAAACTATTTCCTGTCAGCATGCAGGGATAAGCTTATTTGGAAACAAACATATTTTTCTAATCTCTGGCTAAGAAAACTTGACATCTATCCCTACGCATGATGTGATTGCTCCAGCAGGCTTTCCTACATGTATTGCAGCCAGACCTGTTGCTGCACTCAGTGTTGTAAATATATGGTGGTGGTGGTGGTCTGTTTCTGGTTTTCTTTCTTTTTCATTTTCCTCTTGTTTTTTTTTCCCCTTGCTCCAGTATATGTCTTGCCAGCCTGTAGAGAAGAGTGCTAAACTGATACATGGAGAGAAAGATGTGTAAATATATATATATTTTAACATCATCTATTTTATTCAGGTCCTTCCTTTCTGACCTTCAGGGAAATCCTCCGTGTGAAGACACCTGCCTGCATCTGAGAGAGGGTGTATTTTCTGTCACTGACCAGGAAGAATCAGGCAATCCGAAAGAAAATTTCTCCTCACTGCCTTCCACAACTAAAACTTTCATTTTCACAGACATGACATCAGAAATTGGATTCTACAGGTTTTACTCACAGTTGTAAGATATCATTATGTGGATGAAATGAAGATTCAGTTTTCCTCCCCCTCTGGGAGCTGGGCTAAAATACCAAACCCAATAAAAAGCTTGCTATAGAAAGTAGAGGAAATGCTTCCCTTTGCAATAGCCTGTTCTCATAACTTTGAATGCATAAACGTGTAACAGATAGGAGGTTTTGTTTCAGATGCATCAGTAACATGTATGGCGTTTTCTTAGTCTACTAGAGATGTCATATTTTTTTCTTTAAATAAGATCATAGAATGGGCCTTCTTACTCTGTTAACATGTTCCTGGTGGCCTATTTTATTAGCTTATGTTATTTTTGCTTTGTGCTCGATGGCTTGATAAGAAATACATTTACTGTCTGACTGCATTAGAAATAGATTTGCAAGGTGGATATAAAGATGTCCATTCACGAGCACCATGAACAAAGGCAACCTACAGCAAGCTTATACACAGGGAAATAGCCAGAGATCTGACGGACCATTACCTCTGTGGCACTTGCTTAACAATGCACTTAAGAATAACCCATTGACTTTAGCCGCTATTGTTTTTGGTGCAGAATCAGTCAGACTGGCTTTGTCCATCTTGACTGTGAGAAACGTTTGCAAAAAAGTATTCTGGAATTCTGCCCCTCCAGCTTAGTTTTGAGGCAAGGTTCATAGAAAGGGATGGCCCAGCTACTGTCTGATGGGTGGGTTTGGGCAGGTCAGCAGCAAAGCAAAGTGCAGGATATCAGGGGCGGGACTAAAGATGGATGTGTGAGTTTTTCTGCGTGTTGCGGTCGATGTGAGGCAGCATCAACAGGTGCCAGTGGGGCAGGGTGGACAACAGTGCTGAGCAGTGCTCAGCATTTTTCACTAAGACACACAATGCTTTTTATCTGGAGTATATCCATTGTGAGAAGCAGTTGTGAATGAGTTAAAGTGCTCTCTGCTCTTTTTTGTCCATGTTATCAAGCACTTTCAGATGCAGGAAGGAAAGCGGTATTTAAGAGTAGTTGCTATTGAGTTATCATTCTGTATGTACTGGTAGCTGGGTGCTCCAATTTCAGCCAGGACACTCCAAGAATTTGAGGGTTTGTGGGATGCCTGTGTGTGCATGTAAATGCCCTTCTCTAATTCTAATCAACCCTTCCCTCTTCTCCGCCCGTCAATGTTATTTGAGGCAGCTGTAGTGCAGAGAGGGACCGTTTCATGAGCTGTAAGAACTGTGTGTATATTCCATATATGTACCCAGACATACCCTCTCTTCTGCATGCTCAGGGTTTTGAAGTCCTACATGACCAAAGTGGTTGGGGGTTTCTATAATGGGAAATTAATCATAGTTAAACTCGGGCACATGAATCAGGCTTATGCTGAGCCGATGAACGTTACACAGCCCAGCCAGTGCTGCCGCACGTATGGGTCAGTCTGTCGTGTCTGACTATGGGCTGCTTCATGACTGGTTGTTCCCTCTGCATGCAATGGCTATTCCCCCAACAACTAGCATCCCAAACTGTCATATGTTCTGAAAACCCTTATATTTCTATAAAAACATGGGAAAAGCTGTGTCCTGTCATGGATGATGTAGAATTTAAGCATAAACTACAGGAAAACCCAGGCTGGCAATTACATCAGCAGCTGATGACCCTTCTGAAACAGAAGACCGCAGCTCAGAGCCCCATTCCTCAAGGTGGGGTAACCTTGCATTATAGCTACTTGTAGTTCCAGGGAATGGGAATGAAAATGTGACAAGTGAGAATATAATATATGCAGGATTTCTTTGTTCTTGATTTTATTTTTTTTCTGAAAAAATAAATATACAGGGTAAGAATTTAAGAGAAATTTAATTCTTCCATTTAAGAGAAGTACAAAACTGGCGGTCCAGTGTGAATGAGGGAGTCAGAGTAGTTTTGCCTGTCTGGGTAGTGAGCCATTTTATGATTTTTGACATACATTAGGTGTATGTAGGGACCTGTATTAAGGTAGTTCATTTGAATCTACTTATGGGCTGTGGTGCTGCCAGCAGCAAAGGCCCTGGGCTGCTGGCAGCACTTTGCTTAATAGGGGACACCCCCTTTCTCAGTTGTTCCCTGAAGGACATCTTCACAGCTTTCTCATGGTGACCATGACCTTTCCCCAGCTGACAAGGAGCTAAAACTTGTGTGAACAGCGCATTGCCCATCCCTGCAGATAGCTGTGCCTGGTAATGTGCTCAGCAGCTCCTCCCCTATCCTGGGTTTTGCCCATTGATTTTTTTGCCCACCGTGTTTGATGGACTCTGCGCTGTGTTTCTCACGGCCAAAAGCAAGTGCAGGTTTTAACAGTGCCACAGACAAGGTGGTGTTTCCATGGCTTGTTCTCTTTCTGGACAAACGGCTCTGTCCCTAGGAAGGGTGGGCAGGAGCTGCTGCCGCAGCGGTGGCAGCATGTCCTGGCCATGGGCTGTGGGCTGAGACAGCACCCAGCAAGGCCTGAGCCTCTAGAGGTCACTGACACACCAGGGCTGGCGGTGAGAGGGACAGGGCTGCTGTGGGAAGGGTGTATGCAGCAAGCTGTGCCCAAATAACAAGGAAGAGCAGAGCAGATTCTGTGTTTGGGATCTGCTGCAAAGACATGAGTGGAACGAGAGGCAACGGCTTGTCCGGAGGAGACACCTGAGGCACTGTACCACTCTGTGGACAACAGCTTAGGCTGCAGACAGGCATAGCGCTATGGAACAGAGGTTTAATTCATCTGGCAGCACAGAACTGCCATGGAAAATGCTGCAGCCATAGGGCCTGGGTGTGGGGCTGATGTCCTGAGGAGCGTACAGGGGCAGGGGGAGCCTCCTAACCACAGTGACCTGTGGGTACCACCACAAAGGCTTCCAGGTTTGCCGTGTGGCCATTTCCCCAACCTCACCTGCCATGCGGTGACGCAGAGTGCTGTTGCTACATGTAAGCAGCGCTTGGATTCCCAAGATCACAAACGCCTCAGAAGAGGGAACAATTAATTCATTTGTAGAGCACCTTCTTGCACCTCCCTATATAAGAAACCCCAAAGGGCTGGGAGAAACCAATAATCTGCTGACACCAGCCCAGATTCGCCCCGCGTGTATGAAACCACCCCGTGTTGGTGTTAACAGTGACAAGTAAGGAAGACAGTAGTCAGTCAGGGAGCTCTGCCCAGGGCTGGAGGAAGGAGCTGTGGTAAAGGGGTATTTGGGCTGGGTCGGACCTGGGGTCCCTAAGACCTGCTGTGGTGTGACCATGTGCCTAGCTTGGGCATCTGAAAGGTACTGCAGTAACTACAGGTCTCCTTGGAAAAGCAAAGTTCTCCGGGTCAAAGGGATGTCAGCCAAGGCATGCCTAGTAGTAATGCATAACAACTGTTCCCTTTGTAGTTTATCATTGCAAGATTTAAGCAAATTTTATCTTCTAATGCGTTTCCCCTTGAAGTCACCAAGTCGCACAAGAAAATAAAGCTCCGCAGTTCACAACTGCGGACGTGTAAATGTTATTGAAAAGCCAGGACGTGGTGGGGGACAACAGCAGTGGGGGACTGTCCGTCTCCGCTGACCTGGGCGTAGCCGCCCTCCTTTCTCAGCATTGTTCCTCCGGCACTTGGAGCTGGGGGGAGAGGAACTCCCACCGCCCGCGGCCCCCCGCCCGCCCTCCTTCCTCACCCACCCCCAGCATGAGGCTGGCCGCCTTCACTCAGAAAATCTGCTGGGCTTTGCACAAACCTCCCCTAATGTAAATATCAGAGCACTATAGAAACCCTCTCTGTTGGTGCCGGTTCTTCTGAGCCATGCTTTCAAAGTGCTGACTGTGTTGGTTCTTATCATAAGTCGGTCTCAGCAATTAACTTTCTTTGATCACTTGGGTGTGTGCTTTTTTTTTTTCTTTTTAACTACGCTTTTAATAGTAGATGAATGTAGTCGGCAAATATACAGTCAGAAGAATTTTAATTTAAAGGAAATGATAGTTAATTTCTTTGTAAACTGGCCAGACATTATCATGCTTCTCCATACAAAAGGATAGTTTTAAATTATAGTTTTATAGAGGAGACTAGTAATGAGGAATATTACTTTAAATTAGAAAATTTCTCTGTGTGTAGGGATGTGTGAAAATGGCATACAGATTTAGAGTACAATATATTAAAGTCTGATGTAGGTTACTATGCTGTTTTACATAAACAGCTGAAGGAGTGATTGTTGAAGGATGTTTTGTCCATGTAGGTATGGTACCTGGGTGCTGGTGTCCCTGCATGTGTAGCTAATTTGATACAGGCCAGCCCTGCACCTTGTTTCTAAGGTCTTGAGCTTTTGACAGCCCCATGCCACCATCAGTCTCTGCTATTCAGTCCCAATGAACACAGAAAAGTTTTTCACTGAATGTTGTGGTACCACCCCAGAAGCATTTTGCTCCATGTGGTATTAGACCCAGCCTGACTAAAATATAAGGAAACTGGGGCAGTAAACAGAATCTGAGCTTTTGTTTTAGTGCAAAGTTTGGTGCTTGCTATTAAAGATTTGCATTTTACAGACTCTCAGCAGACTAGAGATGTTCCATCGCTCGCAGTTGTCAGGAATGTCTGTGGTGTGTTTTGTTGAGCAACATTACATTTCTGGGGTTAGGCCTTGTGAGTCACAAGACTTTTTTTTTTTTTTTTTCTGCAATCATGAATATTTAAAACAAACCCTTCTCATTTTAGGGAGTTAGATCACAACCTTCTTGCAGCATACGTGCAAGCTGCATTTTTAACATAGTGTGTGACAAAAGTGTTGCTGTAAACTTTTTGATGAAGACGTGACCAGAATGCTCAGCTTTTCATGCTGTCAGTGGTAGTGCAAGGACAGTACTCCATTTGCTGGTACCTACCCCAGCTGGAGCTCCTGGATACATTTGCTTGGTGATGTTTTTGATATGTAGATTACTATTTTTGTTATTTGATGAGGACTAGACATAGTTCAGACTCATATAATTAAAAACCAGGGGTTATTTATATATAGTACCTCCAGTGCTCCTCCTTGGAGAGCTTTTGGGTGAAGCTCAGCAGGTAAAACTATGTCTGTTCCATAATTGCTGGGTTCAACCCAGGCATAGGGTTCCACTCAGGTGCTATTCACTGCAAAAGGAGGTTTCTATCATGCAAAACTCTTTTTCCTTTCCATAGTGTCTCCCTCACAAGCAAGTAATTTGTAACTGCTATAAGGTTTCTTATTCCATCCTCAGAATATTGCCTTTCTTGCTTTGGGTAGCTATACAAACTGTAAAGTACGATTTTGTAGCACACTTGATGGTGGCATCTTGGAAGTGTTTTCTTACACCATGGTAAATGCAATGTAATTTAAGACCAGAAGAACTTATGTATGAATCAATTGAAGGTCCAGCCAGCCCAGTGTCCTGTTGCAAGCAGTGGCCTGCAATAAGTGCTTAAAGAGGAGGACGAGGAACAGGGGACGTAGCAAGTGATTATCCTCACCTCCACTAATTGACGGTTTAAGAATTTCCTGTGCTAAAGTTTGCATCCGGACCATTGTGTCTAATAGCCACCAGGGGGTTTATCCTCCACAAATCCCCTTTTTTTTTCAACTCCTTTCATGCTGTGGCCTCCACAGCTTCCTGTGGTAATGAATTCCACGCTTCAATTAAGAAGTTATGTGGAAAAAGCATTTCCTTTTGTTTAAGCCTGATGGTTTCTTTGGGTGCCTCCTTACTTTTGTATTGTGAGAAGACACGAAAAATCATTCGCTACAAATCTTTTTCACGGCTTTTATAATTTTATAGTCTTCTAGCATATTCTCTTCATAGCTTGTTTTTATAGTATTTGATTTTCATTTACGTCTTTCTTTAGCTTTGACAAGTAGTCCTCTTGAAGAAACTTAAGACTAACTTAATTTAATCAGAATGACAAACTAGAAGGGTCAAAGTAAAAAAATAAATTCATTTAGTGTCTCCTTTTACAGAAGCTGTTCCAAAATGTGCCATCATCCTGGATGCTCCGTCTGCACCTTTTAAGTTCTACATATACCATGAGGTGGGTTGGTAGGACCTATCTGCAGTCCAGAAAATACATCAGTGTTATTGCTCTGTACAAAACTGTAATTACATTATCTGCTTTGACCTATATTGCTTTCATAAAAGTTCTTTTATTTGTTTTGTTTGATAATCATTGATCTCTGATGCTTTTTGTGTACTAGCTTTCCTACATGCTTTTGGCTAACATAGTCTATCATTATGCATATCTACTTAAGGTTATTTCTTCACCCACATACATTATTTTGCGCTCACTAGATATTCATCTACTACTTTCTTCAGGTCACTCTGCTGTTCTCTGCTTTGATGTTCTTCAGTACATCTCCACAGGCAGTTTTAGGCTGGATAAGCCTATTTCAAATCACTTTGACTATTTTGAACAATTCAGGTCAAAAAGGCTGTAAACTGGCTTCTTTACTGGTCTGCTGAGTGTATGTGAGCGGTGGTAACAAATATGATTTAAAGCCTCACTCTTTACCTTTTTCATACAGAATTTATTTAAATTTAAGATTTACGTGAAGACTGTAATGTCTGCACTTGAACAGAGCAATCATCTGAAACTTGTCTGCACTGTTCACCAGTTGCTGTTTGAGTGAGGCAGAGAAGTGATCTGAACGCAACCTTTCCCATTTCCAGGCAATCTGAATGCAAATAGGGAATTCCTCTCCTGAAACATCAAAAATCTTGCAATCCTGAACCTTTTCATTGGAGAGGACAGGCATTCAGCTCTTTCCAGCTCTGTCTATGAGAAGCCGAAGGTTTGATGGGAAGAAGGATGTTCCTGCTTGCCCTTCTCCTGAATTCTGTAGACCTTCCTAGTGCTTTTCACATCCTATTACCACATTTTGTTTCTGAGTAATTATATTAAAGGCCACTGTACCTGACTTCAGTTTATCATCCCATGCTGCTTTTTTGGGTTATTTTCCATAACCAACCTGTTTGTTTCTGCAGGCAGTACATCCAGACAGGTGCCTTTTCAAGCTACTGCCTGAACAGAGCAGAGAAGCAAAGCCTGCCTTTGAAGGAAGAACTCCAAAGAAAAAAGCAAAGGTAGGAATGTGGTCTTTTAATGCTCATCTTGGCCACCAAATACCTTCAATTTTTATTGCTATACAAATACATGCATATGCTGTACAAAAGCATACAGTCTCCTAAAATGACTGTTGTCTTACAATGTGTGTAGTAGTTCCGCCCGCATAGAGGGCACACACTTCTGCTGTTCCTAAAACTCTTGTTGTAGCCACCCTTAATGTGAAAAGGGTTGTTTTCCATAGTTGGGTTAGACTGTGCATCATGAGTTGATGCATGTGCATCTGGCTAGCCAAATAGGAGTAGCTGCAATATAGCATGATGACTCTGGCTTTTTTATTTGCTTGTTTACAGGTAGCTTTTATAACCTGTCATTATGTTTGTGGTTGACTTTTGGGAGTATGGGTTTTAATTTACTTCCCTTTATACATGTGCATGAGAGAGTATGTCAGGCACGTTCTTTTCTATAAAATATTACTATATCCTGGAATGGGAAAAAGAAGTAGCTCTGTCAATGTTAATGCACCTACCTTTCCTCTCTAGAGGCTTGCATGCCCAATAAATCATTAAATCCAGTAAGAGAGAAGCACTGGCTTCTTTTTTTTTGAGGCTAGCATATGAGAGAAGTGATACTGAACTGTCTGTCATGCTGAGACAGCATGTGCTGTTGTAAGTGACTATATTTCAGAATTAAAAGCAATAGAGAAAGTACATCAGCCTGACTGAAGATGTGTTTCAAGATCTTTTTTCCTTCAGGTGAATAATATTACTTTGCTTTAGTTAAGCAGATTTTTAGAGATTATCATATTTGAAGTTATATATTAAATTTAAATTACTTCCAGTTTAACCCTTGTTCTAATATTGGTTTCAGATTAAAAAAAAATATAAATTTTATCTTTTTTAGCATGACAGATGATAAGCAAGCTCACTTATGTATAAAAATGGAGGATCAAAATCCTTCAGATAATTTTTCTGTTCCCATGCATATGTTCAATACTGAGAACATAAAGGTCTACAAGCTAAAGATAACAAAATCAGACAAGCAATGTACTGAAAAATTCATGGCACAGCTCTCTTCTTCAGAGAATGATTACAATTATTTAGTGAGAGCATGACACCATTATTGTGACTAATAAAGATTGGATGTATTGGTGGACACCACTGAAAAAAGAGAATTTTGCAAAAGAGATGTTAATGAAGACAGAGTGGTAGACACTGCGTGACTTCCAGCTAGGCAGGTTTTCTAGCTGGCCAGTCCAGTACGTGCATGATTTGCACCCAGTTACTACCCGCTAGAGAAACCTGTTGTTCACTCCTCCTGTGATGCTAAGTGTATCAGCACTCCTGGAAATACCAGTTGCTAAGAATAACAAGAGAAAATAGAGCCAAAGGGCTTTAATGCGTTAATCATTTGAAAATGTTCCTGGTGCCAGTTTTCTTACTTTCTCTGTGAGTTGGGGCTTTTTGTTAAATCCATGGAAATTCTCCTTGCTGTTTCCATAAAATCTAGGTACTTTATCTGAACTCAAACTCCTCTGTGGTTGCAGGGTGTGGGTGGCAGAATGCCGAAATGCCTTTCAACTAATCTCCCCAGAATCGTGTTTACAGGATAACGCAATAGACAGTTTTGGAATTACACTTCCAGCACAGCTGTCATGTGGGAAATCTCTGGCTAGAAATATATTTATTGGAACAGCCTAGAGATAGCCCACTGGTGCTGCTTCTGTCTGAGGTCTCCTTTTTGCCAGCTATGGGTCCGCTGAAGAAAAAGATGATGTGTGAAGGAAAGAGATGTGGGAAGAAAAATCCTTTGTAGCAATGGTAACAGGGGCCCTGCCAGCTCCAGAGGGAGGCTTACTTATTTTGTGTAATGAGAAGAGGCTGTAAAAAGATGATGGCAAGTGAAAGGATTTTAATGGGAGGAACAAAATTACTGTTTTTACTAGGTTATATCTGAAAAGCTGGATTTCTGTGACACTGATGAGATGTCTTGTCCCCTTTATAGCTTCTCTCAAACCTGAAAATTTCTACCTTCTAACACTTTATGTATGCTCCTTGGGCTCTCTGAATGTGACAATATAATAGAGTTATCGATGAGAACTCTGCAGAGTCCCCATTTTAAACATTCAATTTTGTTCAACATAAAAACCCAGATATTGCTGCTTGGGCTTATTCGTGTGGTTCGTTGAATCCATTTCAGGCTCTCAGTGGCAGTGGTCAGTGACAGAGGCTCTGAAATCATAAATGAAACGGGTCCCATTGAAAGATTTGAGATAACTTGTCTTCCTTCTGCCGACAGTTAAACTTAAATGTGGAATCATAATGTTTTACATAAGGTATAAAAGTTGCTGCCTTTTTAAAAACTGTGGGTTTAGGTTTTTAGTGTTTAGGTTGCTCAATAAAGACTTCAGAAGTTAGGAGCTAGGGCTTGCCTGTGAAGTTGTACTTCCACCCCTCACTTTTCAGTACATAGAAGAGATATAGGACATGTAACAGATCAGCCGCTGGAGTTTCAGCCAGGTGATGTAAAACTAATGGCACAGGGAATTAAAACTCTAGTCCAAGGCCATGACCTATAATGGGTGTGCTCAAAACATGGCTTATTTTAAGGCAATCTCATGTTGTATACATGAGATGAGCAAAGTGACTTCAGGCTGTTGGAAGTCATCAACTTCAACGCCAGGTCATTCAAGGTTTTGTTATTGTTACTGTTACTTGAACATGGCCTCACTTTTTCCTACTTGCTTTTAAACCTTATTATTCTAAAGAAACCTTTTAAGCCTTACTTATGGCAAGCAGGTCAAGGGAGGTCATTGTCCCCCCCATCTACTCTGCCCTNGGTGGCAGAGCACTGGAACAGGCTGCCCAGAGAGGTGGTGGAGTCTCTGTCTCTGGAGACATTCAAAACCCGTCTGGATGCGTTCCTGTGCAACCTGCTCTAGGTGACCCTGCTCTGGCAGGGGGGTTGGACTAGATGATCTCCAGAGGTCCCTTCCAACCCTATGATTCTATGGTTCTATGATTCAGGTACCAATATTAAACACTTATCACAAAGGCAAATCTTGACAAACCCTGTTGGCTGCCTCTGCCAGGCTGTGGGCTCTTTGCCAGCACTGCCTCAGTTGACTATCTGGAGTCTGATGGCCTGGTTGTTGTCAGTGTGTCCCACATGCCCACTCATCCTGATTACGTTTACAGTGAAGGTGTAGTTCTTGTCTTGTGTGCATCAAACTCTGCTTTGCATCTTCCCGGGGATGAAGCCGTTGCCATTATCTCTTTCTTCCAGGCAAATGAAGTTGAGGTGCAAGAGGGCAGCGGTCATATGCACTGACAAGCCTGACAAGAAAACATAATGGGGGTTTAATGTAAAGAGGGAATGAAATGCGTCTGTTACCATTCCTGAGAATATGTATGCATTGAGAAAACAGGGCTCAGAGGCTAAGTAAATAAGAAACAGGTCCTTTTTTGGGGGAAAACAAAAGGATTAAGTTGGCTATGCTATATCTTGTCACTCAGAGAGTATGAAAAGGGGTTTTCTTTTTTTTGAATTGTTTTTATTTTTTTTTTGTCTGCAGCTGGGTTATATTTCTTTCTTGCTTCCGTATCTCTCTCCCCAGAAAGCTGCTGGTCATATGGCTTCAAGGCTGTTACTGTGCCCAAGGCCGCTCTGTAGACATATGGCTGCCAAACAAATGATGGCCTCACTTTTCCATGGAGCGCTTACAATTCTGTGTAATCACAGTAGGTGCTGGAGGGAGGAAGGTGGGAGAGAGAGATGGTACACGTGTATTGGGGTGTTAAGACTAAGGCACAACATTACTTCAAGGTAATTCAGCAGGAATCCCTGCTTTAGCTAGGAAAGGTGCAGTTTTGGTTCTCATATGGTCCTGCATTGAGGTAGGTTTACTGGAACAAGAGGAAGGAGAATTTAAAAATACATATCATCCTGATACGTATTTGGTCTTTGTAAAGATTTTTTGAGTGTGGCTATCTCCATCTCTCCCTCCTACAAGATCAATACTGTGTTTTCCAATCACCTCTGCATTATGCGTGTTGATAAGGAGCAATATTTACTGTGTCGCTCAGCTCTGAACAAGCTGTATTGGTATTGCAGGTCAGTCAGTGCCCATCCTGGAATTAAAGTCTTGCAGCCCCTCTTAAGAATTAGCATTTCTGCTTTGAGGGTGAGAGACAAAGATCATAAAGTAAAAGGGACTGGCCTATATACTTATTTTCCTTAGTTACGTTTGTGTGTATGTTTGATACTGTTTATTTTGCAGACGTGTCACACTGAAAGGTGAAAATTATTTGAGTAATGTGTTAGCCAACTTGCATTGATGTTTTTTATGTTGTGATCTTCAGGTACCTTGGCAGGTTGGTAGATTCTCTGAGGTCCCAAAAATTCTTAGGAAATCTTTCAAGTTCTGTTCTTTACTCATATTAATATGCAAGAAATATTTAAGACTCTCAGAATGTCAGTGTTGTCTTGCTGTTCTAGTGGAAACACTGCTCATTTGGTTGCTTGTCAACTGCCTTGATCCATTTTAAAAATCTTTATGTCAATATGCTCTGTTAGCTATAAACTTGGCATTGACTTAGTTAACGCTTATGAGGTTTTTTTTCTGGTTGGCTCATTATTCTGTTTCCATTAAAGGTGACCTACTTGGGTGGTAGTTGCCATGTGTGAGAAGTGTGGACAGTAACTTATGCAGAGGCTTGTGGTGCACAGTACTGACCAGGCATGGCCTAAAATAACCTGAGCTGGACTTCTCTTGTCACTTCAATGCTCCAGTAAGTCCTCCTGAGAGAGCTGGGAACACAAAGAATTTCCAAGGCCTGACAAAACCTGTCCATGGAGGCAACATTTGAGATATTCAACTTCATGTGTGCACTTGCCGTTTTGGGCTTTCAACTTCATTTACAGCCCTGCAATTCAGTACTTTTGAATTCCCAGTTTAGTATGTATTTTGCTGTCTGGCAAAAATTATAGTGGTTCTCAGCTGGTGCATTTGAGGAAAAAGCTAGAGAGGAAGGGGGAAAAATAATATTTTCATGCAGCAAATGTTTCTTTTGAAATCACAGCTATAAATTAAATTGATAATTAAACCTCAAACACAGGATTGATAACGAACTACCTAAGCCTATCAATAAAAAAACTTCTCTTCTATGGAGTTTTTTTTCCCTTTGAAATTGTTTTACAATTAGCATAGCCTTATCTCATGTGATAAAGAGAAGATAATGTTTATGCCAAAAACTTCACAAGGCCTCCTCCCTGAGTACAAATGAATAGATAAATGAACTGAAGTACCTTTAGAAAATAGATTTTACATAAAATGTGAGACACCTTACCATCACTGCCTCGTATTTGGAAACTAGAATCCTGGTTTATTTTTCAGGGTGAAATATGTGTTTGTATTTAACATCAACCTTATTATATTGAGTTTATTGGTCTAACGATCAAGGACATTTTTGCAAGAGACCTGTAGAGTTCTAGTGAAAAGTCATGATCTTTTTAATCCTCAAGTTACTGGGCCAAAGAATACTCTTTCTGTTACACTTATGTGAGAGGGTAAACATCTATAATCTGGACAATGCAGAAATTCAATGTGATCAGAAAAAATCTTATGGACAAAAAACTCTGAAAACTGTGGTGGAGTAGGTCAGTAGAGAATACTCTCTGAAACAAGGAGCAAATTACAGTTTTACCTGAAAAGATGTCCCCAGACACCTGAAGGGGTCCCTAAACTACCTAAATAGCTCAATCAGGAAACAATTGTGTATCTTATGCAAGGCAGCCCCTGGTCTGTATGATATAATTGTACCAATTGTACCAAGTTGTGCATGAGTGTTGATGTGCTTGAGGGTAGGAAGGCTCTACAGAGGGATCTGGACGGGCTGGATCAATGGGCCAAGGCAGATAGTATGAGGTTGAACAAGGCCAAGTGCCAGGTCCTGCACTTGGGTCACAACAACCCCATGCAGTGCTACAGGCTTGGGGAAGAGTGGTGGGAAAAGACCTGGGGGTGTTGGTTGACATCTGGCTGAATATGAGCCAGCAGTGTACCCAGGTGGCCTAGAAGACCAACAGCATTCTGGCTTGTATCAGAAATAGTGTGGCCAGCAGGACTAGGGAAGTGATCATCCCCCTGTACTGGGTACCGGTGGGGCCCCACCTCAAATATTGTATTCAGTTTTGGGCCCCTCACTACAAGAAAGCCATTGAGGTGCTGAAGTGTGTCCAGAGAAGGGCAAAGAAGCTGGTGAGGGGTCTAGAGCACAAGTCTTATGAGGAGCGGCTGAGGGAACTGGGGTTGTTTAGCCTGGAGAAAAGGAGGCTGGGGGAGACCTTATCGCTCTCTACAACCACCCAAAAGAAGATTGTAGCAAGGTAGGGGTCGGTCTCTTCTCCCAAGTAACAGGCAAGAGGACAAGAGGAAATGTCCTCAAGTTGTGTAAGGGCAAGTTTAGGATGGATTTTAGGAAAAATGTCTTCACTGCAAGGGTTGTCAAGCATTGAAACAGGCTGCACAGGGAAGTAGTTGTCATCATCCATGAAGGTATTTAAAAGACATGTAGGTGTGGTGCTTTGGTACATGGTCTAGTGGTAACTTGGCAGTGCTAGGTTAATGGTTGGACTTGATGATCTTAAAGGTCTATTCCAACAAAAATGATTCTATGATTCTATAATTCTAAATTAAATGAGTTTTTCAATGTAAAAATCTTTCACCTTGAGCACAACGACATCCGAAAAGATATTTTCTTCTTTCAATGAGGAAAACTGAACCCAAAAGAGATGGGGTTTTGCATATATCTGTCTGCTCTGAGAACCATACCTCAAAGAACTGGCTCCATTTTTTCGCTGTAGGTGTTTCATGTGGAGATTGATTTCTTAATTCCAAATCTGTTTCCTCTAAAAGAGAAAAAGGCAGAACAAAAATCTAGTTCTGCCTCTTGTGGTCAAAGCTGTGCAGCTGATTAAAATCATTATGCCATGTCTGAGACCTAAAGTAAAAAAAATCCCTTGTATAAAAACTAAAATTATCTGTTTAGGTCTTTAATGTGGTATAATTACCTCTTTAAAGGGGAGGACTTAAATTTTTGGCCGTTTCATGGCCTCTTGTAGGAAAATGCAGAGAAAAGTCCCGAAACCCAAATTCTGTCAAAACACAGCTGGCAGTATAACTGCCATGTATTCTTAGGGAAATAGCTCCAAGGTTATTTCTTAGCCTGGCAACATAAAACATCCTGCAAGCTCTAGAGAGCTCTGAGTATCTGCTTACAGACAGAATCCAAAAGTTGGGTTTATCTGCAGAAACATCCCCTAGGATGTCCTCAAGATCCATTTGCTGTGTCCTATTTGCCCCACAAGTCCTCAAGCTTTAAAGAAAGCAAGGCATGTGAGGAATAGAAAACAGGTAGGTAGAGATAGTTCTATATTATTTTCTGTTCTGAGATTTTTTAAGTGAATGTGCTTCATGTAACAGATGAAGCTGAATATTTGCTCTTTACTCTGTATGATTGTCCAGTGGTAGTTTATTATTTTGCAGGTGTTGTTCAGCTTCTCATTTTGAAGTATTTTAGAAGTGTGGCCTTCGAAATGGCAACCTTTTAAGACTGTCCTTCGAGGCTACCCTCCCACCTCTTGAAGTTCCTGAAAGTTTTGTTTTTATAGAGGAACCAATCTTGATCCTTTCACAACTGTCACAGTCTGGCCATTTTAGAGGTTGTTAAGGTTTGCAGGAATCATCACGTTATCTAAATTTTTTTTTTTTTTGCAAAATAATTGTTTAGGTTCACCTACATGCTCAGTATCAAACTCATTACTATATGGAACCAAAACATCCTTTTCTTCAGAAAATTGAAACTTGCTGTCCTCAGAAGAAAAGGGAAGTTGCCAGCAATACTTGTTGCCTCTTCCAGTGTAGTGAAGTGTGAGTGGGTAACACATGTCTAGATGATCCAAATGAACATCATAACCCTACTTTTAAAGAGGTGAATGATGGACCTGTTGGAACGGGTCCAGAGGAGGGATAAGAAGATAATCAGAGGGCTGGAGCACCTCTCCTATGAAGACAGGCTGAGGGAGTTGGGGTTGTTCAGCCTGGAGAAGAGAAGGCTTCAGCGGACCGTATAGCGGCCTTCTAGTACCTGGAGGAGGCCTCCAGGAGAGATGGGGAGGGACTCTTTATCAGCGAGTGTAGTGATAGGACAAGGGGTAACAATTTTAAACTGAAAGAGGAGAGATTTAGATTAGATATTAGGAAGAAATTCTTTACTATAAGAGTGGTGAGACACTGGAACAAGTTGCCCAGAGAAGCTGTGGATGGCCCTTCCCTGCAGGTGTTCAAGACCAGTCTGGACGGGGCTTTGAGGAACCTGGTCAGGTAGGAGGTGTCCCTGCCCATGACAGGGGGGTTGGAACCACATGATCTTTAAGGTCCCTTCTAACCCGAACCATTCTGTGATTCTCCCCCACTACACTTCCTCCCAAACTGATTTGAAGGAGAAATTACTGCTCTCACTCAACTTCAGGGTTAATGTGAGTTGTGGTTAAACAGTTCTGTCTTGTCTCAGAGTTCTTGTTTGTGTCTCCAGCTAATTCCAAATGTTTTTAGTAGATCCTAAGAAACTAATTAGAGCTAACCAAACAGAAAAAGCAGCTCTCACTCAATCCATTTCTGTCTGATGTGCCTTGTAAAGGTCTATAGAAGAGTCTTCACAGTATTTTCCACCATTACTATCAGTAAAATTTGTATGCACTCACCAATGGGTCTTGTTATAGGCTGTGCTTAAAGGCTGGATCCAAATCTTCTCTTGCATTGTAGGGTAAGGTTTGGGATAAGATGCTAAGTAGCACCCCTTTGAGAGTTAATGCTGATGAAAAATAACTAGGCTCAATTATAAGCTATCTTTCCAAGAGAAATTACTTGTCACATACTTGATTTTATAGCCTATCCTTTTTGCTGGAGTACAGAAGTATGAAGCTCAGCAATCATTAGCCTTCCAGTGCAGTATGTAGGCTCTTGGCATCTGGGATCTGTAATGTACCACCTAGCTTTCTGGAGCAAAAATTGAGAGCACTGTGACTCATATCAGAGAAAGGTGCAGACAGTCTCCCTTCCCTCAGGGAATAAGAGTGCGTGTGTGTGTATGTGTTTATGTTGGGGGGAGGGGGAAGGACGGCAGGGAGAGAGCACTGAACTTCTGGAGCCGTACTTGTACCTGAGTTACTTGCTGAAGCTGCCTCTTGCCAGCATTGATCTTTGCAGTGCAGATTACAGCAAATCTTTGACTGATAGATAGTTTATCTTCATTTCTTGATCCTACTGACTGGTTTAGATTTGCCCTTGGAGCCTGTGCCCTCGTGGCTATCGGTAAAGTAGTTCACATCCCATGCTTTTGTGTACAGCCATTGCCACTGCTTCCTGAATAGGGCACTACTCTGTTGTGGTGAGAGTTCAATATTTCAGACCTGCATGATTGGAGAGTGGCCACTTAGGCTTTGACACTACTTTGAAACTACACACAGTAGTTTCACAATGAAACTACTAACTTGGCAGATCCCAGGGGAGAAAAGGCGTGGGTGGTTTTGGCACTGGTGGAGCTAGGGTAGGTACACTCAGGGCTCAGTACTTGGGGATTTCCTTAAGTACATTGAAGCGTTCTGCAACCTCATGTGCACTTGGGATTTAACAACTGCTAACTCCATGTAAGAAACTCTCTCTTGGAGGGAGCAGAATCTGTTACCTATGTGAATGTGATTTGGTTTCTTTTAGTGTTGTGTTTCAGCTCTCTCTTGTGTTGCATAAGGGACGGTAGTCAACCAGGTTGTGTTAAGTAGCATCATTGTTTCAAAACAGGTTGGAGATGCTCTGCTGCAGAAGGAAGAACCAACATAGTTCTGAGATCAGTGCTTGACTCTACATCTTTTCATTGGTGCAAAAGTAATTTATTTCCAGTTTTAGTATTGAAGTAGAGGACGCTCACAGATGGGAAACTTTATGGTGAACTTAGTGCTCTTCTGTGGTTAGAATGGCAGGAAAGGATATTTCAAGCAAAGCTTCAGAATCACAGAAGCCTCACAGCCACTCTCGGATTTGGGGAAGAAGAAAGTCAGGTGGGAATGAGGAGAGGATACTTAAATGTGTAGAACCCTATGTTGTTTTGTTCCTTCCTATAAAGAATAGTTACTATGGTGTTGAAATGCTTCATTTGTGAGCTGAGGGCTGTGGAATACGAACAGTAACCTGAAATATTTTAAATATTTTAAATTCTTGATAAAGTCTCAAATTCAGTACTCACCTTGTTAGAAAGCTTTGGTAAATGATCTGTGCCCTGGATATAGATCCTATGTTTTGGAGCAGATTACTTCCCAGATACAGTAAGTAGAAAAGAAAAAGGATACAGTAACAAAGAAAGACAACCAGCTACAACCCTGAACTTCTGAATGTAATAAAGTTTGTTTTGGTCCACAGTAATATTAAGATCAGGAACTGTCTGAGGCCATAAACAAATTTTAATCAGTGTGTTCTCCTGCAGGTCTTGAACTGGAGTTTCTAATTTTAGTAAACATGATCTCCATCACTAACTGTTGGGTTTTTCCCCGCTTACTGAAAACCCAGAGAATGATTTGAATATCTGCATTATATGCAAGGCCGTAGTAGGGTCTACACACATTTGGCAGGCATAAATGGAAGCCGAAGTTATGAAATTATGTATTTATATTTGCTGAATGTATTTGTCAAATGTCTTCCTTTAGATCATGTAATTCTGGTATTAAGAAAACCATATTCAGTCATCATTTTTATTTTGTAAGCAACAGAGCAAGCCTTGCAGTAACGTCCATAAGACTTGTGTATTTGCAGTGACTAAGTAGTGTGCCAGTTTTCTTTCTCATGCAAAAGCATCCTTTTTATTATTATCTCCACCCTTGTTTACAATTCACACAGCATAATTGTTATGTTTCTACCTGAAAGAAGAGGGGGAGCTAGAAACACACAATTGTTTTCCCATTTCCAGTCTTTCTTTTTGCCCCTGTTTGCTGTATGGTGTTTTTGAAGAGATGCAGAAATGTTGACAAAAATATCTATAGGCCAAAAGCGTCACTGGAAAGACCACATTTTCTAATGATTCAGATCTTGCAGGGTCTAATTTAAATAATAAGTAGATCAGAACTGTTTGTGATAATGACTATGTTTATGATTCAAAGCATCTAGGGAAAGATAGCTGATCAGAAAAGTGGAATAACTTGTTGAGTTTTCCTTAAGTTGGTGGGAGAGTGAGTTTCTCTACTAACCACTAAAGAAACTGGAGGGGGTATTGGCCTTCTTGTATTCAATAGGACTATCATTTAAATGGGGCCAAAGTTTCACAAGTTTGCACTGCCTGTGTGATGCCAAGTACTCATTCACATTAAGGCCAGTCTACCTCATTCTGAGGGTGAAATAGCTCTAATGTGGGAGAAAGTGGTATTTACTCCCATTTCTAAGACCTTCATTTTTTAAAGTAGAGCACCATAAGCCATTCTTTAAGTAAACAGGCATCAGGCCTTAGGAAACGAAGCATACCAAAACAAAAACAATAACAATGATCCTGGTGGTCTGGCCTGTGCTCAAGAGCAAATGTGTGGGAAAATGAAATAATGTTCAGGCTGACTGAAGATGATCTGATGGAGAATAATGGGTAGGTAACTCAGTGATTAAATTCTTTATAAATCATGTATCTTCCCACGAATGAATTGCTGGAAGTCCATGACATCGACACATCCATCAGTTCTCGTGGAATGGCTGTGACATGGTGTCTGAACTTGGCATTTTCTTGGTGTGGCATTTTGTCTGTCTTTTGAAGGGTACATTCAGGTTTCCAAATTCATGGGCATGGTCCTGTCATTGGAGACTGGCACCATAAAATAGAAGCAGGCAAGGCAAAGAGGAGTGTTCTGCTTTGATCATTGCACAGCTTTTGTGGCTGCCGTGTTAGAACTCATTCTAGGCCCTCTGAGGTGGCTGGTCACTGTCGATTTACTTCTTGTGTCATGAACATTAAGCAGCAAAATAAGAAAAGCCTACAGGGCTGGAAATGTTCAAACATTGCATAAAAGTTTAAGAAGCACCTTATTGTCCAAGAATGAGAGATGCCTAACATAATTTACTTTCCAGTATCAAAATGGTCCTGATGGACCATTGGACACCATGGTCCCTAATTCAACAAATAACAAATAACAAAAAGAAAATGATGCTTTGAAACAAATGTTTGTTTGACTCTGGTTAAGCAGATTTATTTTATCATGACTGAAATACTATAAATGCTTTATTTATGTTGAATTATTATGTTGTAATGTAGTTTCATAGGCATACTACAAAGGATTTTCAATGCATTCCTTTATAAGGTGAATGAGTTTTAAGAAATTTTTAATGAGTCACAGAAATATGTGCATGTTTTGCATATGAGTCACTACAAAATATGATCAAAAATTATTTTTAAATTGAAAAAAAATCTTAAGCAGGAATATTGCAAATATATGACCATGATTGTGCATTTCATGTCCTTCTGCCTTCTGGATATTTACTACTGCTATTATGGCTACTGCTGAAGAATAGGAAAGGTGTAGATAAAAAAAATCATAATCTATATTTCTGAAATTTATGAATACGAAAACAACTGAGTTCTTTATTTCAGCTGGTTTGGAATGGGCTGCTATTGTAAGACACTGAGCAAGTTACTTTGCTTGTCCTGATACTTTGTCTATTTTAATCACCTCATCCCTCTCTGAAATGCCAACCAAAACAAACTCCATTATTTCACTTCCAATAGACTCTAATACTCTTTCATTCTTAGGGATTTATTACTGTTGTTAAGTTTAAGAATTCAGCATCCCCTTTAGATATAAGACAAAAGCATTAAATAACCCCAGAGAATACTGTATTATCTTTTGAGCCCTCACTCCGTAAGACGATGTCATTGAAATGATTATAGCAACGAGACCTGGGACTGACAAAAGGAAGGGCTGATTTCTGTAGCAATTACATCCTGACATCCTAAATAAGACCTTCCTTTCTGATATCCAGTGGTATGTGGGGCAGCTTCCTTTCTCCCCGTTCCTTGACACAACTTGTTGAAGAGGAATGTGAAGGCTGGGTGTGATCTTCCCAACATCAGAGTGAAAGGAAGTAACATACCAAACAGATGATGGCATAAGTGCTGCTGAATCTAATTCCACCTCCACCCCTCTGGGTCACCACTCAGCAATATTTCAAAAGTGTAAAGTCAATAGTAATAACAAAAAGCGCATTCAGGATCTGTCAGTATTAGAAGGGGAGACAGAAGGACAGCTAATTAAAAACTGAATTTATCGATATGCCGCATGTTTTATTTTACTGGGTAAGCTGTGCTCAGGCCCTTTGCAAGTTCAAAAGGTAAGGAGACTTCTGCAACAAGAAAGCACTGGGAATTGCTGACTGCAACCCATCTTTATAGAGCTAGGTAAACCTGTTCAGCATGAATAACAGTGCTTATTCTCCAGACAGGCTTTATTCTGAACTCAGTAGTGTGAGCATCCCCATTCCTGATGGTACTTTCTTTGAGGGAGATGATGGAAGTTAAGAAGTTTACATCTTTTATTAATCTTTTTGCTGAAACTCTCTCACATTTCTCCTATGGGATGCTGCTTTGTTTAGGTGTGAAAAACTTACAGCTATCCAGCAGATATTACTTTTTACACCACCTTCTTGGAGAGGAGTGATTAGTCAAACAGCACTCCTGATGCATTCATTGAGGTAGGCATGTGGAGGGAGAGGTAATACTAGCTGCCCTTCTGGTCAGAGATACCTCTGCATAGTTTCATTGCTTTCTGGCTGCAGTTCATGCTAAGCACTTCAGCCTGCCTTCAAGTTCCCTTAGCATCAGGAATGGCAAGGGGACTAAGCTGAGGCTTAGATGCATTGCACGGGCATCATCTAAATGAGCATCTATGTACTTGTGGAGGAAGGCATGCAGGGCTGCCCACCTGGTGGACCCACTTCATGTAGCGGTGGTAACCACTGAGCCAAGGAGTCTGTTTAAATACCTGTCCGTGTGGCGTAGCCTGTCCTTAATGGAATTACTGTTGCCATCACAGACAGATTCCAAATCCATGCCTGGCTGTGTGAATACACAGGCCAGAAGGCTGCTGACTCAAGCACCTCACAGTTGAAATTTGGTCCTTCTGTGCAATGGCATGGGAGATGTCAGCTGTAGAGAAACTAAAGTACAAAGAAGTTGTTAGGTCTTCCTTAGCTACCTCCTGAGGGGAAGAGGCCTATCTAGATTCAGGCCAATTGCTCCAAATGGTGAGCCAGCCATGCTGTGCAAAGAACATGGAGTTAACCACCCCATGACTATGCACACGTGTTAGCACTGAGTGCCCATTCACATCTGCTACCTTCTCTATGTGCTTCGGTATAGTCTTTAATTTCATGGTAATTTTCTCTGTTTGTTTCCAGATATTTATTTTAGGATACTATATACCAAACTTCAGGGAAAAAAAATTGCTTTTCACAATGTTACCCAAGAAAATCACAACAGTAGCCATGCATTTTATGAATGCTCAATTGTTTTTTGAAGAAGAAATTTGGCCCTGCACTCTTGCACAACCTGACTATAATGATGATGTGCATGAATGATGAAAGAAAACGATTTGGCAAGGAATAAAAAAAAATGGAAAGATGAAAAGTACATTAAAAGTTTCCTTTCTAATCTTGAGAAGATATATAAACCTAGCAATATTAAGATGATTGCTTTGGGTTACTAAAATTTGAATATCATTTAATCTCCATTTAAGATATCTGCATATTTTTGTATGACAAGCTTCGATAGCAAAGTCAGTGATAATGAGAGTTTGATGCTTTACTTATGGACACTTTTGCTCATAGCTCAGTGATGCCACTGTGAGATATCTTGAGATAATTTGTCTGAGAAGAAATGACTCTATAACATTTAATCATTAGTTCTTTGATGTGTGGTGTGGTTAACACGCTTAACGTACCTGATTCAAATAACTTAGCCTTGATACAGAACTATCTCATCCTTTAAGTCATATTGATTTTTCTACAGCAAAAAGAACTTGCACTCCATAATGCAAATATATAAAACATGCAGATTTATTCCTCTCCTGAAATTCTCTATAGATTTGGGACAAATACCAATATATCAACCCAAGAAATATGAATTAGAATAAGCATGTAATAAGTCCTTCCTTGCTGGAAGGACTATAAAGAAAATGCACCATGAAGGTACAATACATGGTGCAAGGCCAGCTGTAAGAAATGCACTGTGTAATTCCTGTGGACTGAAATTTCATATCTAAATAAGACGATTTTAGAATCTGGTTTACAGCATCATTCAACAGCTAAGATGATAACAACAACCATAAAAAGGAAGGGAGGCAGTTGAGGTCACAGGCATGCAGAAAACACAATGACATTTGAAGATCTCAAGTATTGCTATGGAAGAGAAGAATGAATTACTGAGTTACTCCCAAGCAGCACACACAACCCATTTCAAGGTGCAAGTAAGGCAGCACTAAGGCTTTCAAATTTTTTTAATTAAAGAGAGAACAAAGTCAGAATTTCTTTAGCTGTAGGTAACCAGGGTCAAAAGGAACACTCAGAAGAAACAGAGTCACTACAGAAAAGGCATATTGATTGTTTCAACTAGTAGTGACCATGGAGAAGGGCTTTTGCCCCATAGTCCATCCCTAAGGGAAGAGAAAATCTAAACTGTCAATTTAAAAGTAAATTAGAAAAAAAAATGTTTTAGATGACATTGGTAGAGTTAATAGTAAAAAAATTACCAGGACCAAATGGTATTCATGCAAGAAATATAAAAGGACTCTGATATAAATATTTATGTCACTTAAACATAGTTCAGTAGGTGTAGAAGATGAATATCATGGTGCTAGTCTTTAAAAAAAGGTGTAGAGAAATATCATTGAAGCCACAGACCAAAAAGCCTGGCTTCCATAACAAAATGCATATAACAGCTATAACAACTGTAACAAAATAGTAGAACTGAACATTAATGATAACAAAATAATAGAACCAAACATTTACCATAGATATGTATAACTTCCTTTTGGAGTAGGAGGGGCAGTTTTTACAGGTCATGACTCACAAAGCTGCTAGAGTTCTTTGAGGGAGCTGAAATTTTATCCACATGTAGACCCAAAAGTGTGAATTTGAATATCAAAAAGGCTTTAACAAGTTTCTTTATTGAAGAATAATGAACTCAAATTCTCAGAGGAAAGGAGTGCTTATTTTTCTGTGGAAAAACAGCCGATTAACAGATAAGAAACTCATAGTAACAGCAACTAGTCATCTTTCACAGTAAAGAAGATTTCTAGCAGGAATGAAGGTCCACCTCAAACTTCTCTAGTACTGACATGTGTTGACCAGCTTGCACTTAAATGATGTGGTATGAGGATAAGCTGTGAGTTGGCAAAGTCTGCAGATTACACACAGTTATTGGGACAGTCCAATCAAAAGCTGATGGCACAGGGTTGCAGAAAGATCTTAAGAGCATTGAACTACAAGATGATGAAAGGGCAGATTAAATTTAATGCCGGTAAGTATGAAGTAATGCACATGGGAAAAAACAGCAATTGTTGTAAGTACACAACAGCCTCTAAATCAGCACTCAAGAAAGAGATTTGTAGAAAACATTGTTTCATTAGGGGTTAAAACCCTAGTAATACTGTTAGAAATTATTACTGTCTTCTAGTTATATGGTATAAGAGTATAAGCAAGGAATGGTTTCCAGGCAGAGGTATTAGCTTTGTTAGTAACCTAACTGTGAGTGTTCTCAAATATTAACAAAGAAACAGAGAAGAGAAGAAAAAAAAAAGAAAAAGAAAAAAAAAAGGCTGCACTGTGATGGCGCAAAGCTATGGTTTATCTGTGCCTTGAATATTGCATGGAAACTTGGTCATCCAATTTCAGAAAAGTAGCAATAAAACTAGAAGATAGATTGAAAAGGTTGTCAAAGATGAACAGAGGCATGGAATTACTTCCTGAGGAGAAATAAAGCGGGACTCTTCATCTCAGATAATAACAAGTAACACATGACTAGGGGGAATCTGACAGAAATGTCAAAATCATAAATGGCACACAGAAGGTGAGTAGAGCATAATTTCTCACAACGCAAGAGATTGGTGGGGTCAGGTAAAAAGTTATAACCAAATGAAAAGGAAACTACCTTTCCAAAAAGTATATAATCAAATTAAGGTGTCCATTGTAATGGATTTGTTAAAAGTATAAGTGGATTTAAAAAAAGCCTGTGCAGCTTTGCAGATCATAGTCCATCATTGGCACAACTTCCAGCCTGACAAGTCCCTAAATCACTGAGAGAAACTGAGAAGATCTATCAGCAGAAAGGTCACACTTTCCTTGCCTTATTTGTCATGTTCCTAAGCACCCACTGCTGGCTACTGTCAGCCACTGTGGTGGGGTAGGTGGACTGGTGTCTTAAGCCCAAGTAAGTGAATAATTTTAAAATCCAGGCCTGGTATTGAAAAAACAATCAAAGAGGCCTTATTCTACCAGTATTCCAGGACTATGACTCATTTTTTATCTAATGCAATCTTCATGCCAATTAATCATAAGGGTTTCTGAACAAATATTTGCATTTTAATAAGAATGATAGAAATTTGTATGTTGAATGTGATCTCGATTTTTCCTGTGCTCAGAGGAGCTGACTCACCAGCTGATGCTAATATCCAGTTTGTACTTAATATGTTCAAAATATAAGGGTGTAAAATTAGTCACGTTTCCACTTCATTAATTTACATATTAAATGTTCCTCATCCTACTGCTGTGAGTGAATAAATACAGAAAATGACAAATAACAGAGAAGAGATGGTGAAACTTTTCTCCTTTATTACTCTGTCTAAAAGCATGCAGACATAGGGACAAGAAGGTATTGCTTTCACAACAGATATTTTAAGAGAAAAATATAGGTATTAAGCCAATAGCAAAGATTTTTATTGTTGGTAAGTTTTAAACATTTGCGTTTAAAATCACTGAAAAGGTAATTTGGAATTGGGAAGAAAGTACAGCTTTCCTCAAAGCAGTATTTGTTTGCATTTGCCTGGTAAATCCAGTCCTTATAGAACCAGATGTCGTGGAATCAAAAGTTTGGTAATGCCATGTCATAACGCCATGCTAGAAACTCTCTTGCTTAGTCATTGTCCTCTGGAGAGGCAGTGTACGACCTGTCTCCTGGGAAAGTTACAAACCTAGAAAAGCCTGTTTTTTCACAACCTATCTCTAAATGGAAGGAACCTCCCTTGTATTTCCTCCTATATCCGCTCGGTAAAGTCTAGCATGGCATCTTTAGAGCAAAGCATTTAAAGATTTAACTCTATAGTATAACGGACCAAGAAAAGCACCAGCCATGTCCAAAATTAGACATGCTTTGCAGTAAGTGAAAGGTGTCTCTGTAAGGAGGCAACTGCATTGGATTTGCCATTGCTGTGTACTCTGGACCTCCATTTACAGTAGGATAAAGCAGCTGTGAGTTTTCTGAGAGTTTGTCCTTTTAATGTTAGGACCTTCAAACTTTGCACTGGGCTAAATAATTTTGCAAGGTTCAGAAGCTGTTCAGAATTAGACCCAAAGTATACGGAGGAGGAATGCTATATATATACATATATACTTATGCACTCTCTCTGGACAGCAGAATTCCATTGGCAAAGGGAACCGTTGATGCCACCAAGTTGTCTTCAGAGTGACGGGGAACCCTGATGGCTCTCAGTCTAAAAAGTGTCCAGGGCTTTGCTGTTGCTGGGAATGGCCTTGCTCAGGAAAAATCTCCTGAAAAATACAGTCCTTCTAAGAGAGGTGAGGTGGTGATTCCTAAGATTAAGTCCCTGTGGTAGGGGTAGATGGCTGACTTGTGCCTACCTGCTTGAGCAGAGGTAAGTGTGGTCCTTTCAGATTCACTGTCTTTCCGTGATTACAGTTTTCTGCTGTGCTGTGTCACTGAGTGCAGGGTAGCATCTAAGGACAGTTGTGCATGAGGGAGTTGTTGGTATTTCATCTTCTCTCCAGGTGCGCACCCTGGTTTATCAGGCTAAAGAAGTGAAGAGAAACCAGGCCCTTGTGCGAGGATTGCACCAGACACCAGCACCCCTGGAGGAGTAAGAGCGCTAGAAGAGAAGGTCATGCACCCTCAGACCATTATGGATTCTGGAGGTGAACTTTGTATTTTATGCTTTTTTATAAAAGGGTTTGTATGATCTTATATTTTTAGAGCTCAGGTTGAGTTCAGTAAGGGCTGTGATTTCATAAGACTTCTAAGCAATTTTGCATAGTTTCTACCAACTACACTGAAAACCACTAAGATTTATAATTCTAGCATGTACAACATGCACATTATAGAAACAGATAAAATTATTATCTGTTTGCTATGAGAAACCTAAGCTAAGTCCTTCAATACCGGGAAATGCCTAAGTTTTCAGTGTGACCTGAAGAAAGAGGCTTATGTCTTGATCTCCAAACCACAGCTTCTTGCTCTCATGAGATGTCTTTCATGTTAATTGTCTCCTCAAGGTTATTTCTCAGGCTCTTGGCACTTCTGTTGGCTTCCTTGGCTTGTTACTCAAGCCTGGCATTGTCTTTTGGTTATTCCTGCTATTTATCTTCCTACTGCTTATCTTGGCCTCTCCACTCTGTTCTTCATCCTCCTTCAGCAGAGCTGGCATTACTACCTTCCCAAGCTTTTCTCTTAGAAGCTCTGACAAATTTTTTTCATCTCCCAAGGCACATCTATTAATTGCCCTAGCTTATTCCTTATCTCTACGAAGTTTCTCACCTCTTCATTTCCCCAGAGCTTAGCAGTGTTACAGCACACTTCTTAGTTATTCCAGGACATTTCTTACCCCGCACCATACCTCCTCTTCATTTACTTTGTCATATGTTACATCTGCCTGTGGATTTAATCTCTCATGATCCACTTCTTTCCTCTCACAGATGGTATAGTTATAGGGGAGCTGCTATGAGAAATCCTACTTTGTCAATTCCACTCAATCAAAGCTACTAGTGTTGCACCTGGGGATGGACTACACAGGTACTTGTAAGGTTTGCTGTGTTCAGATTGTCCCGTCTCCCAACCCTCAGGGACCATTGATGCACAAGCCTCAAATGTTGGCCTGTGAATGTCAGTAGGACAGGAAATAGGAAAAAGTTTCTGGCTATAGTTGTCCACAGAAACTTAAAAATGAAAGAAAATTGTACGTATGAAGGTAGATGCACTGCTAACTGTACTGACTCTTCCAGACAGCCTATCCTAAAATACACAAAGAGATGTGTCTGCCTGTGTCCAGGCATGCACTTTCATTTGTGATTTTACTGGTGTCCTTTGACAGTTCAGAGAGTGAGGTGACTCTGCTGACCTGAGTTCCTCTGGGAGCTGCAGGTTCATGTGTCCTCTGCAGCCTCTCCAGATCCGCTGGTGGTGTTGCCTCTTCCATCTCCAGAGATGTTACCCTTTCACCAGCCACACCAACACCAGGTTCATTTACTCCGCAGAAAACCAGCTGGTGAGCTATAAGCCTGAGCAGCTCAAGGGCCTCGCTAGGCTGGTAGGCATCACTGCAAGTCAACAATATGCAAGTGTGAAGAGTCTGACTTCAGTCTGACTGGGGCCTCCATAAACCTTGTGCTTTCTCTCACTGTTGCACTGGGCGCTTATGTTGTTCAGGAAAGGGTACGTACCGATCTACTTCTGCTTGCTGCACCATGAGACCAGAAGTCTCCTTACTTGCATCCTTTCCCATTCTGCTTTGCAATTATGTGTTCAGCAGTTGTTTCTTATTACCTAATAGTGTGTATTGAAGATAAAAGGTGTATGCCATGAACAAAGGCTGTTAGTTTTAGCTAGTTCTTTTCAGACAAGTTAAAGGATCTTCTGCATCATATATTTTCGCTGTAGCATGCTCTGAGTCCTACTCATTGGAGTTTACCATGTTCAGATAACCTGCTCTTGGAATTTGCATGGGTTGTGACTTTAATTTGCTTATTAATGAAAAAGCAGCAGCACCTCAATGGCATTTGTGAAGATGAATCCCTCTGCTACGGTGAAAGAATTTATCTTCATGTTCAAAGAATGCAGTTGTCCTGAGTCAAGTTCTGCTAATCAGAAACTATAAACAACCCAGCTCTGATGAGCAATACTAAGTGGGGGGAATGCAGGTAATCAAAAGAATGTGGCTTTGCAAGTCAAGTGCCTGAAAGTGCGTAAATGCTTCTGTGCAGCATACTCCTGGTCTACATAAAAATAAATAAAAATGAGAGCATTTTATTTTTATGATGTAGGAGTTGCAAAGCACAGTGACTCAGTGGTATGATCTTATTCTTAAAGACAAAAATAACATGCAATCATCAAGCAATAAGAAAAACATTTTAAATGAACCTTTCCTTGGTAATCTCCTATACATTGTAATTTCTTGCTTTGGGCCATATCAGAAACCTCTTACTAAATGAACCTTCTCTGGAAGAGCAAGCTTTTTATCTGAATAGGAGATCTCACACTCCTAAATTAGAGGCAGAGCAATAAACCTCCACTTGGAGGCTTTGCTCCACCTTCTCTCTGATAGGAAGAGACTAACCAAAGCCATCTATGAGAAAAAAGCGGAAATGAAACCAGATGGCAGGAGACATCTCCCATTCATCGTGGTAAAGTTACCGCTGCTTTTACTGATTAGCGTTAGATGCAACATGGTGCTGTGAGTTGTAATTCTGTTTCTTTGTCAACGCTAATTGGACCTGCAATGAAGCCACAAGATCAGAGCAAAGCCTCTCAGCATCTGATTCTGGAAGGTTTTGGAGGATTTTTCAAGGGTCCTCCAAAATATTTTTAAAGACCTTGTTCTTTCAGTGAATATCCAAATTACAGAAGCTGTGCAGGTATGACAGTGCACTAACTTCCTTCATATAAAGTGTGGGGGTTTTTTTTGTCCTTTAACACCATTTGCAGTTAGGATAAGATGGTGAGATTGTGGGGGAAAAAATAACGTCAAATTTCCAAATATATTATTCAGATCATTTACAAAGGTCTCAAAATTATGAGTAAAACAGCAAAAGAAAATAAATGATATACCTTTCGGATCTGAAGTGTTTCTACTTGTGATACCTATACATCTTAGGCAGTCACAAAGGAGGGGTTAAAACTTTAAGTGATCAGTAATAAATCATTGTCTTAGGCATTGTTCAGCAATTCAGAAAAATTAAACCTCTTGGTGCCTTGGGGGCTAATTTTCCTCACTCACAAACATGAATTGGTTGTCTTAACCGATAATATTAAGTAGACAAAAAGGGCAACATACTTAATTCAGAATGACATGCAAAACAAATTCCTCAAATTTATCCATTTCACAGCCCTTGGCTTTGCAGAGGCAGCAGCTGAGCCAGCGCCTCACTCGCCCTTCTCCAGCCACCCCTGGTCCCAGGGTCTCCAGGTGGGGAGCTCCTCCCTGCCCCTGTCCTCTCAGCAGCTCCCTGCTCGCCCAGTTTGCAGGGAAACCTGGCTGGCCTCTGCTTCTGGGAGGTGGAGAATTTTAGGCATCAATGCCCAGATCATATGCAGGAAAGTGTTTTTAATGCTGAACAATACTGCCAAAATATCATGAGGCAGAGGTTTCATCAACAGTTCTCTTCTGAAACCCCTGCTGTAACAGCAAATTGAGGTCTTTCCTGTGGTAGCCTCCTGGGAGTGCCTGGGCTCCAGAGAAAGGAGCAGCCAGCCACAGCACCATACCTCTGAGCTCTGTCTCTCAAGCACACACACCAAAAAGGTGTATTAGCTCTCGGAAGCAAACTCTGCTTTAGGTTTCACAGAGGAGTAGTTTTGAAGGACTTCCAAGACAGTAGGGTTGGTGGTTCTTTGGTGGGTTTTCTTTGAACTCTTGACTGGAATGTCTAGACCAGGTTTCTAAACTTCCCAATGATCATAAAATTATTTCAACAAAGCGCTGAACAAACACAAGATTCCCTTTCATCCAGAAAGAGGAGTCTGGACTGCTGAACTTTTGGCTGCCAGTTCAGAATCTTCACGTGCAGTGAACACCATGATTTCAGTGGTAAGCACTGCACTTGGCAGAAGGCAATAAAGGAAACTTTTATCCCTCGATCTATATTTGATCCAAATGTCTTCCAGCAGTTTGCAATGAGACACTGGTTCTCAAAGTCCTGCCTAAGCTACACCAGTGCTTTGGGGAATGGTAGTGAGCTTTGTGTAGAACTGACACAGAGAGCATCCCATGCTGCAGGTAAATTCTGGTGGGGGAGCAGTAAGAGGTACAGAAGACTCATTTGTTTGTGCCTGTAAGTTTCAGGTAGTTGTTAGGGATGTGATGGGATAACAACATGGTCTGCATACAGAAAAAGACTAGACTTATAGTTTGGACAGCTGAAACTATCGCTTTACAAGAAAACTGCTTTTGCCTTCTCTTACTCCTTTTCCCTGTTTTGGAGTTGCTAATATTATTGCAACTTTTTCTTGATGAGTAGCTCAGCATCTCCTGGAGTCTTAGGAAGAGCCCTCTGAGCACATGAAATATTTGGGCAACTGATTCCCACGAAGAGTAAGCTTTTGCTTTTTTTCTGTATTGAAGGGCTGCCAGAATTGCTCAGCTATTGTTGCTGCGTTGTGCAGGCAGACTCACATGAGCTGCAAGTTAACTGCCTTGAGCAGGGTTTGGAGATTGGCTACAGTGGTGCGGGACTAATTTCAGGCTCAAAGACCTCCCTGGGAGCCCAGCTGAAGAGGTGGTTGGTGCCCAGTATTAAAACTAGCCCTAATGTGGGTTTGCTGTATAGAGACATCAGTGTTGACACATAACCTGAGGTGGGGAGGATGGGCTGGTAAATGCACTTTGACAATTCAATGTGCTCTTGTGTAGGTGGTAAGGAATATGCTCAGTCCTCAGAAATAGCCATGTAGCCCTTGAAAAGACAATGCAAATTTACACATATAAGTGAGAGAGCGGCTGAGCCAAGATACTGGAGCTGTGACTTACTCATGATATTCCACTAAAATTTGTCAGGAGTGTGTACAGTGAGGATGTGAAAGGGGAGATGAGCAAATCCTACCTTCTTGATGGAGTTGTCAGCCCATGTCGGACTATGTGGCGGGTAAGCGTTCAGCTGAGGAATTCTGCCGTTATTGCTCAGCGTCACTCCTTCTTTGTATGTTTTCTACACCTGTTTTAACTATGTAGACAACAGGTATGGCGTTATCTTGCAAATGCACAAGTTCCCAGCACAGGGCAACAGGAATCGGGGCTGGAGTAAAGCACACTGTTCTCTATAAACCATTGCTTAGAGAAGTGGAAAGGGGTTGCCCACCTGCAGAAAAATCCCAAGGACCCCTAGGAGGCTTCTCCAGCAATGTGCAAAGACTCAGGCTCTGAGCTTATGTGTCCTTGCTGTGTGCAACAGCGGTAGCCTCCTGACCATTATTTATTTTTGCTGCATATGTGTGAGGAAGAACTAAATACCTTTTGGATATTGTGGTTTACACCAGCATTATTCATGTCTTTTCCCAGGCCTTTACAAGCTGGGAAAGTCACCTTGTGTTCAACCAATACTGGGTGTATCCCACTTCAGCTATTGTCAGGGAGCCAGCATTTCATCACTTGGCAGGCACATTGCAGTCTCATAATGGAGGCAGGAACTCAGCTGAGCTAAAGCAATGCTGAGAGCTTGTCAGAAATGTAAATGATATTGCACCTATTGTCAGCGACGTATCCGCTATTGTTCTCACAGTTGTTTCCCAGCTGAAAAAATGCTGGGGAGCCTGCATGATGAAACCAATGCCTGCTTAGTGTAACATGCTCCGTCAGGAACAGCTAACTGATCTCATGCTGCAAGTAGCATACGTCTGTGGCAAGGGAAACTGAGTACTGAAACCTGGTGTTCATAGCGCTGCAAAGCTGCAGCTGCATACTTTCCACTGGCTGTGCCAGCATCACGGGGAAGGCTGGAAATGCACAGTTTACTGCAGTCTGAGGGGAAAGGTGGTTCCTCCTGACCTGTGCTGGAAGTAAAGCTAGAAGGGTCTCATCAGCTTTGGTCCAGAAGAGGAAGGATTGGTCTGCATAGGAAAGCAAAAGAACAGGAATTTAGATGAGAACCAAGCAAAGAAAAACTCTAGACCCAGTAAGTTCACAAGGGATTTCTGGGTACAGTTTGTTTAGCTGGCCTTAAAGAAAGGAAACCTGAAAAGATGGTGGTTTTTAGAAACTGAGAATAAATATGCAGGCATGTTGACAGATGTGTTATTGAGAGAGAGATGAGATGCCATTTTCTGCAAGTGTGTTGCCTTCAGGCACCTTGCTGTGAGTATTTTGCTCCACTTCAATAGTGTTACACAAGCATTTCCCATGATACTTATAACCCAAGCCTTAAGGGTTTGGGTTAAGAGAACAGTGATTGCTTGTGTGTGTGAATTTGGCTGAGCCTGACTGCAGAAGATGGCCTGACTCAGAATTTTCCTTATGTGAACTTTGAGATGTTGGAAATGCATCTTATGGTGAATGCAGAGGAAAGTACTTCGATTAACTTACTGAATACATTTTTGCAATAGTTCTTGTTGAAGTGATAGGTGTTTTGACCTTTTGTGTTTTTAAACCACTTGAAACAACTCAAATTGCAAATGGGAAATTGCTTTGGAAAGGAAGGTGAAGATTTCATCTTGCACATGTCAGAATGGTTGGTTTAATAAATGTAAATCTCTTAATGAAGGTTTTGTTTTAAAAATGGAGAGATCCTTAAATGCCAGTCCCTTCCCACAAGCAGTTTATGCTTTGATGGATCCTTGCTTTCTGCCAGCTAAAATATTTTGTCAAAAGATATCCAGTCTGTTGTACCTGCAAGCACTTCTGATGTTCCCAGGTACCTCAGGTGCTCAAGTCAGTAGGTCACAGGGAAGAGGATGAGTTAGTGGGTCATTGCCCCTTGGACAATTATTTTTGGGCAGTGACTCCCAATGCAAAAGAATTCAGGAAATTTGGCAAAGAGAGACAAGGGAGAATAGTTCCACAGTTCCTCTTTTTCCTCTTACGCTCACACAAGATAAAAAAGAATGCCACTTTTTGGAATTACTTTCCCTACCACTTTTTAAAATTTCTTTCTCTGAAGTTCTCCTCTTCATTCTCCTACAGGTTTCTTTCATGCCTTCTCTCTACTGGTTGGTATTTCCGTATATTTCAGGAAATTTAGTTCTAGCTATTTCATTAGAACAACTGCAGTGCTAAAGTCAGATGCAAGTAATGACATCGTTAGCGTACATTGCAGAAGTACTGCTCATCAGTTTAAGAGGAGTTTCCCATGAGGTAATGTCATGAGTCAGCGTGGAAGCTCTGCAACACAGACACAATGAAACAGGGGTAATTTACACAGAGATAAGTGTGATTTGTTTTGTGTCTGTTTTCTTTGACCGGTTCTCTGATCCTACCAACACCTCTCTCTTTTTCGACAGTGATGCTTGCAAGACGAATAAAAATGTAGGCATACATTTCGGTGTCTCTACAGCCCTGGAAGAGACTGCAAGGACAGCTAAGGAAACTGGTTACTTGTTAACCTGCCAGACACAGAGTGCACAAGGTCAAATTTGGTCTGTGGAAAGATGCAGGCAACTTTTATCAACCTTGGTGGAGGTGACATGTTTATTCCTAGTTTGGTAGGAGCTGTCTTGGACATACAAAAATTGTGTGTCGTAAGAAGAATCCTTTTTTTATCAGAAATACCTCTTCAGTCTAAGAATACAACACATGGAAAAATGCCCTGCGTATCCATCAGGCTTTTTTCCTTTCCATTTAACTCCCCTTCACCTTGCTAGGTGTGAGTGTAACTCTTCTCCTCTGAGTGTCCCACCACTTTGGGCTCATTGGAGGCAGGGCGACCTCTTGCATTCACATCAGGTTGGTATTGATCTTCTTGATTCCTTACCTTTCCCCTTCCTATAGCATCATGATAAAGTGCTGCAACTATTTATTTCATGGTAGATCCTCCATGCCATTCATCTTAAGCCTGAATAGTGGGGGGACAGTACAGACATATACTTTCCTTATCCACAAAACCTCACTGCAGGTTACTTTGTGATACCACAGCACTATTTTTTTTGATTTAAAGCACATTCTTCTACTTATTTCTAGAACCCTGTGCTGTAATGGGTCACTTGTCTGTAATTTGCATTTTAAACCTGTCATCAGAAAACTGCTTAGCAATACCTGTTGCAGGTATCTTTCTGCCTCCATCTCATCTGCCTTTAATCCACTGAGTGGGTGGTTGCCTTTGATTGTAAGAAAGTTCCCAGATGTATCACCTTTCATTTCCAAATACCTGGAAGGTATCTTCCAGTCATTTGACCATTTTATCCATCCTGCCCAAACTTAGGACCAGATCTAGAAAAGGAGATTCTAGGATTCATCCTATCCTAATGATAGGATTTTTGAGGCATTTCTGGCCCTGGTGAGACTGCATAAGAAATTTTACGAGGGGGTTTCCCTTTTGTTTGTGTGGATGAAGTTGCCAGATCAGGAATCAATAATCTCAAGAAAATGGGAGAGTTTATTTCAGTGTTTAACCTAAGAAATAAATCCCCAGTCCCTTGAGAAACAGGTTATTAAGTCAGATTGCTTAAGGCTTTGCAAAGCCCAACTTTTTCCACACTAAAAAAAATAAATCACAATTTTATTGGTTTGGCGAACATTATTTATGTGATTAGAACTTGTGTTATATGAGGGATGGAAGAAAAGAGGAAAATGACCACAGCAAACACAGAAGCATGTGAGTACACAGTAACACTAAACACTTCTGTTTAAACATGTCTGGGTTTGGATTCGCGTCCTTGGAAAACCCCAACACACAGTCCTCTTAATTCTGGTCAAAAGGGCCCTATCTATCTAAAGTGAATGGAAATGAATGCTATTAATTGGACACAGATGGAGTTTTGTTATACGACCTAGAGTAAAAACAGAAAGACAAAAAGGGCTATTTAATTACTTTGAAAATTGCTTTAAATATTTTCATCATTTTTCACACAAACCACAAAGGTCAGTACTGTGTTCTTTCATGAAATTAAAAAAAAAACAAGATGATTTTGGGTGCTGTGGATCTGCAGGTTAGGTGGTGCTGAGATCTCCTGTTCAGCTCTCAGCTAACTTTTTGCAGCGTTGAAGAGCTCACTTTGTGTCACAGTCAGACCAACGTGAGAGAAAAGTTGCCTTGTGCCAACTGCATCTGCCAACTGGTAGGTTCATGATTCAGCTACTGAACATGCTTGTATTTAAAAACAAACAGCCTAAGAAGAGAAACAGGGAAGAGTACATTAAAAATGTATTTACTGCGAACATGCCTTTCAGCCTCCCGTTGAAGCGTGCGTGTTGGGATTTGCTCATGTCCAGTTGCTGTGCAATTTTTTCCTCAGACTGGCAGACAAGGGCTTTCTTTTTGTGCTGTTGGGCCTGGATCCCATGCAGGAACATGATTACGTTAAAAATCTGATCAGTAAAGCAAAACTCCACTTGAACTTGAATGAACAAAACTGCGGGTATTTGATTGCAGCTCGAGGCACAGAGGTATCAGGGGGCTCTTTGAACCCTGGCACAACATGAGATGTGTAAGAAATTGCACAAACTTATGAATTTTGGACTTTTGTACTTCATCCATTGACATATGAATAATTTACAAGCCAGAATTAGAGTTCATCCCCCACTTGAAGTGAGCACTCCTGTGCTCTGCATGGCACCCACCTGGCGAGGGGCACCTTTCTCCTCCCTCCTGGCCCAAGGGTCTGCATCCCCTCACTGCTGTCCTGGGGGAGCGTCCACTCTCCTTCCTTGTCCCACAAACAGCCCACCCCTTGTACCCTCACTGGAGGAGCGGGGCTCGTGCTGCCACGCGCGTTGAAAAGGAGAATCTACTCATGCTGACATGACAAAGGGCACTGTTAATCTGTCTTGTCCTCACTGATGGTATTTCAGGAGGAAGGACGGCATGAGGGACAGCAGGCAGAGAAGAGCAGCCCCCCCTGCTTGAACCGGAGAGGGGGGAGCAGGATGTGTGCGGCAGGTCTCGGGTTCCGCTCTGCCGAGCAGATTGCAGCGCTCCTTCCACAAAGAGGCGCTGGCTGGTGAGAGCAACTGTGAGAAGAATTATGCAAAGGCTTACAGCAGAGTTTTCACAAATAAGATTGCGGGCAAGATGTTGTGATTTGCACCAGCCCTGAACTGCAATGTACGTCTGCCTCACATTTTCCCTTGAAAGTAATCAACCTAACAAATTCTGCAGTGGTGCTTACCTTCTTATGAAAATAACAGAGATAAACCCAAGTGAATGCCATTCTCTGTTCCACTTTTTCTATACCTGTGGTGCAAAGAACATCAAAAGGTAGTCCATAGAGTGCTTTCCAAAAGTATAAGTAAAGCACCATACTCTGGCTTTGAATCTTAATTTATTGCACATATTTTAATACTTTTATTTTATTTGTTTGCTCATATATGAGGAACAGAGAGAGAGAGCAAAAACTGTGAGTGTGATATTGGAATATATCTTTTTTTTTCTTTCCTTTTTCACATAAGTCATGAAATTAATAAAATGAGTCAAATAAAGTTAATAAAGTTCAAAGTTAACCCTAATTTCCACTAGCAGCGGCGTATGGAGCTCTCCCTTTATGCCCACGGGTTTTTTTCCTCGGAAAAATTAGGCTATCTTAAGAGTTAAGTAAAGCTGACAAACATTGTTTAAATCATTGCAAGGGGTGGGTAAAGAGATTTCCTCTGGGATACTGGCAGAAACTATTTAAAAGTTCAAGGGAAGAAGCTTCCACATCTTTACTGGTGAGACAGTCCTGTGGCTCATTAGCACTCATTGAGTCTTTCCTGCTCTTTAGGCCCACCCTTCCTTTATTTTCTTACAGTGAGATATTAATTTGTGATAATAAAGTATAACAGGAACCAGTCAAGTTTGCAGCAAGTTAAAACCCAATGTAATTCTGCATAGTGCTACTAATGTCTTCTGCTATAACATCCAATAATTCTTGCTGACTAAATTATATTTTTGTCCTGCTCCATATGGCAGCACTTTCTTCGGGAAATGTACTTGCTTTACTTGGCTTGAAATATGAATAAAACCTAACAGAAACCTTTCCCTGAACCTTTCTTCTCTGTCTAAGCCTACTTGCATGTATAGTAATTCTGTATAAAGGTCATTTCCAATTTTCTTCACCCTGAAGGCTTCCCAGTAAAACCTCAGAAGATGTCCTGACAAGCTCTGCCTGACATCTTTGCCTTCAGTTTCAAAGCGATGATGACACTGCCGTGTTTGCCTCCCTGGGAACCTGGCAAAAGCACGAGTATGCACAAAGAGATTCTTCACTCATTAAAGCATATAGAGACGTTGTACAAAGGAGTCTTTTCCCCTTGTCTCTAGATAAGATTTTAAAGAACAGAAAGAGGGGAAGAGAGAAGACCTTTAATACATTGTCTTTCATATGAATGATTTCCATAGGACTTTCATCATAGCAGATCTCAAGTTTCTTAAGATCTTGTGGACTGTTTAATCACGTATGCAATATATACCATCACTTGTTAATTGTGTAGAAGTTGGAGACCAAGCTAATGCAGGCATACAAAGTTTATGAGCTGCAATGCTGTGAAGTGCAGTCCTGCGGTAACCTGCATCACACAGGTCACAAAACGCTAGCACTGGGAGTCAGGGAGTGAAAGTCATCTGACTTCAGTGGAAAGAGGCTGACCTGTTTCCCAAGCCAGTTTGGCCTGAAGCTGGGTTTCTCTGCGGAGTGCACAAACCTGTTTACGCTGTATGAACGCTTCCGCGGGAGCAGATGGGTCCTCGCCATGCTGCCCTCTCTGGACCCCTGCGCCCATGTCCCTGCCACTGCTTTTGCTTGCCACTTCTGGGGAGTGAAATACACATCCCGCAATTGGGTTTTCTGTTTGACTTCTATTTTTTAAACAAAGAAACCTCGTTACATCAGATTAGTGAAAGGAAACAATTTGCCAGTTGGCTAGTTTTTAGCATACAGTGAACGCAGTCATGAATTGTTCCCATAATATTAATGTAGGGTGTCTTTGTCCTCAGGGCATTTGCTATTGCCAGATGTTTCTCCCTCCTCCTGCTGTGTGAAGCTCAAAATTGCAACATAAGCTGCAAAACACATTCCTTTGTTTCTTAACTCCTGCACCCACATTTTCACCTGATGTTAATCAGCATAGCTAAAATCAGTCTAGAGCAGATATTCAGCTCTTCTGGAGATATTCTGCCAGGAACCTGGGTCCACCTGATTGGTTGCTCCTAAAGCCCTTGCAACAGGATAGATTTCTGTGCAACCCTTCCTTCTGCCTCTCCACAAGTATGCAAAGCAGTGCTTGTGTCTTCAGAGTCAGGGATTTAGCAGATGGGGCAAAATCTGCTTAACGACAAAGAAAAATAGCAGATAATGTAACACAGGTGAGGGTGGAAATAATGCATACATTTTATTGTTGTAAAAGGACAAAATTAAAGCTGTATGAGTCCATATTCAGTTCCTGAGCTGCCACTGCCGAAGTGAAGTGGATTTCATGCACTGAGGATAGCTGAGCAGCAGGCAGTGAACATCTGAAGTGGTGAGCACGCATGGTCTTTGGGACCCACAATGGTCTTTGGCGAGCCATGCCCATGGAAGGGGTCACCACTGCTGGTGGCTCATCACTGCTCTCTGCCCCATGCTGCTACACATCACCAGTGGCCCGCAGCACAGTTCATGTGCTGCTCCCTTACCTCCCACAGTGACCAGGAAAATCAGGTGGGGCAATTTGAGCAGCAGACGTTAGTGCCAGGCCTGTTTTCCCTCATACGAACTCCTCCACCAGCAGAAAACTGTAGGTAGCAACCCTGGGCTGGGTGCTAGTGAGCCTTTGGAGGCAATCACCTCTCCCACCAGTATGCCAGGAGCTGGCAGCATGAGTGATGTCCCTAAAAATCTTCTTAATTGGCTTTTCTTCAAGAGCAGTGTTCTGCAAAGATTACAGCACTGAGAAAGGAAAGTCAGCAGGGGTCTGTGCTCGAGTTATGGACAGTGGGTTGCTTCATGTGTGTCCTGTGGCTGAGGGCAGATATATTTCAGCGTTTTATTTTTTTAAACATCAGATGGACACTGAATTCTGATATTTTTTGATGTTTCTATCTTTGAGAAACCAAAGCCTATTAAAGATATGCTTTCTCCTGCTCTGCCAGTGGTCACTAGCTATTTCAGTCCAGGAGAAAAAAAACAATTCCTTTGAGAAAAGTGATGATAACTCCTCAGTGTCTGTTTTTCTTATAAGTCGGGGTCTAAAGGCAAGTCCTGACTGTGGTCCCCTTATTATCTGAAAAAATACTTGCTTTCTTAACCCAGGTGCTTGGTAAAAGCAAACAATAGTTTTGCTATTTCTTTTTTCCCTTTTGAAGGGTATTGACAGTTTTCTGTTGCTAAATAAAAAGAGGGTTTTCAGTTCAGCAGACTGACAAATGAGGCATTGTACCAATCTATACTCATAATCAAAATCAACGGAGCAAAACAGATCTTAGCAGCTCTTGTAATTGCTATAAGTGCATTTTGCAAAGGAGTGATTTTGTTGGTAGAATAACACTTCATCATATCTTGAACAAAGACTGTAAGGTGATATGAGGACAGGTAAAATATTACTTTTTCTCTGCAAAGAGGGTATCCAGGGCCCACAGGACATCTATACAACTGAAGTTTCTTAAGACCTAAGGAAGTTCTACCCAAATCTCTTTCCTGAAGGGAATCTTGGAGTAAAATATTAATTTGCAAGTTGAATTGTAAATACATAGGTGGCTGAAGATGTTAAATTATTTTATGGAGTCTTGATGTTTTTTACAATGACCTTTTATTTGAAGTAATGGGAATAGTGGAAAAACAGTGCTACAAAGTCTAGCCAGAATTTTAATGAATTTGTCTGAGCTGTGTTTGCCTCTATTTCAGAAATGTCAGGACCCCTGACCGTATTGCGTAAGACTTCACTGAAGCAGTAGGAAGTCATATCCTTCCAAGTCCAGGAGGGCTGAAGTCTAACCCATGGCTGGTTGTAAACAGTTCCTGCTGGGGCTGATGCTGCTGAGCATCCTCCTCCCAGGAGGATGCAGATGGGCGAGGTGATGGGGCACGGCTCATCCACACCACTTTTGGGGATGACACCCAGCTGGGGAGGGCTGTGGGACACTGGAGAACAGGGCTCCACAGGGGTGCCTGGACACACAGAGGAAGAGGGAAGCATTGTATTTATTAAATAAATAAATACAACTCCTCCACTTTGAATTTTTTTTTCTTACCCCTCTGAGTGGAAAATGAAACCCCAAAACATGATTTAAGATACCAGTCACCACATAGCAACAGTACACAACTTGAGTTCCAATTACTTCTTGAAAGCTGACGTAATATAATTAAAAATAATTTAGCCCTGTGTTTGAAAAACAATGAGGAAAGTATGTCCTCTTGGAAGATATTTAGGGAGGGAGAAATTGTTCATTGTGAATTATTTGCTTGATTCAATTTAATATTTTATACCCATGTGAAATTTAGGATCATGGGGAGCATGGAAACTAATAGTTTCATCCAAGACCAATTTCTGTTACTGGCAAGAGCCTTTGTGATTGAAAGCAACTCGGCATGAGGAAGGCACTTGGAAAAAAAATGCTGATAGCAGAGTGATGAAGACTCTCTTGTCCACTCTCGTTACACTGTGCAATCTCATTAATTCCAGTGACATAGCACGTGTAAAACACCCAGTACTGGATTACTTTAACTTGCATAAGAACCGTACCAAGCACTAAGGAATTAAGAGGTCAAGAAAAGGAATATTCCACTCCCCGAAGTCCATTCTTTGCTGCATAATTGGCTATAAGTGTAATAGGGAATTATTTCTTACTTTCCTCATGCTATTTTATTGATTATATGATGAAACACTTTCATTATATTGGTATGTGTATGTGTACTCTTTTTTTTTATTATAAAAGCAAATTTATGTGAATTTCAGCAATGCTAGGTCCTTTTCTTTTTCCCATCCATAATTAAATCATCATTAACCTCTGGCCGAGAGAGAATATCTAGTGAACTAAAAATATTTTGATTTTAAGTTTGAATATATGTGAAATCTGGCACAGGACCAGAGAGGGCGTGGAATACACTGTGGTCCCCATGGTAAGTGGCACATTCTTCTGGCACATCCCCGAGGTGGTGAGTTGTGCTGATTCTGGTTGAGGAGTCCTCTAGACCTACCAGATGCTTTGAATCCCCCTCTTCTTTGTACAGTCTAAATTTTAGTCCATGTTGAGATGAAGCATGCTATGTTAATTGAATTATCTTCAGCAAGCAGATGCTGCCAGACAGACTCCCGAATAGGACCATTATTCTTATTCCCAGTCTGTTGGTGAGTTTGTCCACACTGGTTATGCTTTTGTTTGTGTTACTTCTAAGCAATTTAGCCATTAAGAGAATTACCAGAAAGTTCATGATAATTTATAGAGTTGCATAATACTTCTCATGTCCATAATATAATTCACTGATTTTTTAAATATTTTTACCTTTTACAACTAGGGAAATTATTTTATATCAGCTGAGATAAGCAATATAGAGCCACTGATCAACAGTTCCTGCATTTTGATCAAGCCCAGAAATTCTTGACTTTGTTTTGTAGAAATATCTCTTTGACCATTTCTTGCCAAAAGTAGGATGACAATGAGTGTTTCTTCTTCCTAACCACACCTCAGCTCTGATGTCCACAAAGGCTTCACCCTGCCTAGGAAGACTGTTCTCCAACAGTTTTTTTTTTATTTGCAGAGCAAATTTGTTTAGCAAAAAGTTTCTGCTGTCTGTCCTCATTTGCTGGGTGAGGGGGAAGTGCCGCCTTCTGTCAGACAGATCTTATCTTGAAGATCAGAGATGAACTTGTATTTCTGCTGATTTTCCACTAGAGACCTCCATCAGCCCAAATAACTAGTTGTTTGGAATTATGATTACTGGGCGTTACTCAAACAGCTGAGGAGGATATGGCCTTGCCAGTTGGCCTCAGGGAAAAGGCGGAGTCCCAGGTCAAAGGAAAACGTTTCTGTGAACTTTTTTTTTTTTATCAGAGAAATTGAGGTTTATCCAAGCAGGTGTGTTGTGAGAACCTGAAGAGGAAGGAATTTTTATGCCTTGAGGCAATGGCACAGAGATGGCAAGAATGATATAATCTAAAGTATGTCTACCCTTTTCATAATGCACCCAATGCAAAACTTGAAAGAAGGCTTCCTCCTTCTGAAAAGACCAGCCTGTGTACATCCAGCCATCTTGCATTGATGAGCACAAGTGCAAACATGTTCAATTCCTGTAAACTGAAGAATCTGGAAATAAGATTCCTGGTTTACAAGAATCGCAGCAGTATCTGGGGGGGAGGGTGGCTTCCAGCAGCCGAGGTCAGAGCAGGAGAAGCCTGGACTTCTTGGATCGTTTCGCTGGACTTCTTGTTTGACTTGAGGGCCAAAGCACTGCTTCCTCTGATGAAACAAAGCAGCTAAACCTGCAAGAGCTGCCAGGACTCAGTAAGAATTCTGTTTTAGGTTTTTGCAAGTGATTTATCCCTTGAGTTTAAATTCTTGGTTTCTTGGGTACACACTCTGAACAGTTAGAATAGCTTTGTGCCTTTGTTTTGGCGTGAATCTCATCCGCTATATTATCAACACCAACACTTCCTGTGATTGAAATCATGTTTGCGACATTCTCAACAGCACTAGCATTACCTTTAAAACACGTTCTGCAGTGTGATAATGAAACAAAACAGCAGTTACTTTCTTGAGTGAAAGTAGCTAGGAAGTTGAAAATACCTGAAATGTACTAAAATAACCCTATAAAGTTGTGAATGCATCATTGCTGTAACAGTTTGAGTCTCATCTCCTGTTCTTGCAACTGTGGTGCTGCTTACTTGAAACCATTATTTGTCTGTTCTCCTATGAGGCTAAAATGTAGCTAAATCAGGAAAATATAGCTAAAACAACTGATTTTGTTCAGTATCTTTCTGGAAATTATACACTCCACTTGCTGCAGGTAGACTTCATTGCAAAATGAATATTTGGTCTATTTTACTTGGAGTTGAGTTTCATACAGCTCTTTCTGATAATGCGCAGCACTATTCTGGGGAAAAAAAAGGCAACTGTATTTTCTTTTTTTTTTAAACTGCTGTGGTACAACGTCAACTATATGCTTTGTGCTGAGTAGGGTGTAAGGATGAAGACAGTCTTTGTATTTACATTTATGCATGGCTGTTGTTCAACTGTGCTTTCTGGGACTGACTCCATGCTTACACTTCACTATGTGTTCAGTGCAGAAAAGGCATGATATAGCGGGAACTCGAGACAGGGACTTCATTAGCCTCATAAACTGCAGGGGGACAGCCTGCCTCACCATGGTCTTCACCATGGGCTGCAGGGGAATCTCTGCTCTGGCACCTGCAGCAGGTCTTCCCCCTCCTTCTTCACTGACCTTGGTGTCTGTATGGTGGTTTCTCCCACATATTATCAATCCTCTCTCCAATTGCAGTTGCCCTTCCGCAGTTTTTTTCCCCTTCTTAAATGTTTTATCCCAGAGGTGCAACCAGCATCGCTGATGGGCGCCTTGGCCAGTGGTGGGTCTGTCTTGGAGCCGGCTGGCATTGGCTCTCTCACACATAGGGGAAGTCTCTGGCAGCTTCTCGCAGAAGCCACCCCTGTAGCCCTCCTTCTACCAAAGCCTGGCCGTGCAAACACAATGTAAAAGCATATGATTTATTCTCAGAAACATTCATGATCTTAGATTGTGAATGATCAGAAAATGTGAGAAACCACGGTGTTTTGTTTGAAATTCAAGTTTTTTGCCATGTTTTGCTTAGTGGAGAGGGTGGGCTTTTGACTGCTACAATGTCTTTTCTGAGGGAATTTGTATATGCATTTCAATATCATTTATTAACTTTGGTCTGTCTCAAAAGCAATTTCAAAAGCAATCTTGCTTAAAAGACATATAGTAGCCTTAGGACCAGGAAATAATTTGGTGGGCTCCTTGTCCACAGTTTTTTGGTTGCTCTTGGCAGTAATTAAGACTTCTCTTGAGGTTATTTTAAACAAGGGGTCTAAATACAGGGTATGCAGAAAGTCCGTGTGCATTTTATGTAATAAGCAGGTACTTCCAATGGTGATGGCTGAGACACATGGTCTAGCAGTGCCCTGCTATCACTTATCAAGTGTTTGAGTGCTGTATTTCCTGAGTCTCTGAGGCCTCTGATATTCAAGTTGTCTTTCAGGAGTGTCTGCAAGGGCCAGCGCATGCATCAGTTTGCCTTACACTGATTTTTGTGGGAGCTGAAGGTAATCAGTATGTGCCAGGGAGAGCTTTATCACTTCTCTGAGGCTGTTGATTGCAAACAGTGCAACATTCCTCTGTCTTGGGAACCATTACTGGCTTTGGGAGAGACTGAGACATCAGCAGAACAACAACAAAGACAAGCAGTCAGTGTAAACTTTAAATTGCAAATGAAATTAATCTGGCAGTCTACATCTAGTCCTTGGGAGAGATGAATATTAAAATCCATGAATCATGACAGAAGTCCTGCTGTACTAAAAGAAAGTCCTACTGACAGTCAAACAGGAGGGATGCCAAGAACATGGCTGACAAAAGCCCTCAAAGGTATCAGCTCTTCCTAAAATGTTAGCACTTTGGGGACCTACCAAATAAGTATGCATGCACAGGATGTGAGTAGACCTGGTGGAGATATATCTTTTATGAAATGAACACCACCGGGAAGTAGGCAAAGGAGATTCCCACACACCTGAAGTTCTTTCTTACCCTTATTTTCATGGGAGTGTCAGAATAGCCCTGACCAAACCCTGTTGGATTTGGTCAGTTAAGCTGCACGATTAATTTTTTTGCCATTTTGCTCTCTTACATGCTCATAGCAGTGATAGAAAGCACTACAAGTTATTTTGAAACCTGCAGCTGAGATTGCCCTCAGTGACACAGCCCACGATAATAATAGGAAAAGGGATGTTTACTGTAGACTATCAGCCCCCTTCATCTTGTCCCAAAAGTTGCATGGGGTGCCAGCGCTGCCACCAGTTCACAGAGCGGGGCAGGAATTCCTGCCTGCTCGGGCAGGTGGGCAGGCAGCCTCTGAGGTGGCCTTTGTCTTGGTGAAAGAGGCTGCGCTGGAAAAATTGCTTAAGCAGGCTGCACATAAAATAGAATGTGTTTTTCTTAGAACTGGTGAATGCACTGAAGTAACCAAGTAATTTCAAAAGCATATGTAAAGCTCTGTGGACCGGTGGAAGTGCCAGCAGAGGGTGTATTGTACGGACTTTGATCCTGAAAAATGCGGCCAGATTTTCTGGCAGACCTGCTCTTGGTGGACAATGCAAATAAAACCTTGGGCAATGCCACGGTTTTTGTTGTACCCATGATGTCTGGGACAGCAGCACTGACATTTTAACATCTGAGATGTCAGCGGGCAATTGTGCATTATTAACACCTGAATGTGATTTTCGAACTTTTACCTTGTGGCTGTTGTTTAAACAGCCTTGTTCTATCACAGCTGGGGCTCCTGGCTGCTTTTGGAGCTCCTTACGGAGTGGGCATATAGCAGATACACTGCTACAATTTATACTGCTGATATAGCAGCTGGTATAGCGCTGTGTTTTGGGTTTGGGACGGGAATACTGTTGACAGTGGACATTGTTTTTGGTTGTTGCAAAGCAGTAAAGACCTTTTATGCTCCTCACACCGCCCTGCCAGTGAGTAGGCTGGGGGTGCACAAGAAGTTGGGAGGTCACACAGCCAGGGCAGCTGACCCCAACTGACCACAGGGGCACTCCATACCATGTGGCGCCTTGCTCAGAATATAAAGCTGGGGAAAGAAGAAGGAAGGTGGGGGACATTTGGAGTTATGGCATTTGTCTTCTTAAGTAACTGTTACGAATGATGGAGCCCTGCTTTCCTGGAGATGGTTGAACACCTGCCTGCAAATTGGACATGGTGAATAAATTCCTTGTTTTGCTTTGCTTGTGTGTGTGGGTTTTGGTTTACTTATTAAACTATCTTTATCTCAACATACGAGTTTTCTCACTTTTACTCTTCTGATTCTCTTCCCCATCCCACCATGGGGGGAGTGAATGAGTGGCTGCGTGGCCCTAGCTGATGTCTGGGGTTAAACCACAACACCCACACATTTTCTTTAGTTTCCTTTTTTACCTTCCTTCTGCTCTGTGAAAACAAATTTTAAAGACCTTGGATTTTTAAAATAAGGTCTCTGTACCCCTCCCTCAGAAAAGTTTACAGCTTTTTCTCTATATATACAGATATTTTTTTGGTTTCACTTGAACATAACTTTTGCATTTCAGTCTTTGCATGTTTATATGTTTGCATGTTATATGCTATAACTTGATGGCACATAAAAGACATGCAGTGTAGTATTCTGTTTAACTACAGAAACGTTTTCTGAAATTCACAATCCTAGGCTACTCCAAACTATCACAATATGGCAATCCTCCTAATAAATCTTACATCCGTTCCAAATGTGGGATCTAAATTGCATTGCCATACAAATGTTTCCACACGGAGCCACGAATCCTATTCAGTAATAAATGTTTTCTAACACAAAAATTAGCTCACGTCTTTGCACAAGTAGAAGGTAATGCACCATTTTAAATGAAAATGAAAATGATCAAAAGGAGAAATATGGATTATTTCTTCACAGCTTAAGGGTATGTTATAAAAAAACGATTAAATTACAACATTCTTTCTATAGTTTTTCAATATGTTATTAAAGGGTTGGTTTTAGTAATCTGGATTTTTTTTCAGCAATAAATAATGTTTATTTAATATATTAGCGTGTACATCCATCACTTTCAAAAAGTGAGGTGACTGCGGACTGAACCTGCTCGTGTATTTGATTTTAGATTTTGATGAATTTTTAAAAATGTGAATCCAAACGGGTATGTTTCTAACCAGAAGTAAAATATACCATTTACAGAAGAAATTGCATAGTCCTTCACTTTCACTGAAGTCCATCAACTGTTTCATGAGCAAAAGGAAGAAAAACTTTAAATGATGGAGCTGTCATGTCTAAGTAGATTTTCTTCCAGAAATAGAGGCCATCTCTATTTTCAGCAGATCGCTAAAGTGCTGTGAAATGAAAGGATTCAAGCACTTTTTGAAAACCTATCATTGTCACAAAATTTGGTTTCTGATACTACCTTTTTACTTTATTATGGTGTTTTCCCTCCCATGCTAAAACTCCAAGAAATAACTTTATAGAAGTTTTATTATGAAAAAATGCCATTTTTATATGCAGGGAACCTCTGAAAGAAACACGCTGCCTATTTATTTGGTATACGGCAGGTCCTCGCCAGCTGCTGAGAGCTATTCCATAATTGGTACTCTCCTTCAGAGAAGTGGGAAGCCAGAAAGGTCTGTAAAACACTTTTCCTTAAATGTCATCCATTTGAATGCTTATTTTCACCAGAATAAAAGAATAGGTAGAATAAAATGAAGAATGTTACTGTCTCACTAATTTATTTAGTATTTTAAAATGTGCAAGTTAAAAGAATCAGTTCAGACTTACTCAGAAATATTGAGTTATTTCCAAGTTTCCTAATAAAACAAATACTGAAAAAACAAAAATGTTCAATTAATCTTTTTTTCCCGCTACATTTGAACTTTATATTTTGGGATTTTTGTCTGCAGTTTTCCCCATATCGATACCTGAAGAGGTTCTGACAACTCAAATGTGCTTTTTGATTAATTAAAAGAAAAAGTCCATTCTTGTGAGGAAATTTACTGAAGTTGTTCCAATAGACTCACCTAAAAGCATCAGTTTTGTGCACAGTGGCACATTTAGGGTCAGTGATATCATTACCTGAGAAGTAGATTAACACAGGAGTAACAGCTGCAATCAATGTTGACTCTTAATTGAGGCTTGTATCTTGCCAATCTCTCTCAGGGTAACCTCGTGCGGATTTTGTGTGTTTGCCTTACCCCAGTGCTATCTCTGTGTGCCTGGAGCCTTTCAGAGCCACACAGAGGATTACTTCCCTGGGAGAACTTCCTTGCCGTTACCTAAAGCAAAGAGCTTCTTGCATTGTTTCATGGCTAACTGCCTGCAGGAGCTTATTGTGGGAAGGGTTTTGGAAAACCAAGTACATTATAAAATCAATGATTTTTGGTTTTCGTCTTTTCTTTCATAAAAACTACCATGGAGCACAAAAAAGTTACTATTTTTAGAAACTGTGAAGCAATCATAAGAGCTATTGATCAGTCTCGCTCTTGGTCTGTCTCTCATCTCAGCTGACACTGGATATATCTCTGGCTCAAGAGCTTTCTTGGTGTTGTTTCTGATTAAATATTTAAGAATAAGAATCTAAGGCTCACTGAGTTGAATGGAAGTTTGCTCTTTTACTTCACTTAGGCATTTACAGTGATTTATAAATCTCCAGAGAGGAGTTCAGACAGAAAGCACCTGTCAGTTGAAGAGCACTGTGTGAGTTCAGCCATGAAAGTGTCCCTTGTCCAACTCCTGTGCCTTCATGAACTGGGTCTGTACCCTGTAGTCTGCATCCATGATGGCTTTGGATCCGGGGACTCCTCCTGCCCTTCGTATGGCTGTGCAAAGGGGAACTCTCTTGCCCAAGAGCAGACCTAATCACAGCCACATGTCTTAGACGACTGGTGTATCTCAGCACACTGCTCACCTCTGTGCGTTCGTCGCAGCAAGAACATAATGGTTGCTCATGACTGTGTGATACAAGTGACTGTATCCACAGAGCCTGTGGAATATTTTTTTGCTTGTATAATATGTGCAAAAGACAAAAAGGAAGGAATTTTGGTGTATTTGTATGATGTAACGTATGTTCCTACAGGCATGCATGCAGCAGAATAGGTACTTCAGGAGAAACAGCAGAGTCTGCATTATTTTGTAGGTGTGGGGTGACCAATAATTGTTCTGTATCATTCATATGAGCAACCAGCACACCTGGTTGTCTGAACCCCAGAATATGTATAAGGGAACTTACAGGACTCAAAGAAATAAGTTGCTAGTTTTGTTGCCAAATTGCTCAACATGGGTCTATAATGTGTTTTGACTCTAAACGATCAGCTGTCAAGATAATGATGGAGGAGGCATGTAATAAAAACTGCCATAGCTAGTATCTTGAGTATCAGTCTGTGCTGAGAATAAGAGCTGGCTTTTAGGCTTTGCTGTTCTCAGAGTATCTAGGGTACCAAAGACATTGATGGTGCACATATGCTTGCAGTCCTCTTGAAATAGCCTGCCAAAATATTTCCATGCAGGAGGTGGTCAGTCCCAAATGCAGATTGCTGGAGCATGTCCAGAGAAGGGCAATGAAGCTGGTGAGAGGTTTGGAGAATAAGCCTTATGAGGAGCGGCTGAGGGAGCTAGGGTGGTTCAGTCTGGAAAAGAGGCTGAGGGGAGACCTTATCACTCTCTACAACTACCTGAAAGGAGGTTGTAGCGAGGTGGGGGTCGGTCTCTTCTCCCAAGTAACAGGCAACAGGACAAGAGGAAATGGCCTCAAGTTGCTCCAGGGGAGGTTTAGATTGGATATTAGGAAAAAAATTTACAGCGAAAGGGTAATTAAGCATTGGATCAGGCTGCCCAGGGAAGTGGTTGAGTCGACATCTCTGGAGGTATTTAAAAGATGGGTAGATGTGGTGCTTAGCAATATTGTTTAGTGATGGTTTTTGTCAGTGTTAGGTTGATGGCTGAACTAGATGATCCTAAAGGTCCCTTCCAACCTAGACAATGCTATGATTCTATGATTGACATGGGTCAGCACCTCACAGGATCCCGAGTGAATGAGGCACTGATCTGCCTGGACAAGACAGAACTTTATTCTCCCCTGATAATTTGGTTGCCAAAGGATATACAGGCTTTTTGTCGTTTGGGGACTCTGTCCTCTCTTTCTGCTACTTCTGAAGTGAAAGCCAGGCAGGCAGCTACGCTCACAGCAATTGCAGTGTGGCTGATGGCAGGGTGCATCCTGCAGATCAAAGGCTGGGGAGATACAGCTGTGGTCCTGCACAGTGGGACCTGAACACAGAAGACCTTACCTGAATCTTAAAAATGGGGATCACCCCCAAAGCAATCTGTCTGCTGTTTAAGGGAGGGCAGGGTAATTACTGATCTGTATGTGTTCCCATTTATTCCACCTGTGGCAATTCCCATGATGTTTGCCTGCCAGTTCCTGCGATGAGCTGTGGATTGGGAGAAACTGTGTAACATGTTGCCTCAACTTGTAACAGGTCTTGAAATTGCCTGTTGCTAGTGCTGTCTAACGTATTTTGCTCCTGATGAGTTTTATAGATTGTGCTGCATGAAGTTTTGATGTTTCTTCTAAATTAAGTATTGATTTACATATAGCTTTCTCTGCTTCCTAGCTTGAGTTGGTAGATGGTCTAGATGATTTCTTTTACAAATATTTCCATCAAATCTTTCTATGTGGTGGCATTTCCACTTCATTCCAGCTGGGTTGGCTGACATAAGGTTTTTATCCAGCATAGAACATTAAAAAATTGCAAATCTCTACAATGTAAAGCTTAACAAGATCATGGTCAGAGCTGCCAAGTGCTAATAGTAAGTGGGGGTTTTGGTCTGTTTTAAAATTCAGAACAGTGTGGGAACAAATATCAGCATACACATGAAAACTAGTTTTTTTTCTAAAAGGGTCTTTGGATTTTAGTTGCAATTTTAAAGACAGGAGAAGTTATCAGGCAGTACTGGTGACAGAGACCTGTAGCTTGCGTTTTCCTCCTGATCTCTTTTTTCCTGCCTCTGCCTGTGCAGGCAGCAGCATGTGGGAGGAGAAGAATTTGCCTGGAAAATTCCACCTCTGGAGCTCTTCGCAGCCCATCACTTCCACTTCTTGCTCTGTCTGCAGGTTGCATTCACTACTGGGACAAATGGAAAAGGAATAAAGTGGAGGTCCTGGACCTTTGAGTAAGGACCTTTGAGTAAATATTTGGAGAGAGAACTGCAAGAGAAAAGCACGTACAATTTTATACTGAACACCATGCAGTGGCATGAGTGTGCTGGAAGTCTGGAGCGGACCATGAGGAAACTGTAGAATAAGTATAGAACAGACACAAGGCAGGAAAGTGTACCACCTTGCCAGGAGATATGGGACCTTTACGCCATCTTTAATCCAAGTGGGAGTTACTGATGAGATCAAATGAACCTTGCATGCTCTTGATTCCCGTAAGGTTGTCATTTGGCTAATTCATGAATGGCTTTGAAAGGGACTAATTAGAAACTGAACTGAAACATTTTAGCAGTTAAAAATTTCCATTTATTTTTTTGCTTTTTGTTCTAACAAAGAATTTTTACAATTTCTATCTCCCTGGGGAATATCTTTTCCACCATGTCACATCCTTTATAGTAAAAATTAGATTCTGTATTTTTTCCTGTTCTTTTCACAGAAAAATGGACTTTGTTTTGCTAGCAATAGATTTGGAATTAGAGACAAGTTTCCTTGACTCAAAAGGGAAATTTGAATCTTGGAAGAGAACACACATGAAAGTTTTATATTGCTCTGAATACTTTTTTTTCACCATCAGCTTAATTATTTGTACAAGAAGTTTTTATAGACCACATCATATCACACCAGTCTTTTTCAGCATGTTTTTTGCTCCAGTGCCTGAGTGGGCAATACCTGAACGTTTTCTTCTCATACTTTCTTTTGTTAAAGAGTTCTTAAAGCCATACAGCCTCCTCCCTCAATGTTTTGTATTAAATGTGGAAAGTACTGCTCTGGCGGAAAGCCATGGCACGGTATTTTGGCATCTGGAGCAGAATGTGGAGATGAAATATCCCCCTTAATCTCTGCCACCACTGCAGCCCCCGCATTCATCCATCTTCAGAACGACTCTGTTGAATACAAATCCACATGGGGAACCACACATGCCTGTCCTTCCAGTAGAAATGCTTATAAGAAATTATACTCTTGGTTTCATCAAACCACAGGTCACCTTTTGATGATGCCCAAAGACATTCTTTGCTAACCCTGGAAACCCTGCAGCACCCAAAATTCTGGCGCAATGCTGACAATATAACGTGTGCCATTGATTTCAGTAAGTGTGGATGGGTGCTTTAATATAAAAATTCTTGGGTCAATATTTAATCAACAGTAGCTTTGAGAATCTGGTTTCAGTTAGGCTATATTTAGATGTTTCTTTACAGTCACAAAGGGGATTAGAAATACCTATTCATATGTTGATGTGGGAAAGTATAAGTAGCATAAAGTGGGTTTAAGCTGGCACAAAGACAGAAAATAGAACAAGAACAAAAGGTCTATCGCAGGCAGCAGAAGGAAGAGGCCTGAAGCAAAATCCAAGAGGATGTCATAAGCTTCTTTAAAAACAACTGAAAAACAGGCTATTAGGAAAAGTGGTACATGAAATGCCTGGCAATGCTGCAGCGAAGTTCATGTCTCTGCTCCTTGGTTTAATAGCAGTAGAGCAGGAGAGGACAGCAAAGCTTGACTGCTGATCTTATGGAGGCCTGTCTTCCCTCTGGTCTTGTGCGGCAGTGATGATGGATGGTGACGAGAGACTAGTCAATGCGAGGTCCTGCCCATACCAGCAGCACCAAGCACCCGTGTTGGTTTTGGTGCTTCCCAGCAGTGCCTGGCTTATGGGGATGTGTACAGGGCTATGGGTGATGCACTGGGCAGCCTTGCCCCAGGAGAGGGGACCTCTGCTGCCTCAGCAATTGCTGAAGCCCTCTCATAGCTTCTCCTCCAGCTTTTGGCCTGTCAGATGATTAGATGTGATTTGGTGGAAGAAGAGTCTATGGGACCTTTTAGGATGAAAAGGAGCTTTCAGATTCAGGTAAGTTCAACTGTCTCATAGGTTACTCACAGCAGGTCTTACAGCAAGGAGACTGCTCATGTGATGTGGCCCATAAGCTGTGTTTCTTGTGCTACAGCTTGTAACATAACGTAAGATTATAAAATCTTTATCTTTTATCATCTGGAAAATGCCCTCAAAATAGTGTAATTTTTTATCAGTCTTCTTATTGTTTCATAGCGCAATTTCCCTAGCATTGTGACCCTCCCATACGTGCTTGGTGTGATTTATTATTACGCACTAACAGTCCAGCACTTTTAAAAAGCCATCTAGGAAAGTCTGAAATTCTAAAATACTCTCATTTTCAACTTGCTGGGTGCAATTGCATGTGCGGTGGAGAAACTGGCTGAGCTGCAATTATCTGGGTATATTCTATACATGTGGCTCTGCCCGTTGGGTCTTTGCTGGTGCCATAGGATTGAATATTTAGAAGGAAATAAGGTGTGTATTTCTGCCTTCAGCACTTTGTGTGCAGAAAGAGCTTGCTGTCGTATTCGCACCAACCGTTCATTGTGGAGCCCCTTGATGAATGCAGTATACTCTATTATGGGCATGTTTGAAGGAAAAACTTTCATAACCACATTCAGCCCTTATTTTCACTTTCTACAAGTCCTCTGAAGTATTCATACAGTATGTGAGTATGAAACATAATTTATACTTCAGTTTGATAAAGTAATGAGCAGACTTCAAAGTTTGAAGAGTTCACTTCAGTTCAGGCAAGTGCTGAAAAATCCAAAGGTTTGCTCAGATCTTCTCTGAGCAGGCCTGGAGTTGAACGGGAAAAGTAAAAGTACCTACTTTCTTTTCCTCCTGAGATTTTATACATGCTTTCTTCTCAGCTGCTCTGGGAACAGGAAGTGCTGAAGCACTCAGAAAAGAAAATCAACTTTAAAGTATTGAATCTGGACTTTTTCAAACCTCAGAAGAGGTTATTGGCTTTCAAGTGGTCATTTGAATCTGTTTATCTGACCCTAATAAATATGCTGCACAGCTGTCTGTGATATTTCTGGAAGACCTTCTCCTCTTTTCAAGAAGACGACATCGAAGTGGAAAAATGATAGCTTATATGGGTGCTAAGGAGGGTTTGCTTTTTCTTGTATTTTTTGTTATTCTTTCCCTTTTGGTATCACCGTAGCAGAGTGTCAGGGCTCTGGGCAGGGCACCCACAGCCCAGGATGCCCAGTCCTGGCCTGAGCTGTGTTGTAAGCGTGCCTCCTCCCAGCCCTGGTCCCTGCTGCTCCCCTACTGTCGTGAGGATCCCCTTGACTGGTAGCAGACCTGCCTTGTTGCCTTATTGCCTTGCCCTTGCCTTCAGCTCCTGTCTCACCTTCCCTGGTGGAGCAGACAGAGAAGTCTGTAGACCTTTCATGAGTATATGGAGCTCTGCTGCTAACCTTGCTGCTGTATGTTTTCTTGCTTGAGGTGAACTTTAAGGACAAATATTGCCAAGATCTTTCAAGTGAAACATCTTGCATTATGTTTTAGCTAATCAGTCTCAGTGGAGTCCCTGATTTGGTTGCATACGGGTCTTTGTATTTTAAATTTGTAGCTGCTTTTTTGTTGGTTTCTTGTTTTTTTTTTAATTTATTTATTATTATTTTTAATTTTTTTGACTGTGGGAACTGTCTGTATCCTAGGACAGGGAGTAAAATGGAAAAAGTAAAATCACTATCTTCATTTTCCCACAAAATGCAAAGTTAGCTGAGAATCTGCTTAGTTTGGTATGAGGTAATTCCCTGAAAAGAGAAAAGAATCTGTTCCCTGGATGTAGCAATGCAGTGTAGCATTAACAGTTTTATATAGATAAATTATGATCATCCCAAAGATGATCTTTGGGAATCATCAGTCATCATCATGTTTTTAGGAAGGCTTTTTCTTGTAGTTGGTGTGTATTCATTCTCATAACCTCATCTTCTTACATGGATGCATGAAACCCTCGTGTTAGGGGATTGATTAGTAAGGCCCAGGTCTTCTGTGAATGCCATTTCACAGAATCACAGAATGGTAGGGGTTGGAAGGGACCTCTGGAGATCATCTAGTCCAACCCCCCTGCCAGAGCAGGGTCACCTAGAGCAGGTTGCACAGGAACGCATCCAGGCAGGTTTTGAATGGCTCCAGAGACAGAGACTCCACCACCTCTCTGGGCAGCCTCTTCCAGTGCTCTGCCACCCACAAAGTAAAGAAGTTCCTCCTCATGTTTAGGTGGAACTTCCTATGCTCAAGTTTGTGCCCATTACTTCTTCTCCTGTCGCTGGGCACCACTGAAAAGAGCCTGGCCCCATCCTCCTGAACCCACCCTTGAAGTATTTATAAGTGTTGATAAGATCCCCCCTCAGCCGTCTTTTTTCCAGACTGAAGAGCCCCAAATCCCTCAGCCTTTCTTCATAAGAGAGATGTTCCTGTCCCCTAATCATTTCCTCATACATATTTATGTTTCTGCTTGCACAATTCATATGTTCATAAACAAAATAATTATAAACATATAATACATATATATGTTATTATACAAACATTATAATTCATTTCTGCCTTGCTTTCTAGTGAGTTCATCAGTGCTAGGTCATGAAGTCAAGCCATGAGGAAGACTGTGATTCTGTAAAACCTCTTTTCCTGTTTTAAAGATGCCAAGAACTTGAGAAAATATGGCAATTTCAAACACAGGAAACTCATATGGAGAACCATAGGCTATGAAGCCGTAAGTTGCACTGGCATCTTTTTGCCAAGGTCATATGACAAAAAGCCAATTTAAATAGCTTTCTAGCATCATGCTATGGCTTCTTTGCGGGTTGCTGTTCTAAAAATAAACTGGATTTCAGCTCACCCCTGCTGAAATACTCTACCTCTTTTTTACTCAATATTTCATAGACCATGAGAAAATAAGAGCAGAAGGAGCCTGAGAGTCCATCCTCTGCTCCTCATGTGGTCAATTATGCCTGAGAGGCATTTTCCCAAATTGATCTTAAAGGTGCTACTTGATTTCTTCCAGAGAAAGGCCCTTTGCATTGCACCTATGCTCAGGTGCTTGACGCTCCTGCTGCCAAGTGTATCATTTGAAAGTCACTGATAGCTTTAGGCTCCATCCTTCCCATTCACTAATGAGCAGGTTGTAGATGGGAATAGCAACAGTCCCTGCAGGACTGGACAGATGCGGTGGTAAGACTCAACAGAAAAAGGCTCTGAAACATTTTTTTCTTACAGAATCATTTCTGGATCACAAATACATCTTTTGTATCTTTTCCATGTTTTCATCTATCAATGTAATAACTGTTACCTCTTTGGAAGGGACCATAATCAAATACTAATTTCCTGGCATCTTCAGCAATATTTTACTCACCCTCATGAATTTTAAGTCTGCTGAAGATAACTGCATGACTTTGTGTTTCCCTTATTTTGTTAAATAATCTGATTTTTCTTCAATACTTTTTGTTTAGAGGTGGTGATTTGTTAGAATTATTTTAAAAGTCTAATCATGAGTGCTAGTGATAGATCTTCTCTTCTCCTTTAGTAACTTTATGCATGTTCATAAAACAAGTGTTCCAGTGACAAGAGTTTTCCTGCTGGCTTCCCATGATGTACAATGGACCATAAATGCTGTCACTGAGCATTTCTTTTTGCTTCTGTGAAGAGATAAAAAATTCTGTACCAAATTGTACTGTCTGAATTTAGGGAATTTTAAAGTAGATAAATCTAGCTATTTGCAATGCAAATACAAGTAAATATTAAGATCTACAGCTTTATTAAGGTTGTAGCATCTTGTTTTTATAAGGAAGTTCAGCTTGTGCATACACAAAAATGCAATAGATTAGCCCAGAGTAAAAAATGTAGTGTCTGTTTAAACAGTGGACATATATACACATTTTCCAGTTCATGCTTTAAGAAAATAGAGCTCCCAACCTCCTCAGGTGCTCATGTTCCTTTGTAACACTCTCAGTTGCATTGAGTATTAATAGTGAGAGAGGATATATATGACAGTTCTCTAGAGATAGGAAATTTGAGTAACAGTATGACCTAGTTGAATCATCAGCCTCTTATATATTCCTGTATTCTCCCTTTTATTCAAAGTTATTATTTTCAACTTTATTCAACTGTGTGGTTTTCAAGAATTCTCATTGATGAAAATAGCAGCTCATCAGATGAAGAAGGGACCGTGGCCGTGATCTTTAAAAGTCAAATCAGATCCAAGTAATTTGAAATTTGAGGTTACAAGAGCTGTGATTGCTCTGTAGAATGATTGAACATGACCCAGGAGGTTCAAAGATTTTTAAAAGATGGAAACCTTGATAGAAAATTTTGTACCAGACATTTGTGTGAACATACGCATACATAGGAGGTTTAAAGTGAAAATGTAATGCAAAACAAGGTCACTATTTATTATCATGATAATCATTTATTATCCATATTAATTATTCATCATCAGGACAATGTTGCAACATAAGAATACTTGGTTGTGATATTTTGTAAAATGGAAAAAATGAGCTACTCCTCTGTAAAATACCTTTACGTGCCCATGTAAATGATCTTAAGATAGTCAAAGATGTCCCCACTGGGGACTTCTGCTTGAGCACACAAAGGCACAAGTAGCACACTTAATCAGTTTTAAATAGAATCTGTGGGAACGTGTTTCATTTGGAGTTTTCACTGATCATCCACACACTTGCAGTGGTGGGCGTGTAGCAACACGACTGAGTGTGAGAAGGCCAAAGTCAGGAGAAAGTCCTTTACTATGTATGGTACTACTTTAGTAGTGTGGCTGTATTTTCCCCAGGGTGTAACAAATAAATAGCTTTATCTTATTAGTAGTACTTTGAAAATTAATAACCTATCCTGTCCCTGTTTGGTTCTCTTAAGCCTCTGTTGTATTGTGCTGACACTTCATGTCACTGTTAGGACAGAAACACAAAGAAAACTTTAAAGAATTTGTAAAATTGTGGTGGAGGTACCTAAGGTAGGAGCCTCTCACTTGACCTCAGGGTTAACTCCAAATTCTGGTCCTGTCTTGTTAAGTACCAATTCTGGTCACATTTCTAAAAGTCTGAACTCAGATGTACTTTGCTGAAATCAATAGAAACACTTCAGCTTAAAATTAGTATAAATGCTCATGTTTAAAATTAATACCTGTTATTTTTTATATTCCACTCACTTCACATTTTTCCTTTGAGGAAAAATGAATCCCTTTCCTTTTCTTCTTGTTAATGAATTTATTTTAATAATAAGAATAAGAAAGGTAATGAAGCTTTTCTATTTTCTGCAGAATAATTAAAGATTCATTGGGGAGAGGGAAGCAATGTGGAGCCCACTGGCTAGGAGATTCACAAAGAAAATTAAAAAATGAAATTTGAACCTCTAGTCCAATTAATATTTATATATTTTATGACAAAAGGAACAATTCCCGCTAGAGAAAGACCTATTTTAGATTATTCATTAGTTTTGCAGAGCTGTTAAGTCCCTGCAGGTATCTAAGCTTTTTGACCTGAAGCCTCCTCCCCTCAGATGAGTAAATTCACTTTGGATTAAATAGTTTAGGTAAGTGGACTGCAATAGGTACATCCTTTCGAACTGTTTTACCAGGCCAAGTCCTGAAAGGGTTTGTAACATAGGGGCAGCAGAGTCATTTTGGCTGCGCTGGTGCTTTGAGCCCCCTCTTGCAGGGATCCGTGTAGGCACCCCTCTGTCTCTCACACCCCCTGGTTTTGCTGGCTGCTCAGTGATGTTGAGCAGTGCCCCATGGAAAGCCCCTGGGCCTCTCCTTGGGGTGCTTTGATGCCAGGATTAATGACAGTGAAGTCTGGAGCCGCTGTGGTGAACTGGCTCCCAGGCAAAGGCCTCCCCACAGTTTTAGGACTGTCCATGCTTCCTACCCTGGTCTCTGCAGATATCCCTCAGCCAAACACCCCACACAGCTGGGGAGGGAAAGGAGAAATGCCCATTCTGCTGCCTTCTTCCTCATGCCTCAGAGGCTTACAGAAGTATATAGGGAAGCAAAGGGCTGATTTGAATATAATTTAAATAAACTCCTTGGTTTTCTGTCCTTGTGGTTGTGCTCATCTGTATGGAACCACAAAAGAGAATCTCTGAATTTAATTATAAACACCTTTTCAGCCTCCCTTCATTCATCTGGGTACCAGAATGCCAGCAGCCCCATCAGAGATGAGCTGCGAGCTTCAAAGTCTATAATAACTACTTTCAAATACAGGTATGTAGTGCTACATGAATCTGAAAGGCTACATTGTGTATTACTTTATTAATTTCTGAGTAAATTTGCCTACTGTGTGAGTAGCAGAAATTTTTCTCCCTATGTGCTGGTACTGAAAATCAAGGATCTGAAATTCAAATGTCTGTTTTTTCTACCTTAGTAATAAAGGTCAGTACTTTGCAGTCAGTACTTGCATAGACAATTAACTCTCCTTGGTGTAACATGATACATGAAATAGAAGATAATAGTCCAGGCTCCTGGAAAGTTTTGACTTTTCTGGGGAAAATATTTCTTTTATTTGTAAGGCAGAGAGATGAAATACATGTAAGAAATGTGTTGGCAAAACTGTGGTGTTGCTATTTTTGCATAACCATTTTCACTGACTCAGACTTTTAGATTCCAGAGAGTGCATGGATGTATGTACAGGTTAGAAAGACAAATAAATACATTTAAAACAGGAGTTTAAATCTTACAAGTTCTCCTCTGTCTAAGATAATAAGGGCTTAGGAGACCCAGGAATACAGCTTGGAACACCTTTGAAGCTCATGCTTTCACTTCTGTGTAGAACTTCATAGCTCTGAGTCAACACAAAAGTTCCTATTCTCCACACAGTGAATATATGCAAGTCGTACTGACCTCTGCTACACCATCTGGGATGCCTAAATCTGATGTTGCTACACCAGTTTTACACCAGATCAAAATCTAGCCCTTGGCATTTTCAAAAAAACCACTTGCATATTTATACAGGCTCAAAAAAAGGCCTTTATAGCATGAGTCATGGTCTGCAGCTTGATAATGACAAAATGCCTCATAAGTTAGCCACTCTGAAACATTTGCCATCTTTATTGTGTGTTTTCTCATGGTTTAAAGAGCTTCTGTGATTAATATCTGAGCCTTGCTCCCTATTATTTGAGAACATTGTTGTCCTTGCAAATTGAGAACATTTGCAAAATTGTCAAAATCTACAGTCTAAACTAATTTATAGATTAAAAGTAATCTTGCACATTTGCCACTGCAAAGGAACATTTTATTAACAATGTTCATTACCTTCAGACTTCAGGTAGTAACAAAACATTATCATTTTTAAATTCCATGTTGGCAGTGTCACTCTGGTGCACGGTGCGTGCTGCTAACAAGTCAACACTTGCCGGCTGTTGCCATGCGGCAGGATCTTAGATAACGCAGATATTTCCTGTTCGGTTGGGGATGCCATTGTGTGGGAACTGCCCATGAGCACCGGCTTGCGATGCCAATCATTCCGACCGCTTTTCAAGCTGGTATTTGAGATGCCACTCATAGGTTGGGTCTTGCTGAAGGTTCCCTCGTGCTATTTCTGGCTTTCCAATGACTCAGGGATAAGGAAGTCGGTTAGTTTTTTATGCCTTTTATCATCTCTGACTTCTAAGTTGATTTAGTAGTTAAAACCAGTCAGTAACTTTTCATTAAAAATATCATTTGTCTGGAAATACTGATCTTGCGTACAAAAGAATTCCCAGGTGTGAACCATTTTTTGTTTGCCAAAGCTTTTACTGGAAAAAGAAGCCACTTTTACCAAAACTTTTATTAGAAAAAAAGCCATTTCTCCTCCAAAACAGAACTTCTGATCAGAGAAATAAGTCTTGCAGTTCGGGTACTCCTTTGGGCTTCAATATTCAATTACTTATACAAACTGTAAATGCTCCAGAAGAAGAGGTTGTGGGTTTCTGTCTCTTTGTTCCTATATGAGTGTAAGAGAATTTGAAAGCCCTCAGTTGCACCAAAACCAAAAAGAGGAAATACCAAAAAAGTGAAGTTTCAGAGAGTGAAATTTTTTTCCATCTACCTTATGTATTTATTTGGAGAAGTTAGTGAAAGATTTTCTGATGAGATGTGTTCAAAATGCGATGGGCCTGATCACCACATGCATTACTACAGCAATTGTACTACAGTAAACTACAGGTTTTGGTGTTAAAATAATCATGATTTCAGAAATAGTAATAGCACCTTTTGCCACCTGCAGCCTGAAGCAGGAACTGTTCCCCCATGCACATAGTTGTGAAATAGGACCGGAGATTTAAAAGTTGGTGCCTAGTGGGAAGCCAAACACCTTGTAAACCCAATGAGAATTAGATCCCTGGTCACCAAAAATCTGCTTTGTTTCTTGTGTCATTTGTGTCATCTATAATACTTTACTGAATTTCTCAGTCAGTGAAGCAAGCCGTTGGAAATAAATCTATCTGAAGGACTCATATCCACAAGCTAACCTGCAAAAGGACTTCAAATGTCATTAAGCACTTGTGTGATCCTAAGCCAGACAGTGTTTTTTAATAGTGATTAAGTTTGGTGGTTCAGGAGCTGCCAGAAATTTTGCTGAAGCAAGAGTAGGATCTGAGGGCGAAGTGGAGATGTGTCTTTGCATTATTCTCAAGTATGATGTGACAGATGCCATGGGATTGACAGAGACAGGACGGATGGGTTGCCAGGGTCTGAGGAATGTGTGGGACATTCCCACTCCTCCCAGACCACAGAAGCTGGCCGGACGGGTGTTCACGCTTCTCCCCGTGCCACTGTCACCACAGAGCGGGGTGCTGGCACAGGGACGTTTTCCCTCTGGGCATGAATGGACACAGCTCATGCTGAAAATAGAACTGAGCAGGAATTTTTATTGCAATGTTTAACATAGGTCAAAATCTTTTCCTTGTAAAATCAAAGATTTCTAAAGTGAAATCCTGATGTCTCTGAAAGATTTTGCCTTCCATCATAAAAAAAAGGAAACTATTCAATTTTCAATATTCTAAGTTCTGAGAGGACCAAAGATGTTTTCTGCTATTCACTTTAAAAAACTGCTTCGATATTGTTTTTTATTGCCATATATGGTTTAATGTTCTCTCCCATTCTCTCTTCCATAATGCAAACCTGTCTAAACTGTGTAGTGATGAGTGAAGAAACTGAAGGAAAATTGGAGATAGCAGTACAAACAAATGATGTGTGATGATGTTGAATTAACTTGAGCAGTTCAGTAAGCTGAAAATGAAGAATGACAAATTACCTAATTGCAATAAAAATTACGTGATGTTCCCATACTTTGAAAAACCACGTTTTGCAGAATTTCTGTTTTGCCACATTTTTTAATGTTTTTAAAACTTTTTTCCTGGTACAAAGCCAAATGTTAAAATGTTCGTGTGGATTCCTTGTTTTAAGAAAGAAATGGTTAACAGATTGGAAGTACCACTATAATTAATAAGCTTGAATTGTATTATGCTGATGTGAGAGCTATTCCCCTGGGTACTTTACAGCCTAATGTTCAAATGTCTTCAATTACAGTTAATGGCCTAGGGCTCACTGGCTTCTCCTGGCAGCCCTGGTGCTTGAGCGCAGAGATGAGGCAGTGGGTGATGTCAGTCTGGTTTGGGAGCAATGTCATTCTGAGCAACGCCGGGGGACAGAACTCTTTCTGCGGCATTTTGGCACAATTCACCTTTTGGCAGGAAAACTGAGTGTTGGTGCTGTGACCCATGGGACGGCACGCCTGGGTGACAAGCTGGTTCCTATCTCAGAGTACTTCCCATGCCCCGTGCGCAGCAGCGTGCCCACCACGTGTTGCTTTGGGGATGCTGCTGCCCAACTGCTCTCTGCCTAGCAGCAGTGTGGCGGCTATTGGCAGTGCTCATTTCTCCCAGCCTCCTGTTCTTGGTAGGGTCTTCTTTACTTGGCATTCAATGTCTTCTGTGTTTTCTGTTGCGCTGCACGAAGCATAGTTGCCAGCAGCCCGTGGTGAGAGCATTACACCGTGAGTATTTAAACAAGCGTTTATTTACATGCCATGAGCACAGCATCCCTATTAAACCCCATGGAGGAGGGGCAGAGCTTTTCTGTGTCATTTTGGATAATTGCAACAATTCATCAGTCCAAAATGGCTCAACAAATATTCTTGCTGTTCTATGGAAATCTTTATGTCCATTTTCACATCCACATGTCTGAGTGGGAAGAAAACGATTTAGTTCTGATTCAGAATAACTTATCCACCACTATGCCTACTTCACACTTGGATAATAAAACCAGGGTTCAGAGTGGAATGCAAGTAGGGGGTTGTTGCAAATGAAGCCATTCATTCAACAACAAAAAGTGCAACATGAGATTATTTTGCTAGAATCCTGCAGCACATAGAACCAGACAGAGTGAGAGAATAAATAGTTCTGTGTGCCTTTACCAATGGTGGTTTTTTGACATCATTGCTGTTTTTTCTTCCAAACAAAAACCATCAAAGAAGAAAAGCAAGATTAAATGGAAGAGAATTAATTTTCATCTACCAAATGTTTTATCAATTACAGGCTGTTCAGATAGTTATGAGAAAGTACAATAGAATAACAACAGCAAAATTAGGTTGCCTTTGTATCAAGAAGACAAATTTTGCTAGGAACAATGGGCTTGTCTTGCAGCAAACACTCAGAGAGAGGCTGACAGCAACACTCAAAGATGAGCAGAGAAGATGACAGCTAATTGCGATGTAGGAGGGAACTGTCAGGCTGAGAGGAGTCTGTCTCTGCTCTCTAGGTGTGAGAGATTTGGGTTGGGTTAGGCCATCCCACGGCTGTCTCAGTATGCAGTAGTTCAGAGTGACACTTCCAAGGCGGTGTTGTGTTGGTGTCATTGTAGCAAAGACATTTTGCAAGTGTTTGACACTGGTCTAATTCAGCCTTCACTTGTGTATGATGAGACTCATACACAGAGACTCGGAGTATTAATTTCTGCCTGCTCTGAGTCTGACCATGAAGCTCAGAGAGGTTCAATTTCTACCATTATTAATGTTTTAGGTGCTTTTTTCACAGTTCGTAGTACCTGAAATAGTGAGAGACTTGTGTCACCACCAACCAAAACAGTGCTCAGTGGCTCATGGCCTCCAGAAACTGTACTGAAAGTGGTGTGCAGAGAGGCAGTCCTAGGACTGACTTATCCGTCGTGTCCCTCTGGAGGAAAGTATTCCCAGCAGTACATTCTGGATTTGCCTTGGAACACACTATTGTGGAATACTAGGGACGAGAAACTGAGAACAAAAAGAGAGGATCTAATGGCGGTCCCCTCTGTTGGTTCACATACTCCTGTGACTCGGTGTCTTGCATTGTGTGTACATGGAAAGCTTTTATTTTGTGTTCCAGCATTCACCTTTCATTTTTTTCCCCTTGCATGGCACTTGAGCAAAGACTTCCATTTCCCATGCTGACTCTCTTTCAGAAATACCAGACCTCACTTCTAATTAAAAAGATTGCAGTCAGCTCTGTGAGCAGCTTTTACCTCTGTGAAGATCAGACATCAAGACCTGATGCCACAGTGTATGGACAAGAAGTGGTATCTATAGGTTCGCACAGCAGCATTGTTAGCCACAACAGTGGTTTATGCCAGCGAACTGACGCTTTCGTTATCAGGAGCTTGCAGCATAATTGTTATCCCAACTGCTTTTTGAGAACTACCACTTTAAACTCACTCTGTTTTGGGGAGCACAGGGGAATGTTCTTAATTGGGAGCAGGCTTTTGTGATGCAACAGTTCAAGAGTGTGAGTGGCAGCATGTAGATGAGTATGACAGGATCTCAAATGAGGATCACAGCAAAGTCATTCAGGAAATTGCTCCAGACCTTACTTCTTAAACCAGATAAGAATCTCTTGGCTGGAGGTGGTCCAGGATGTGCATAGGCTGCAAGGAGGTGTAAGAGTTGGTTAGAAAGTGGATGAGTGTGGTCTCCGTAGGCCCCCTGATGCAAGAGGCGCAGGCTCAGCACAGGCAGTTAGGGTAAGCAGTACTAATGCATTAAAAAAAGAACAATTTGGTGATTGCTTGGGACAGGGTTTTTAATCTCCTCCCCAGCTTTTATTACTGTAAGTAAAACAAAACATACAGATTTAACTTGCTGATTCTTAAAATGCCTCATAAAATTGTAGATAGTTACCCAAAAACATTGCCATTGTTTTCTTTGCTGTACTCTCATTATAAGGGTGGACAGTCAGTTCTCTGAATGGGAGATGCCAACTTCAGCTTCAGGTACCACAGCAGAAAAGAAACCTGTAGGTAATTTGTTGACACGAACAAGGCAGTTCATCTGCTAATGACATTTAACCAAGCTCACTGGAGAAATACGCCAGTATATTACCACTACTCTCTTTTGCAGTGCTGCTGTTATATCTGTATTTGTTCCAGTCACTGCTTCAGCTAGGTTATTTGCAAGAAATGGGCTCTCGTTTTTCTCAGTACACTGGAGCTGAACATCACCATAGCAGTTCCCACTGTTATATATGAGTATTGTATAATGTCATCTTTATTGGTTTATACATGTTTATAGCACGATGGCATTCAGTGAGGCTATAAAAGGGAGTCTAGCAAACACATCTTTTACATTTGCTGCTCTTTTCAAAAATGTAATGGCAGAAGAAATAGGAAAAGGACATCTTAATGCTGACAGCTTAATAGCATTTATCATAAAATTGCTTGTATTTTTCTAAAAGTGTATTAATTGCCTACACTTTGTGTAGATCATGTGAACTCTACCTGACCCTTCAGCACCCTGCAAATGCAGTACACTGTGGAAAAATACTAACTCTCTCCAGCTCATTAGCACAGGTAGCTAGATGCCCATTCAGTGTTCAGTGTGACATTTTGTTAATGCTGCCAGAAGCGTTTCATATTTTAAGATGCATATTTTTCCCTAGTACATTTTAAAAAGTATCTTTTATTTTCTGACGAAGTACAGCAACTGCAATTGGAAATAATGGTTAGCAGCTCTGGAAAATAACTTGTTAAAATGTCCTTCATGCGATTCTTAGAAGTCTTAAAGTTATGATTACAAAGATATTTTCAAGAACACATAGCTCATGCATACAAATGTGAAGTACAGCTGGGTTTGGTTTAGATATTCATTGGTTATTTATTCAGATCTTCAGTACTGACTTACTTAAAAAAGATGTCTGTCCCTCTGTTTTCTAGCCCTAGGGTTAGACTGGTTCTTGAGGGACACACAGTAAAAATCACAAGTACAAGACAAGGGCACATTAATGCCTTTAAAGAATACGCTGTTGTCAACAAATATTTAGTAATTGCAATTGTTAGACCAGTTAGGTATATCAGGCAATTCTTTTCAGAGGTATTGACTATTGGAAATATATATCCCACTTGTTAAGAGAATAGTACATCTGTGAAACCCAGGAGGTGAAAGTGTAAGAGAAATTTAAAATCCCTGTGAAAACACATGACTCACTAGCCTGCTGAATATTTTACTATTCGTGTAATGGCAGCTTCTATTCTTACAGTAATGTGCCAGTCTGCCTGTAAGAGCCTTTGTTAGTGCCTCTTATCAATTATTTACCAAATCTGCAGACTTCTAACATCAGTTCCCTAAACTGGTGAGGATTTCTGGGCTGGTGTTCTAACTCTGAAGAAAGGTACTAAGGGCTCAGGTGCTGAAACTGACCCTAAGTGTTGTGTTGAAGGCAACTTTGAGGTAAAAAACACACACAGAGGGGATTAATTTGTAGTACAGAAAGTTCAGATAAGTTGTTTCGGCACAGTAACACAAAGGCATGTCGATAAAGGAGAGCTTCCATGTGTAATGACCTTTGTATTTAAATGGAGATGTGCCTGATAATACACAAAACGCCTAAATACCTCTCTGCTTTTGTGTTTACAGTGTGGGGGTTATGGCAGGTTTTTAACAGTTTCTGTAAATTATAAAAAAACCCAAACTATTTGTAGCAGAGACCTGGCCAGAACATTTCCAGAGAAATGCAGTATTGTTGAAAGCACTATTCTGTGCAAGCTGAAATGCTTTTCTGAAGGAAGCTGATTTTGGTGTGGGTTTGGATTAGGGAACCTTGGGCTCTGCAGCTGGAGGGGAAAGAAGGGCTGTGCTTTATTATCCCAGTGTCTGTCGTAGAGATGCAGCAATGGACTCTGGGAGAGATTCTGGCTTCTCATACAGAGGCATGATCAGAGTCAGAGGAAGATCTCGTGTTTGCAACACCGCTTTAAAAACCACTATTTCATGAAAATGCTCAGAGGCGGCAGTGAATCTGAAATGGACGGGTTTCAGCTGCTGACCAGGAACAGGCTTCTCCGGTTGACCCCTAGGACCAAGAAAAGGCAGTACTACTACAAAAGAGCTCTTACTGGTCATAGAGCTCTAATGACCAGTCAGATTCACAAACTGGTATTTGGTGATACAAAATTTCACCATGAAGGAACCAGTTTGCGTGGGAAGGTACCAGTGCTTATTCATGAAAATAGTGATCTCCCTGTGATGAATGTTTAGTATCATTAACGATGAGCTTCCTGGTTTTTTTGATGGACACACTTTTAAACCAGGTCCTACCCAGGATTTTGTCAAAAGTGAAGTTAACAAGCTCTTCATCTGCATTTCATCAAGCAAATTACTTATTTTAAAAAATATTTATAGTGAATTGTTACCTATCACAGTCATTAGTAAGAGCTGGTATAATTAAAATATATAAATCCATATGCTGCAAAGACTCTTCCCCCCTCTCTTTGGTGTTTTACTGTAGCTTTATTTTTAAATCATTCTGAATTTATTGCATAAACATAAAATGTGGCAATAAAGTTTTGGTTTACTCTGTCCATCCCATTTTAATTTTTAATTGTGTCAGTTTCTAAAATGTTAAGGAAGTATTTAAATAGAGGTGGGACCCAGATGGAGGATTGAGCTTAACAAACTAGCATTAAGAGCATCATGGCATCTTGGCATTTAAGTGAGGAAATTAAAAAAAAACCCAGCCTCTCACTCGCTGATATGAAATGAAAATGTTAAATCTCCTCTCATGCATCCAACTGCACCAACAAGTAAAAAGGTGTTAATAAGGAAAAGTATTGAGCAGGGTGACTTTTCTAGCTGAGAAAAACAGGATGTATTTATGCATCATTTCCAAATGTAGATCTAGAGAAAGAGTAGGTAGCGAAAGAACCATATGTTCAAAAAAAGAGCTGTGAGATCCTGCATGGCATAATGACAAGTGTGGGAAGACATATTTATTAGAAAAAAAATGTGAGTAAATATTCACGGAAAAGGGTGGATGTGTGTTTTAAAGCTTACAATATTCCTTAGGCAATTTGTCTTGTTTTCTCTCTGTAGCCATTTCCCTTTGAAACACAAGGTGTCATTTGTCTCATTGGACTTTCTGACTGTGTTGGACCTGAGTTGAAGAAAAGAGTCATTGATAGGTCACTGACAACATGGGTAAACCTGCTGGAAAAGAGAGGGTTTTTGTTGGCAGTACATCTTCTGAGTAAGTAATTTGACTGATTCACTCCTTAGCATTATCATTTTTATTCTCACTGCTGGAGAGAAGAGGAGGATTGGCATGACAGCGTGCTGTGAATGCAGAGTGATGAATGCAACTTCAGACTGTCATAATGTACATTCCCATCCTGCATGAACTGTGGAAGTGAAATCTTCAGTTTTTAGTGATGCAAGTGGATATGGGCTTTAATCTCGTGTAGCATTATTAACCTTTGAGAAATGACTTTGCTATCTTATTCCCATCCCTTGGAAAAAATTCATAATTCTTTGGCAATCTTGACAAGAAGAGAAAGCATAAATGATAGCAGGAAATGGGCAATGCAGAGGGCTGGTCTGAGGGACTGTGCAGTGTTACTAGGCTATTCTGCACAAGTTGCATTGGAGTTAGTTGTGTTCTTCTCTCTTTCAACATAAATGTACATGTATCTGTGGAATAATTACTAAATTGGCCAAGAATACTAAAGTACAGCATTGTTCACACATTAAGGAAAGTCGTAAAATCAAGAGGCTTCTGAGATAGAATACAGCCACAGCTGGCACACGAAGAGTGCAACATCTGTGATTCCCTGTACAAGGTTGTTTGTGAAACTACACGAGGGAGGGAATGGAACGCAATTGTTCTGTGGCCTTCCCTTGTGACGAATAGCAGATATGGGAATGAGATGGTACTACGGAACAGATACGCTGCCTACTTGCTTACTACAAAACAGATAAACGGCCCTACACGCTACCTGAGCCAACAGTTCGTCAAATGTTGATGAAATACTGTCCTTTGTGTGAACTTTGCTCATTACAGTGTACCAAAACACACCTCCATCCCGGAGGCTACCTGCCCCCCAAGGTGCTATCATTCCTCCTTGAGTATACCAAGCATAATGAAAGTATTTATGACTAAAGTAATTCAAACTCCACATTGAAGGTAAAAAATAGTATGAAAATAGCCCAAGAGAGGGGGGATATGGGGGAAGACACCATCGCGAACAAGTCGAGGAGAACTCCATCACAGACTTCCGGGACCAGTCGACCGGCTGAGCCTTTCTTCCCCCCACATAGGGACGCCTTTGGGTAAGACTTAGAGTATACCGAGTGTTTCCTCAGGGAACTTAGAAATTTCTCTAGAGAATCTCTTTCCTACATTGATAGCTAGGCTGTACTGTCTATAATTTCGTCACGCGTTTTGTATATTTAACAATATCTTTATTTGCACGTGCTTTGCAGACAGTGTATTTATCACCGGCAATCCTAAGAACCTATATATCTGTTGTTTAAATAAACTGCACTGTTTAAGTAGCTAGTCGTTTCGGTTTCTCACTGAATGTGACCAAAGACTCGAGAATGGCTGTGCTAGTTCAGGAGCACGACTAGACTGAAGGTACAGTCCACTATTAGTGTATCCAAATAGTAAGAGTTTAATACATATTAAACGTGATTGGACTGATAGTGGTGAATTGGGCATCACTCAGAATTTAAACCTAGCTGCACCTAGCCGCCCACCTCGGTGAGGAGTGTTAGAATGCAAAGGAGTTTATCTTCTGCCAAAACCGCTTTGCCCCTTTCCACGCAACAGAATTCCTTCTGTTTCTTTTCCACTCCCTATTTATCACCAATATTAAAATTCTAGGAGGGCACATTCTGATGCCTACCTTAAGACGGCAAAACAATTACATAGCAAACTGTACAGTCCCCAGGATTTTAGTGCTTATTCACTGACAAAACACCAGAATCTAAACCCAGTTAGTTAGCCAGCTAATTTAATTCAGGAGAGGATGCAAACCTATTTATACAGAATTATATTTATGACAACAACCTATTTTGGAGACAGAGAAGATCATGGCAGTGCATGTTTTCAGCGCAGCAAAGTCCCAGTCCTTAACCAGCCCTCCTGAATTCAAAACAAACACAACATCACCATCATGTTTTCAAACTAGATTTACCAGAAGAGAAAGTCTGTTTGTTTACTCAAAGTGCACACCAAAAGTCTTTTATTGTACATAAATTAGAAGGTAGAACTAGCAGAGATTTCTTGATGGAATCCTGACCTAATTAAGATACAATGAAAAGACTCCCTTGGGTACCTGGATTGTATGTAGTTTAGACTTTCATTTACATTCCCTCATGTCTCTCTCCATGGGGGAAGAATATGAAATTATACATGGACTTGTGTTTTGAAGCTGCTAAAACACAAACTCACAGAAGACACAAAACTCCTTTGACCCTTTACAGGTGAGCTGCTCCTCACTGAGCTGCTGACTATTTGTGAGACATCAAGCACTAAGAACCACATCTGTCTCTTTCATAGTAATACTGTTTCTGCCAGCTGTAAAACCAGATTTTGATTAGTCAGTTGAACAGAAAAGACTGAAAATGTATCAAGAGATGAAGCTGGAATCTGCAAAGCTACAGAATAATAATTTCTGTTCTAATTATACATAATGGCTTGGTTAAAGTTCAGCATTTCCTTGCAAGTCTTCCTTCAGAAGACTTAGTTCTGAAAAAATTCCCGACAGTTTTTTCTTCCTGTCGTTGTTCCTTCATTTCATGAAATGTTTGTTGTGAAATATAAAAACCGTTTTGAAGATATGCTTCATGTTCAGCCTTACCCACTGGAGCAAAGGAGGAATGTAAAGTTCATACCATTTGCCTTATTAAACCTCTTTCAGTAAACTGGAACTTCTTCCAAATACTCAGGTTTTCCTTGAGTTGTTCTTAGATATTATTTTATTATGGATGTGAGTCTGAGGTTATGAAAAGTAAACTTTCTAGAGAAAGGGTTCATAATATGTAGTAGAAAAGCTTCCTATCTTATCCAGTGAGTTTTGATTCTGGCCTCCAGTTTCCTGCAGAGCAGATGCTGGCCTCTAGGGCCAGTCCAATAGTGGGAGCGTGCTTGTCACTTATCAGGCAATATTGGATACTACCAGCCTGTTCTTCCACCTACTTAGCAAAACACATATATGAAGTTTGTAGAGATTTTTCAGTAAAATAAGGTGCTCTTTCTCAAAAAATCATTGTAACAGACATTGGATAATTTGTCATTTTTCAGCTGCTCTTGAACTTGACACATTAGCTTTTCTTGTTAGTTTTTAATTTAAATCATGGATTGAGGAACACATAGGGCCTTTAATATTTCAGCAGTGTTACCAGCTCTTCAATGGAAGTTCTGTGGGGATATGTTTTGTTGATGGCGTGGGAAGCAAAAGGCAATTGAGTTTAATCTATTCCTTGTACTGAATGTTCTTCTTGGAATATCAGTACTTTTTCTACTCTGTGGCAGCTCTTCCGGCTTCTGTACCCATGAAGGTATCAAAGCAAAAAAGAACCCAGTGGCAAGGGCGAGTAAAAACTTTCTGATGCTCAGGTGACAAATACATGATGACAGAATTTGGTTTTATGCCAACTTCCTACAACATTGACATGCTTAACCTTACCCTCTAAGATATAGGCAGGCTCTTCTAAAGTGCTAACAGAAGATAATCTTGTAGGTGTGTTGCTTAATATGATGCATTTGGAATAATCAATCAGGATCATTTTTAATGGAGAAGTAGGGACTTTCATGTATAATCTGTAATGAAACGTCTTCTGGAATTTCAGTGTTTTTGTAAGTGAAAAAAGAACATACCCACATTGAAATACTATGGTTGGATATGCTTCAGCGGTGACTCACCAGAGCTACTGTTCAGTTACATCATGTCCTTGTTCTCTCACATGCACTGGATTCCCCATCGGGGCTTCAGCTTCCACAGTGCAGCAGAAGCTGGAAGGTGCCTCCATATTTCTAGATATTACTCATAGGAAAGCTATGAGTCGTCATAGGACATGGAGTCTGAGTAGGAACAGGAACCTTCGGTACTACAAGTCATATGAAACACCCAACGACTTCTGAATAAAAATATCTGGATTTTAGCTGGAGTGTTTCAGCATTTGAGTCATCATCAAAAAGTTTAGGATTTCAAGAGACACAAACGAATATTGCTCATATAATTGCAACCACTTTTTTTCTTTTTATATCCCAGCAGCTCACTGTTGTCCAGGCTGGTATCTCTGTGCAAAAGGCAGCTATGGGCATACTGGTGACTTACCATTGCCACATGTGTGATATGCCTACTTATTTTTACTGCTCTGCTCTTCACCACTGAATAGGACGCAAGAGTGCTTTCATCCTGACCAGTTTCATCAACACACAGCTACTACTCTACAACTCTTTAGTTTCTATTGTGACTCCCTGTAAAGGTGTGTGGGCTACAGAGCATGCAAAGTTCCCGTAGGAAAGTATGGGGACCTTCTGTAAAAAGTAATTTAGCTGTAGCTAGGGCACCTTTTGTTTACTTATTAATGAGAATGTTTTTAAGGAAGAAATATCAGGGGAAAAAATATTAATAATGGAGAAAACTTATTCATAAGAGATTCTTTAGATAACTACTGGTGTTAAAGATGGGGTTCATCTGACCCATTTTAGAAGTCTACTTTGATGGGATGAATTGTGCCCTGAAAGTGCTTCTTTCTCTACACTGAGCATAAAAGGAATCTAGTGTGACTATTTCAGATGTAAGCCTCTGTATTTGTTCAGCTGAATCTAACTGTCATGTGTGAATGCTTGAGATTTTATTTAACAGGGAAGGGGAGAGAATAAGCACTCAGGGGTGTATATATATAGATAGATAGGTAGAGAGAGAGATATAAATGGGGAGAAATAACAAGCTGAGGACTGATGTGGGCTGCAGAGAGAAAATCAGTAGCTTTTCTTACAAAGGAAGCAGAGCTACATCACACAGACCAGCTTGTGAACAGTTACCGCTAATGAGCAGTCACATTAGCTATTACTCATGACAAGGGGAACGTTTCTGTGAGCAATTGCTCACAATTTGCCCCTGAGATTTAAAGTGAATGCTGGAGTGTGTGTGTGGGGGGAATCAACCAATAAATGGGTGTAGGAAGGGTGAAAGTAAAAGGAAAGAGAAGAAAAATGGGAAAAGGGATGGAGCAAAAGGTATGAACGAATGGTGAGACAGAATGCCGAATTTCACTTTTACGACCCTTAAGAGGTTATGAGGCTCAGGTCAGATGGGAATGGATGGTAAAACAGAGTAGTTTGATTGAAATTTCATGAGTCTAACGGTCCACAGTGCAATTTAGGAAAATTGTCTATTATTTTTTTCTTTGGAAAAGTGACAGGAATGCTTTTCACTGAGCCATTTGTAAAGACTTTTCTGCATTGTAGGATAGACTTACTGATCAGAATATATAGAAAGGCACTATTTGCTGCTTAACACTTACCTGGAGTATTGAAGAAGTCCCCTGTCTTCTTAATTCATATTAGGGTTTAAACCTGTGCCACCTTCACCTGTGCCCTGTCAAGATGATTTGGTTAATCTGGCACAGGGTACTCAGGGGTATTCACATGATTTGACTAAGGCAGAAGTATGCTCATGTCTGTGCATAATCCATGGAGAAAGGAAGGTTCAGGGTAGAAAACTAATAAAAATCTTTGCATTTTCCTTCCTGAAGGACCTGTTTTCACCCCTAGCTAGAGGGAGACCAGCAGGGTGAGTAAGCTGCCCGGGAATAGGTGTCTGTCTCCACCAGGAACACCTCCACTTCAGGACGATCAGGCATCAGAGCAGCATTTCTGGGCTGGGTCTGCAACATCAATGATTACGGTTTCACTATGGAGCTGCTGTGAAAGTCCAATGTGGTTGCCCAGGGGCTGATGGCTCTGCTATTGTTATAGCTGGTTTGAAGTCAGGTTTAAATTCAGGTTTTGCTACCCTGTGTGACTGCTGTTGCTAGAACACAGGGTCCTACTCTGACCCTCCAGTATTTAATTCCCTAGATGAATTGGAACAGTTCTAAGGAAAATCTGCATGATTATTTGGTGGGCAGGTGTCCCCCTTTCAAAGTCAGACTCCCTCATTAATTAGATGTGAAACAGGGATTTGAGACTGTCAAGCACATCCTAGCAGATGGCCTAGACACCATTCAATCACACCTGCCTTTTAAAAGCTTCAGAAAACCTTGTTTTGGTTCAAAATAAGCCAGGATAATGTTGGAAATTGCAAATAGTACCATCAAATGTGAAAAGTATTTTTTGCCTAGCTCTCTCAGTAGAGTGTTTTTTTCAAACAGTTTGTCATCAATGTGTAGAAAACTACCTGTCATTGATGAAATCCATAACTAAATGATGGTATAGCTTAATTAGTGCTTTAAGTATAATCAAATAAGTGAAAATAATATCATTGTTGCAGAATGCCCTTGTTTGTGTATTTCACCCTGCAAACAGATTTCTAGTAGCGTACAACAGTGGCTCTGGGCTGAAAGTTGATTTTTGCCCTTGCAGCATGTGCAATAACATCGTAAGACTTTGCCCTTTTTTCCGGGTTTGAGGTAGAACATAACCAACTTTCTTTCAGTAATTTTGCTTCTTAGCTAGGCCTCTTCCAACTCTCTGAAATTAACAGCATATTGTGCCAAAAACAGTTCGTTCTCAGAGTGATAACCAATGTTTACAATTAATACCAAGGAATGGTATGCACAGAGGCTCTTGCTTATACTTATTGCTATAACAACCAAGGTCAGCTAATTTTGTTATTTGCCCCGTTAGAGGTTTGGAAGCGGAGAAGCGTAGAGGGGTCACACCTGCAGGGAGGAGCAGACAGGACAGGTGACCCAAAACTGACCAACAGGGTATTCCATCCCATCTGCATCACGCTCAGTATAAAAGGTAAGGGATCAAAGGGTCAACTCTCCTTCCTCACTGGCCGACGTCCGAGGAGGACCCTGTCTGTTTGTCTGCCTTTGATTCCGATCCGAGCGTTCCTGACTCCATATCCAGAATTCAGCTCCTGTCCATTGCTGACTCCAGTCTGGGACTTTCCCTGTGCCCACTGGTGACGTGATTTTCATCCTGGGAGCTGGATACGGTTTTGTATATATTATATAAATTTTTTATTATTATTATTTTTATTATTCTGTTATTATTTATTATTTCCTTATTTATTATTATTTTCATTAAATAGTTTAGTTCTTTTTCTAAACTCGTAAATCTCCTTATCTCTTCCTCTCCTCTTTTTGGAAGCTGGGGGGGAGGGCCATCTGTCATTCTGATTGGCCAGTCTGGCCAAAACCACGACACTTGGCATTAGTGTTTTGTGCCTTCCTTGGAGGGACAATGTGTCTGTGTTCCCTCAAGGGGCTGTCTCTTGGGGACCTCGTGATCAGACAACACCTGTGGAGGCTTGCTGTGACCTCCTTGCAACAAAATACTATTAAATCAATAAGAAAAACACGGTCAGAGAAGCAAAAGAAAGAAAGAAGGCCTGTATACAAGAATCTTGCCTGAACAGAAGACCCTGGAATCATTTTCTCAGTTTCTCTCTGTAGCACCAACTTCCATCCTGATCACATTGCCTGTCAGCTGTCCAGGCCAGGTCTTCTCTCCCAGAGCACCGCATTTACCTTGCGTTGTGAGCTAACAAGAGGGCACTTCTAGGTAAGTTTCCATACTGTTATTCACAACCGTATGTTACTGCTCACTGAGGACAGCTTCTCTTTACTGTGGTTTCCCTTCATCTTCCCATGGCTCTTAATGGCTTGCAACCCTGCAACACAGTAAACTGAGGCATGTGCAATATTGATGGAAGTAATGCAGAGGTCCCCAGCAATCAGTACTTGCCACCAGTTATTGCTGTACTCAATCTACTAACTGTTTCTAGGAAAACACATTTTCATAATTCACTATAAATTTGTCCTATAAGCACTTCAATCCAATGGCTGTTGTGGACCACAGGGTATGAATAAGGTATGTGCATGTAGAAATCAAGAGTGATTCAGCTAAAGGAAGCAGTAATGGTGTAAAACGAGCAAAATGAGGCCCACTAGAGCAAACAAATCTGCTGATCTTTGTCTCAATTAAAATGGGGTATTGGCAAATGTCTTAGTATCTGACAGGTATAAATCCTGTGAGGTGCACAGCCATAGTAGTAGTTTGGAGTCCCTGTATCTTTGCAGATGAATTTGACCATTTTGTGGTAGATACTGAAAAAAAGTTAATAGCAAAAGACCAAGTCAAACAAACACAAACTAAATAAAACAGACAATCTTCCAAATCCTAAATCACCTTTAGATTAATTCACGTTGTAATAAAAGTATGGATTTTAATATATTAAATGGTATAGACTGAATGACAAGACACAAATGACCACACTAGCAAATCATAAATAGACTTAATGTATTACCATGGCAAATGGTGATTATGAGAACTGATGGTCATATTTTTACATAGAAAACTAAAAGAACAGTTATTCTAAAATTGTTGAAATGATTTATAAACATTGGCCAATCTAGTGAGAATTTTGGATGAAGTGGTTTCTTTTTTAAATAGAACATCACATTTCATCCTTTTATTTAAAAATAAAAAAAAGTTTCTTTCATTTTAAATGTTTCATATTCATCTGGATTTATTTTCGCATCATAACCACAGCTCTCCCAACCTCTTTGGTCGAAAGTGTTTTTGTCTCCGTGATTTCCTGCTCTCTTTACCCTCCTCAAACAGTCTGAGCAAAGAAATTTCAAAAAATGTTATTTTCCTAGATTTAGCCAGTACCTGGTGTTTCTGAGAAGGGGAATCCATATTTAGCCTCACCAACTGCATAAAGAGTTTGGAAATTGAGTGCAGTATATCAGGAATGTGGATGACTTGGAAACTTGAATGCAGGTCTCAGTGTTCCTACATATTCACAGTAAGGCTTCTGGCCTGTGAGACATCTCTATTTTAATAACTTCTCTTATCCATATTCAAGTGAATTTAAAAATAGGCATAAAAGTAGCTGGATAAATATATTAGTTTAGCTTTCTGCCCTTGCTAACACTACCATTTTGGGTTTTATTTCTTTTTTTTCTGAGGGCATGAAGCCTGTCAGGACTGAAATGCAGTTGGCAGTCCTTGAATCAAGTCAATCTACCACATTGGGGTGGAAGAGAGATTCACCTGGTAAGCCATCTCACCTCTACTCTGTGTGACTGATGTAAATTCATTCTAGTTGCATTCGCTTCCTTTCATCTTGCAGAATTTCATCCAGAGTAGAACAAAGCAAATTATTTCCTGTAATGTCACCTTTTTCTGTGAAGCACGTTGGATGCAAATGGAGCTATAAAAGGTATTGTCATATATCCATCACACAGCCTGTGCAGCTGAAAAAAGCAACATAGAGGATTCGCAGGGTATGACAATGTACAAGTAAGATAAAGGCTTCCCTCAAACAGCAGTTAGCTCGCTTCTGTGAGGGTTATTTTTCCAATAGTTCATCTTTTTGGCATTTATTTCTCACAGTTCTTACTGAAAACTGAACTAACATTATTCCTGAAAATTACCTCTTTTCAAGTTATTGGCTTTTTTTTGCTGACTTTAGTACCTACAAGCATATGCACAGCAATGAATACATCTTCTGCATTTAATTACTTTCTAACAATAAAAAACAAAAAGAGGGTTTAGAGATAGCATTTGATTTCTATCAAGAAAGAAAAAATAATGAGTTTTAACTCTACACTTTACTCTTTTTTTGAGTTCTTTACCACTGTTTCTTCCTAGACTAAACTTAAACATTGTCTCTTTAGTCAGATGCTGAGCATTAGAGAATCACTTTTTTGACTATGTCATAGGTTTTTATTTTATCAAGACTGCATTTATTCTTTTTCTGGGATTTGTTAACCAACTACAATTTTGCTAAATTTTACCTAAGAAACGCCCCTTTGTTTTGTCTCTTAATATGTTACCATGCAAAGAGCTGCAGGCTTCATTAGAAATGGATTCTGCGCAGAGTCAAGAAATAAATAAGTAAAGGAAACTACATGGAAAGAGGATGTAACTACAGACCATGAACTTCCATGAGTGAATGCATGGATGGAGGGGATTGGGTTTTCTAATAAATAACAATAACAATTTCTAATCAACAAGCAATTTCCTGCTACTCCTCCTTTAGGGCATTTATTTTTCTCAGGGATTTGGAAGCGCTGCAGACCTTGTCTTCACAGTTCTTCATAACCCAGACTCTCAAAACCAAACCAGTTGGTGTACAGGCATAAGATCCTTGAAATCAGAATGGAAATCGAGTAAGGTGAGAAACAAAGGACTGAAGAAGACACAGATCATCACAACTCAAGGTAGATGCTTGAACACTTTCCTCTTCAATCCCTTACTGCTCTCTGCAAAAGACAATCACTGCCAAAAGGATGTGATTCTTCAGACACCATAGAAGAGATCTAAGGTCTCAGAGTACCAGATTTTTTTTCTGCCAGTATATTTAATGGAATGTTTTTAAATTATGAGAAAAAAATGTGTGCGCAATTATCATTTGATTTGATAGTTCAAATCAGGTTTTATTTGTCACAGCAAGGAGGATAAAGGAGTTTGCAATGTGAGCTGAAGCAGCAAAATTCTCAATGTATAATGGGTAGCAAGCAAAGAAGAAAGAGAAGGGACACTAGGGTAATTTGCCTGCAGATGAGTTCAGCAGGTAGAAGAAGTGGTCTCTGAAGGGGACAGAAAAAAACACGGAAAAGTAACATAGCTTGAACTGAGCCTTCAGCATTTGAATAGGTGCTCAAAGAATAAGGATGAGGCCAAACAACAACTCTGAATTACAAGTTCATTGTGAAGTGTAAATCTTGGCATCCAGAATTTCACCTATACTAAATAAAACATGACAAATGTCATGAAACTTCCAGCACAGCACAACCTTTCATGAAGGCTGTTGAAACTGATGTTAATATTTTTAAGGAAAATAAAATAATCATAGGATCATAGAATCATCGGATTGGAAGGGACCTATAATAGGCCTCTTTAATGAACTGGGTGATTACCAGCAATAGAATTTGTTTTATTTGTTTGGCAGTATCAGCAACATTGTGTGATCTTTAACTACATAACTTTGGTAACGGCTATATAACAGTGCTCTTGATTTCATAGTATAATCATCAGTGACCTCTTTTATCAGCATCCCGCGGTGACTTAAAGATTTTTCATCAATCTGTCCTTTACTATGCAGAGGACAGCTGCCTTTTTAGATTAATTTTTAGCTTTTATAAAATTAGATATCTGATTTGGAATTTATTTGTATGAAGTCCCTCAATACTGTGACAGTCCAGGGACAAGGGCAACTGACAAACTCCGCTTTTGATAAATAACTAAAATCGTATTTCACCTTCACGGCTACTACTGCCTGCTCCAAAGCCTCTGGGAAGGCTTTTCCAACATGTAGAAGGTGTCTCGTACTGGTTCGGTGCCACAGCCCAGACTCATCTCAGGGCTTGAGGAAAGGTTGTATAAAAGAGGTGAAAGTGTGAAAAGAGGGACAAAAATAAAAATTACCAGAAAGAAGACAGGAAAGATAAAGAGACGAAAAGTGTTAGTGAAAAAATGAGGAAACCTGCAGGGACAGGGATTCAAGCTAAACTTTTTGTCATGTTTAAACCAGTAAAAATCCAAAACAAAACAAAGTTCTGTTTTGTTCCACTCACCAAAGTGGCACCAAATTTTGGCCCAAATTGAAGAGTCATCCTTACAGTGGCAGAAAGAAACAGAATTAAAATGTTGTTATGCTGATGTCTCTGTGGAGGAGAAGATGATAAACCTCTATTTTGTCCCACTACCATTTTCTGTTCCAGGCCACATCCTCTGTTCACACACAACAACAGCAGCTGCCCTTTGATCCCGTCACAGAATCACAGAATGGTAGGGGTTGGAAGGGACCTCTGGAGATCGTCTAGTCCAACCCCCCTGCCAGAGCAGGGTCACCTAGAGCAGGTTGCACAGGAACGCGTCCAGGTGGGTTTTGAATGACTCCAGAGACAGAGACTCCACCACCTCTCTGGGCAGCCTCTTCCAGTGCTCTGCCACCCCCAAAGTAAAGAAGTTCTTCCTCATGTTGAGATGGAACTTCCTATGCTCAAGTTTGTGCCCATTACTTCTTCTCCTGTCGCTGGGCACCACTGAAAAGAGCCTGGCCCCATCCTCCTGACACCCTCCCTTGAAGTATTTATAAGTGTTGATAAGATCCCCCCTCAGCCGTCTTTTTTCCAGACTGAAGAGACCCAAATCCCTCAGCCTTTCTTCAAGAGAGGTGTTCCAGTCCCCTAATCATCTTTGTAGCCCTTTGCTGCACTCTTTCCAGCAGTTCCCTGTCCTTCTTGAACCGGGGAGCCCAGAACTGGACACAGACAATGACAACTCAAAATGAAATGGCAGGTACAGTGGCAAGTTAATAAAATAGATTTTAATTTTAGTCCCATTAAATGTAACTTGAGTCAATAACCAGAAAAGAGTCTTTGGGAACGTATGATAGGACATAACATATGATAGGACATAGCTTTGGGAACCTATGATAGCACATACTCCCAGTCACTGAATGCATCAGCTGGCTTAGAGAATCTTGTAATTATTCCAAGATTTAAAATCATTTATTGAATAGATTCTGGAAATAGTCACAGAAATTTGCAGCAAATAATTAATACTGAAAACCTTAACCTTATTTGGAAATCACTAAATTTTTTTTCTGTTCACTGGATGGATCAGGACAGAATACATGCTGAAAACCAATTCTAAGTGATTCTAAAATCAACATTCTCTTGCAAATGGTCTCCAGTGTTCACTTAAACCATTAGCTTTTGGAAATATTTATGCCAGTAAACTGACTCTATAGTATATTTAAAGAAAGCAGATGTGTCTGATTTTTTTTTTAATTGGAGTGAATATCCACAGGCATTTTGAAACAGGGATCTAGTGCCAATTGCATTGCAACTTTCCTTACAGAAAAAAAATCCAAAAGACTATGACCAGGTGTAAAAGTTATGTGGTGAATTTCTCACACTGCAGCAATTCAAGGAATAGTGCGGATGAGAGTTTCTTCTAATGAATTTACATTCTGTCAACTCATTTGAAATAACTGCATATGACTGGCCCAATTTTTGTTCAGGAACATGCTCTGCCATTGCCTGATACGATACTTGGCACAGTTTGAGCACATACCAAGGCACATGTTTTTTTATTACTTAAGAATCTGACAAGTGACTAAAAATAATGAAGGAGGAGTATATTTATTCGTATGTTTTCAAGTGTTTGACAGCTTTCCAAAGCCTTATGCTCAGAAAGCAATCCTGCAAAGCCTTATTTGGTATGTCTTATTAGCACTGTCTGTTTGAGAGATTCCTTTAAAATATAACTATATTTTATAGCCAGGAGACACCATTGTGTGGTCTGAAATCCTGCCCAGGATACTCTTGAGGAAATTATTGCTCTATGCCCACTAAAGCATATTTTAGAAAAATGTGCTGCAATAACTGACAGATGTATATGATCAGATTAATCCCTGCTGCTTTCTGAAGCTGCTTTCCTGTACTATTAACAGGTCATTTAAGACAAACATAACTGAAGTTCAGGAGCAAGGGAAATGGTGCAAAGAAATAAGTTTTCTTTGTTACTAATATAATCTGAGTCTTTAATATTTTTATGTAAAAATCAAGGTGGGCAGTAGAAATCAAACTGTTTCCTCTACTTTTCTGAACATTTTAATGCAATTTCCACTTTCAGTAACCTCAAGAGGATTGGAAGAATTTTAAGTCAAATCCAGGGTAGGTAACAAACCCCTGTTCTCATTTACTAATTCTCCTCTCAGAGCAGAGAGCATATATTTTTCTACAGTCATGCCAAGCTCTCATAATGGCTATAGCAGTTTAGAGGAAACAGCAGTCTCCAGAAATTAAGATCGATACCTCATTGTTCCTTAAGCAGAGCAGTCCTTGAACCTCATGCTACAGATCAAAGACTGTTAAAAATACAAGCCTTTTTCTTAGATTTTAAAATCTGAAAATAGACTCCCTTTCCTGAAGCTTGCAGAAAGTCACTTGCAGAAATCATTCTGTCAAAAACTTGTAAATCAATATATACAAGCAAAAAAATTTGATTTGAATGAAATCGCATATTTGAACAGAAACATTTTACTGAAAATACTCTGAGTAGCTCTTCATAGTATGTCTATAAAAATCGTGCACTGCTACTGGGAATCCATTTAATTAAATTAATAAACATAGTATGTGAAACATCCAAGCAAAGTGAAGCCTGACACTGCTGGGAAATATTTTCTGAGTCATTGGGTAATGAAGAAGTTCCCTTCTGACTGTTTTAGGGATCATTGATGTTACTATTAATGATATTAGACAGGCGTACTTACATCTTTAGGCAATGTGATCCATGCTGTGTCTTTCTGTTTCTTGCTTGTTGTTTAGGAGCTATGATTTGCAGTACAGACAGCAATGTATATTTAGAGAGTTCATGTTCCCTAAGCCCCAAAACCTAAAGTAAAAGTTACACAAGAAATGAAAGCTCCAGGTTTTTCACGAAAAAGGAAATCTGATGCTCTGCAATTTTGAAAAGAAGCACAAACTGAAACACACCCAAAATATTCTAAAAACAATCTCCTCACCCCAACTCCTCCAATTTTCAAAGCATCATGCATCTCTGAGGAACCTTGGATTACTCTTGGAAGCCTACATCAAAGAGGCTATCCAAAAAGCATCTGAACAAAGAGTCTTCTATGGAGCTTTTGCAGGATTTGTATACCCTCCTAGTGTGATACAGTGGAAAAGGAGATTTGATCCTGGCCTAGCTGCCAGGTGGTATGATTTATTTCAGAGCTTGCACTTCTTTAAAATGTAGCAATTTGCAGAAGTCATGCATGAGGCAGTCACGGGTTACATTGCCAGGGTCTTTTTATGCTAGTTTTACTCAGCACAGATCAGCTTTCACTCTGCAATCACTTCCTTAATACGAGGGACTGCACTTCACCTGCCCCAGCCAAGACATCATGAAGTACATTCTCCTTTTCCCTTTAAGAAAAAACACAACCACAAACAAACAAACAAAAACATCCCAGACTTTTTTGCTCCTAGTTAAATGGAATTGTAAATGGCAATATGTTTTGAGCATTTGGTGGTGTTCAGGGCACCCTATACCCTGAGATATTCAGTGTCTTGCAGAATTCCTTAGTTTAAGGGGAAAAAACATCTTGGTACTTGACAAAAAAAGAAAGAAGAGACAAGACGTGAAATGTCACACTGCCGAAAATAAATCAGAAATCTCCTAAAAAGGGCAGACTTAATAAAGACAGAGAGATTAACATTTTGTTTCTTAAATGAAAAAACATGATTTTTCTATATATTTAAAATCTTCCTTAGAAATTCAGCAACACTTCACTATTGAGATCTTATTCAATGATTGCAGAGGAGATCTGCAGGATCCAGAAGGATCACATATGGAGAATTAGGAAAGCTGAGGCTGAGTGGCTACAGGATTCTTTTAAAAAAAAAGCCTGACCCTGGAACTCAGATAAGAGTCATGCGTAGCCGCCTGTGCTATTTGCTGATGAAGCCAAAGGTGTAGAGCTCTGCTTGGGCTACCAGCACATTAAAAAAAAGGCAGACAAAACATAACTATGCAGTTATAACTGCGTTACTGGGCAGAGACACCAGCACCACAAGAAGTAGAGAAGGAAATAAAAAATTACATAATGCAGACGTTATAGATTAAGGCAGACACAAATCAAATGAAAGTTACTTTTTTACTGTCTGGGTTGTTAACTTGATGAATCATTTCACAGTAATGTTTGAGATGCCTTAATTCATACTTGGTGAAAGTATTAGAAAGCCTGGAAAGGGCAAAATGTTTGGAAAAGAAAAATACTGCTTTGGCAATGGCAAAGCCTAAATTAAAGAACAAATGTGGAAACTAGGGAATAACCGCTGTCTTATTGCACCTGGGCTTTGGTACCTTTCACTACTTCCTTTCACTTCTTTGAAGCTAATCACAGACCCCCATTCTAGCAAAGTCAGCTTTAAATACTTGTTTTGCTAAAATGTCCCTCTTAAAAGAGAACCTCATCATTACTGTAAAAAGTAAAGCTGCAAAAAAATTACCCTAATATTTGCATCATTCAAATCATGGCTATAGCTTCCCAAAACTTTCTGTGCAGAACTTGCTGAACATCTTACTCACGTGTTGATGGGTCCCTGTGGGCTCAGGGGATGTCAGGGCTCACAGTGGTAAGAGAAAGGGCAGTCCAGCAGTCTTATTCTCTTCATCCTTTGGCAAGTCAGTATTCAGTTGGGTTCAGATTGGAGTCAGAGTGAAGAGAAAACACAAGAAACTGAGTAGAGAGAAGGCTGTCAAGGTAGAGGAAAGTCATAATGAGTTTTAGGAAAAAGCACAGTCAAGCACTAAGAGAGACTGGTTAAAAGATGAGATCAAGATGAAAGTCAATTTTGTTTCATATGTTTCCTTTTTTTTACTGCTGAAATGGCAGGAGGAAAATGAACCAGTGGTTTATATTAAAAATTAAAAGGGGAAACAGTGGAGATTGATAGGCTGAGTCAAAGATCTCTGGGAATAAAAAAGGTGAAGTGAAAGAAAGAGGACAACATACTAGAAATGACAAAATAATTTTCCTGTATGCCCAACTGCTTGTTGATGTTCCAGCAGTGTTCTGCATCTTGGATGCATCATGGGGGATCTGAAAGAAACCTTTCTTGTGCACAGAAGGTATTTTGCATTAATGGACTATCTATTCTGCATATTGAACTGAAAGCTTTTGGAAGAAAAAATGGGAGAAGAAAAAAATATTGAGCTAAAATTAATAAAAAGGCATATTGAAAATTCAGGTCTGCTCAGGAGCAAACTGCTTATGCAGATATAGATAGGTGCAACACTTAGATCAATATGGTTCATACTCTAAAAATGACCAGTGAGGAGCTGAGTATATCAGACCTTATTCAAAATAAAAATTGTTGGCAAATAGACTGAACAAACACAATTATAATGTTTTAGCAGAACAAAACAACCACTGCAATATCAAATACTAGCATTATCTTAATATACAGCCTATTCTGCTTAGTAAACTAAAACTTCTTAGTCTAGGCAGAGGTGTCCCTGCCCATGGCAGGGGGGTTGGAGCTAGATGATCTTTAAGGTCCCTTCCAACCCAAACCATTCTATGATTCTACGATTCTACTTCTGTTCATTCTGTACAGCTAGGCAATGTTCTTCTTGTTAATATATAGTATCAAAATTATCCCAAACTAAATAACATTTCCTAAGAGAAAATTTTGCTCTCGAACCTGGGAGAGTGAACATAAACAAAAAAAGAACAGAAATCTTGCATTACTTTCAGTCTGTTCATTGTGCTGTAGAATCTTTATCTCAGAATCACAGAATGGTGGAGGCTGGAAGGGACCTTTGGAGGTCATCTTGTACAGCCCCCTGCTCAAGCTGAAACAACTAGACCAGGTTATCCATGACCATGTCCAGATGGCTTTTGAAGCTCTCTGAGGATGGAGATGCCACAACCTCCCTGGACAACCCGTGCCAGTACTCTGACACGCTCACATTGAAAAAGTGTTTCCTGGTGTTCAGAGGGAGCTTACTGTGTTTCACTCTGTGCCCATTGCTTCTGATCCTGTCACTGGGCACCACTGGAAAGAGGTTATCTCCCTCTTCATTACACTGGCCCCATTCTTGTTTTATTATTTGTTCCTCGATTTGAATAATAGCTTTCAAAAATTTATATTTGCTGTTCATTCTGTCTTCATATCTTGTTCACTTTGATTTTCCAGCTTTTTTCCCTTGAATTTGTTTTTTGAAGAGCCAGTTTTTGCTAGAGGCTTCTTGCATCATGGTCAATATACTCTAGATGGCTATGATCTTCCTAACCTATTATTTTAAAGAGTTTTGGAAAAAAGCTCTACTGGCATTGTCTGATCTTCTAAATGTTTTGTGGATGAAATTTTGCTGTTGCTTAATTGTGACCACCTATTAGTACTGAATGCTGAGCACACTGTATTTTAATAAAACATATTCTCATCAAGCAACAACATTACTGCGGATTGCTTCAATGCACAGTGTATTTAACTGTGGTGTTAAATAGGAAAATGTGCGAAATATGGAGCAACAGAGCCTAGCATGAATAGATGTGTTATATCCACAGAGACGCATGCTAGCATTTAGTATAGGCACCGTTTCTCTGATCTCCAGTCTGACCCTTCTAAAACCATTCAAATTACTGGTCTCAGTTTATTCAAACAAGGTATGGTGACCTGAGAGGTCCTTACATTTTTGTTCAAAACTGTACCTATTTGTACAGCTTTGTGCCCACTGGTGTCCCTCCAACTGGAAGGAGGGCTCATCCTCTTCTCCGTTAACTCTCATTTAGTACTTTAGTCTGCCCTGGTAAACCACTCCTTCTAGCTATTTTTCCTTCTTCCAGTTCTTTCTGTTTGTATCTCAAATAATTAAGTATCCAGACTTCTCAATAGAAGATGCTTATTTTAAGGATTACATGCCAAGATTCATAAATCCAGAGTGTTGACAATGAGAGGACAAAGGGTGTGCCCTCCAAAAACGGGCAAGTTCTCTTCCTGTTTTACAGCAGTAGGAGATAAATAATTGTTTAGATCAAAGGCAATCGAATAAGCTATTGTCAAACTTCAGCACCTGTGAAATACTCTGAAACACAGGTGTTCTAGTAAAAAATCTTACACATGCCTGTGTGTAACAGAGCAGAAATTGGCAAAGTTGCATTATCTAGACAGGCTGAAAACTGAAAGCACACTGTCCAAATTTTGATTTATGCAAGGAAAACTAGTGTGTTTTAGACTAGAGACACCAATGTGAGGATAATAACTGTTGGTAAATTCGTTAGTAATTGCTGCAGAGAGAAAACACTTGTGGTCAACTAAATCCTGTGTCAAGCCATAACATTTGAAACGTCATCCAGTGCCATTTTCAAGGATGGTGGATTGACAGGTTCGTTTTCTTCTTATTTATTGGTTACACTCATATTTAAAAATAGGCATTAAGCCTTAATACATCTAACTATATTTTCCACCGTTAGATGCCAATAGGTCTTTTCCTTTTAAAGAGCTGCTTCTCCTGCTGGTAAATACTTACAGGTTGTGACGAGATCACCTCAACTTTTTCTTCCATTTGTTTTAAAAAAGATTTCTTTAATCTTTTCCTTGAATGTATGTCTGAGTACTTGTTTGTAGCATCTTGTTATTCAATGAGTAAAAGAGACAAATACATGTATTTTTGAAGGACTGTGAAAAGGTTGCTACATAAAGGAGTGAAAGGACAGAGAAGGAATCTGTATCTTTCAAGTAGTTTGGAATGACGAATTGATAGCTAGAGGTTAAAAATAATAAATCAAGAGATACCTCCAACGTGGGTAGGCAAAAGCAGTGTATTGCAGCCGTTGTCAGATTTTGTCACCTCCATGTGAGCTATGTGCTAGAAAGAAATAAGCCCAGGCACAGCAGTTTGGATAAACACTGTCCAAGAAAAAAATTATTCAATTTACAAGAATATGGGTAAGAAAAAGGGTCATAAGCTAGACTTAAAAGAAAATTGGACACATGCTTTTGTTGGAGACATTAGAAAAACTCCAAATGGGTAACTTTTGCATCAGTCCTCAGACAAACAATGCAGAAGGAATATAGCACTCAGCTCCTTGAAAAGGGAAGGAGTTTTCATTATCCATGATCTTACAGTGCCTGGGAGCAAAAGTTTAATGAGACCTAAGCAGGCATTTCCTTCTCTCAGTTTTTTTTCCTTGGGGAGTAAGAGTTCAAGAGTTGATTTGCTACGCAAGGGATTAACAAGGAGATGAGTTGCCTTTCCTAAGTGAAATCTACAGGCTATCTGGTGTTGATCCCAAGGAAGAAAATAGGTGTTGTGACACATTTAGCACCGTTACACAAGTTTAGTGCAAAACGCCCACTGCACACACACTTTCATTGTCTTTACACCCACTGTAGCCAGAAGTCAGGAAATCTGCACTGGTCAGGGCTGTCAGCTGCAATGGAAACCTGAGGAAGCTGTAAAGAGTATTTTCCTGTCTTATTCTTTGTTTTCAGTATTCATCTGGGATCAGATGGGGAAAAAAATCAACAGTGCTAGCCAATGATCAAAACAGGATAGGCACAGCCCAACTCCTGTTGCAAATCAAATCAGTAAGTTTTGAGTTCTTCCTATCAGGTACCTGTGCTGAACTATTAGTTGGCTATAAGTTCCCTACATGCACCAGTAAAGTTAAAATTTACATTGCCACAACGCAGCTGTGTTGCATGCCAAGGGGAAATAAGTCAGAGACTGAACTTGAAACTTGGACGTGGGGACATGAGGTATTTTTATCCCTGTATTTGCCATTCATTTCCTTTCTGATGCCTGCGACTGATTCCTTGAACCTTTCGGAAAACCTCACCTAACAACACGAAATTACTCAGCTCACAAGGGTATTTCACTGAACATTAAAAATGCCTGTCCGCAGGCCTATTGATGTTCTCGAGCTGGGATCAGAGACATGCTCTTCCTGTGACCCTGAATGATGTGACCATGGCATGCCCTGCTGTTTTACAGCTGAGCAGGGAACTACATTCAGGCTGCAACAAAAAGCTGTGTCCAGGTCGTCAACATTATATTTTTTTCTCAAGAGAGGCACTCTGTTTTATCTGAGTGGAAAACCGAATGACTCCCTCCCTCCACAAATAATCAATAGGCCAGGGGTTAACACACCTGTGGGACACATGGAAGATTCCAACGTATCTCGTGCAAAGATTAATGAATTTATTGCTGGAATTGCTATTTATTTTCTGATGGAAATATTCTGTTATGTGGAAATATGCAAATGTTATTTGGCTAGGGAGAAGGTGGCTTTGGGTTTGTGAGGTGGAGGTTGAAGATCCTGCTGTGATATATGTTTGTGCACAGTGGTGTGTGTTCAAGTACAGTCTGAGAGTGGCTCACCATTGAACAGCCAACAGATGAACAGATTTGGGTGCCACAGTGATGTGAATCTGAGTTTTTCATTCGTAAACAAATTTACTGCCCTTCATACTGGTCAGAGTGGGACATCTTTATAAGTCTAAGAATTTGATCAGGTGGGATGTTAACCAACAGCTCATGCAGCGTGACACTTGATTTACTGTGGCAGACTGCTGTTAGTGTGTTAGTACCTGTCAGATTTCAAGACATCAATCAAACTCCATCAACAGGCAAATAAATGAAGTGAAGGACATCAGAAGCACTGAGGACTTGTACGTGTCCAACTGGACTACAGAGAGGTACGTTGGTCATACCATTTATAAACCTTTTCTTGGGCAGGTGTCCAAGGGACACCTCTGAAGAAGCAGAGAACTGATAACCCTGAAAACCCTTCAGCATTCTCAAATTTTTTTCTTATCTTTGCATAATCAGAGAAGAGACTCACATTATCTGGATCTTTACATAAAATAACTAAGGCAGTAGGAAGATGAGCTGGCATGCCCAAAGTACATGTAATATTGGTCCTGGAACTGAATGAAAATTCTATATAAGCTGAAATTGATCCAGCACTTTGCTCAAAATACAAATCAGATTTGGAATGGGCAAAAAAATTCAAATTGGATTTCTTTCAAACTCGAATGGTGTCAACAATGCATAAAGTCAAACTTCACCACAGGAAGAGTAAAAGCAAAAAGAGGGAGTATGGAAAAGAGAAAAAAGGAAACATATGGAAGTTCAATTTAGGGTACAGGAAGTATCCCCTCATGTGTCCTTCCATTATTGCTGTAACAAATTGGAATATGAGGAAATCCACGTGCTGAATAGCAATCCCAACAATCTTTAATTCCTAGCAGTTCAACTCCAGCCTGCTCAAGCTTTTCATCAGAGGATAAAATAATTAGATCTTTGCTGTCTGATCAGTACATCTGATTAATATTTATGTCTACCCAGACTACAGGACATCTCCTCAGAACGTATCCAGAAATGGGGACCAGAGCACTGAAAGGGGATTTCATTTATCATTGTTTCAGTTCCTCCATATCCCTTTGAAGGGTCCTGACTTGGCATCTAGAAGTCTTCAGAGAAATTCAAAGCAACTTCTCCATCTGAACAGTGCAGGGGCCAAGACCACTGCACTTACAGAGCATGCATCCTTGCGGCTGCCTCCAGGCTGGGACTGCACAGAGCAGAGTCTCCAGACCCAGCTTGTGTACTCCTCAAGTCTTAAGATGGAGATTTTCAGAATTTTGTGGTCAGCATGGTAAAGAAAATCTACCCGGATTGAACCTTAGCATACTCTGTTGTGCAGGCCCAGGTGGCTGGTTACAGGACCTACAACATGGCGCATCAGAGCCCAAATGGCAGCCTGGTCCCCCATAGGGCTGGCACTGGGTCCCTGGTTGCCAGATGGTACCTGCGGCAGGGGGGACTCCTGGGAGGCACAAACCCTCACCATCATCATGTGGCTCCAGGAGACTGCAGCCCCTTACTCAGTTTCACTCAGCTGCTGAGGAACCTGGGATACACGGATATGGAGGTTCTCTGGCAGTGTATATAGGGAAAAAAAAAAAGAAAGGAAAAAAAAGAAGAAAAGAAAAAAAAAGAAGAAAAAAATGGAAAAGGTTGTGGTACCTTCTTTTTTTGGAAAGGAAAGAGGTTTTTTTTGAAGGAGTGGAGGGGGAGAGTAGGAAGCCTGTGAATCACAAACTCTCTGCTTCAGTCATATGCAGTTAAAAATGCTGGATACCTTGCCTTTTTTAATCTCTAACTGGGACTGAAAAGTTGAAATGAATTGTTGTGGAAGATGTAGTTGTGTTAGGATGGAAATTTTAGCTTTTTTGTTTGAATTTAGTGTTAAATCCTCATCTAAGGAACTCCATCCTGTAGGAAGCAGAAAATATTGTCTCTAATCCAGCAGGTCACTTGAGCACACTTACTTTTTTCTAAGTCAATAGTGTAATTGGCTCTGGTTAGAACTTAATCTTAAACCTATGTCCCAGGGTTTCATGGGGTTGGGGCCCAAATTTTCAGCATCTTACTATTTTTATCTTACCATGCCAAACGAAACCCTTCCCAAACACTGTCCTTTTTGAAAACAGAGGAAGAGAATCTCAATCTCTATATTAATTAGATGAGTTTCCTTATATATGCAGGCTGTATGCCAAATCTTCTCAGAAATTTTTTCATTAAAACCTTTATAACAATAATTAGAAGATTTTCCAGTATACAAAAATTTAGATAAGGGAAATCAAAGTAAGCTGAGCTCTCATAAAATCTAAAATAATTATCATCTAATTGTGGCCTGTTCCATTTTTAAATTGCCATGACATAACAAGATGTGCTGTTTTTGAGAATACTATCAATTTCAGAAAATATTACAAAATGTAACTCCCAAGAAGCAAAAAGAAGAGTAAATTCTAAGCACAAAATGTCAGAAACTACTATTATACATATTGAGAGGAAGAATAATAAATCTTGAGATTCAATAATACATCTATTTTTCCCTTACGTAATAGAGATGAATATATGATTGGCAAGTCTTGTGATATGCTAGTAAACACTGTGTGACTTACTATTTGATCAAATTTGCATTCAATATAGAAAAATAACGCTTCTATTTCTGCTTCATGGTAAACAATTTGCATCATTTATGCAAGTATTATTATTTTTACAGTATATTAAAAGAAAAAGTTGTTTTATCAGTTCCATGACTGACCATCTGCCTACTTTTAGTTCGAGGATTAAATGTTTATCATCAACAGTTTTTGAAGTGCTGAAACGCACTAATTTTTATCCTCTGCTTTAATTCTGTTATTTGTTTGATATGTTTTCCAGCACATATGGAAGGGTTAAATGAAAAGTATATTTAATACTTTCTTCAACAACAGTAAAAACAAGGTTTGACAGTTTCTAATTTTCTAGGTAGTACCAGCAAAATGCCGTGAACTCCTGCTTCGTTCTCTTGCTCCATAACAAGAGCAGCCTGACCAGAATATTTATCTAAACGGAAAAACCTTCTTGTTTGAGTCCAAATGTTGGAACCCTCCACCTATTCTTCCCATGATATTGAGTTGATCAGAAGTATATCAACTTCTTAGTTGATTAACTAAGAATCCTTATTTGCTCCTCAGTTTCCCCCCTTTTTCCTTCTTGTCAGTTGTGCCTTCTCTGTATCATTTAGCCATAACAGATACATTGTCTTCTACCCGAATATCACTGCATCCCCACCTGCAATACTGGCTGCCTTTTCAACATATCATCCCTCTCCCGTGTGAAGAGGAAGAGAGATATGGAGATGAGAATTCCGCCACAATTCTCTAAAAGTTTGGTTTTTTAAAAAAATGGCAAAGTCTGACATGAGCTTTCCCCTTCTAATTCCTGGTGACTGTGACTACTTCCAGTGCACCTGTGGTACCAACTACTCCCAACTACTTATTTTATGCTTCTTCCCTAAATACTCCTTTGCCAAAATGCAGAGTAAAAATCCTGAAAAAGTCCTGATACCCTGAAGACTGCCTCTCCTGCTGACCAGCATCGTCTCACCATCTCCTCCCTTGCCTGGACCTAGCTGCTGTCTTGTGTATGGGTCCTTCTCACGTGGATGTCATGAACCCCCGTTGCACAAACTGAATGGAGGCTGTGAGCCATCAACTACCAACGGAAATGGGAACTGGTTGCCAAAATAAATTTGGGAGCGACTGGTTTTAAATTGTAAATTTTATGGGCAGGTTATCTTCTGTGTCTCACATTATCATACAGAGTGGCCTCTGTGACTATTTGCCACCTTCATTCGATTTCAGTGCCATTTTTTAAATGAGTGATTGCGATCACCAATGAGGATAATTTTATAACTGCTGTCAATAAGCAGAAATAATCCTAAGGAATCTAGGCCAGAAATTACAAAACTTTTTGTAGTCAAGTACCACATGAGTTCTAAAAATCACCGTGGATCTGTGTTGGTGCCAAGTTTGGGACCTGTGCCAACGCTTTACCACCACCAGGCACTTCCTTAGCAGGAGAAGAACTGCCTGGACAGTTCAATGTGCCATGACTGGGAGCACGTACACAGCACCACGTAGTCCTAGTTGCACAAGGAAGGGTAGGACGTCCCTTTGATAAATTGTGTCCATCAAAGAGATTGGGAGGCTGTATAATATCCCTTATCTAACCAACCACTAGCAGAGGAGGTGCAATCAAAGGAAACGGCTCATGGCTTGGATGTATCATTACATCCTGATGAGGAAGCTGGGAGCAAACCAGAGTGGCTCTTGATCTGCTCTGAGGGAGAGAGGAGCCCGCGGGCAGTGGCTGGTCACCTCAGTTTCCTGAGCTCTGATGATGGCTGCTCTCCAACCTTGCACTAAGCATAGCTTGAACACGCAGAGGAAATGGGGATCCACAGGGAACAACTCTGGTCTACTTAGATCTTATAAATAATCCTGCAGAAATTTCATACGCCTTTTCTCATACGTTCAAGCAAATGTCGCAAATATCTATCTGGATAGTATTGGTATCAGAAAATCCCTTAACTGTCTATTGAACCTTTCACCCATTGCTGGGAGATATTTTTATCAAAAGCTCCTCAATTTTGCAACAAAGGGAGAGCAGAGATAAAATTATTCTGCACTGATGTAAACAAACATAGATCTTACTGGATAAAAATAACACATTTTGAAGTCACTTTGATATCTGTAGTTGCTACGTATTTATCAATTTATGTGGCCAAAAATCTGTTCTGTTTGTGGTATAATTAACCCATATTGTGTTATAATGTGATATTAGACCAGACTTCTTCTGTTTGCAAAGCTATGGCTGTTACTTCCAATTTTCACATTACATCTAAACAGGCTGTTATAAACTAAATTTCCAAATTGCTAAAAATATCCCTTGTGAAATGAACTTAGCAAGCTGACCTTCTGTGAAAGTCACTCATGTGACTCGCTCTAAGTCATTTTGAATTTACTTCATTCAGCTCCTCCCCTAACTTTTTGCTATGTCCTTATTCAAATGTGATATGTCTTGTATACTTAAGGTGTCAATTTGAGTCATAATATCAGTTGAATCAAACACCATTTTTTTGGTCTACATCTTCAAAATAGCATAGGTGCACAGTTGCTATGGCTGCATGTGCAAACACAACAAAAGCATCACAACCACCTTCTCTATGAAAATTCGCATTTTTATAGGTTGAGAGACCTGGGCTATACTTACAGGCTATGCCTAAGGACTCCAGCTTTCCTGCATTCTAACCTACTTTACCCTATTTTTGCAACAAGTGCCCTTAAATGCTTCATCAGAGTCATGTGATTCTGCTTTCCTGTAGGCTTCCTTTACTCACACATCCTCCGGGCTAATTACATTTTATCTCTGACAAAAGATGCTGCTTGTTGCTTCCTTCCTACCTGGGGTTTCAGTCCAAGACCATTCAAGGGAACAACACTCTTGACTCTCACCCAGAGGACACCCGGAGAGGACACAGGGCAGCACAGTAAGACCGAGGGGAAAGAGGTTCCTCGTGCCAAGGGTCACAGGGCATTGCTTAGCAGGAAACAGACACTCTACATATGACGTTTCTGCAGGATTTATTTGGCAGGTGGGGAGGCTGAGAGCCCACACTGCAGCAGTGCAAGTGTAGGGACAAGTTTCCTCAAACAAATGTGTCATGTCATTCACAGGCACTTATTGTGCCCTAAGTCTACTATTGTATCTATCCTCTCCTGAAAGACAGTAGTACTTTGAAATCTGGTCACTGCCAGACGTGGTCTGGAGACCGCATTGCAACCTCCCTCTGCTTCTCTTCCTTCACATATTTTGTTTAAAATGCTCTTTGCAGAGGGAGCAGTGAGTTTCATTTTTTATGCAGGTAGTTTACAGGACATGTGTTAATATAAGTCAATACCTGGATGAGTAGGATTGGCACAACTCAGAAGAACATGAATGTCCTGGTCTCATTTATTTCCGAAGAACTCTTGTTTGCTGTGTATCTTATAGATAGATACCTGCTGACAGTGAGATAACTGACAGGCTGAGATTTGTCATCCACCTGAAAGCAGGCTTTTGCTATCTGCTACCTGCTTATGCCATGGGAAAGGAGCGTGGTGATCTGTTTCCTGAGATGGTGGAGCTATTCCTTGCTTCATGAACAACAGAAGGGACAGAGTGACACAGAGCTCAACACAGATGAATTCCCAGTTTCCTTTTTTTGCTTCATTCGCTTTCTCCTGCATTGGCAACTGGCACCTTTTTGAAGAGACTCCATCAAAGAAACAACTGCACCTTTTTGATAATTAGAACAAGTGGAGAATTAAACCTTCCGTTAACTCAAGTGCTCCCCACTGCTAGCACCCATCAATGGAGAGTCTTGATCAACTCCTGCTGAAAAATTATTCCCTTTGCTGCTCTCCAAGCAGTTACTGTTGAAGGGTTAAGGTGGCTGTAGGAGATGAAAATCTTCAGAAATGTGAGCTTCATGAAATACAGTAGAAGCACATACAAAGAGAAAAGGGAAGGTTAGGAAAACATCAAAGCTTTAAGTCATGAAATGCCACACACAGAAGAGGTTTGCTCACTCCCCCAGTTGTCCCCTTGTATACACATATTATGAGATAAGACATAGTCCAGGATTCAGAGATATACTATACCTCCTTCGTAGTTTACCCCAGTTCTCAAGATTTAACGGCTGCTTTCATCTCTTACAGGAAGTTTCCGAAGGCCACAAGTGCTTTGTCTGCTCAAATTTCTCCTTTTAAGGCTAAGAGGAGGGATGGTGAAGAGCTACTGTTAGAAATAACCAAAAGCAGGAGCAGACTCAGACAGATGCTGGACACACAGCCCACATCATTGGTAGAATGTCCTGCTGAGGCAAAAAAAAAAAAAACAAACCAGAAATAAAAACTCTCCTATAAAGTAACACAATATGATGCTCGTCAAGCATCTTCTGCCATTTAGGAGTGGTGAGCCATAAAGCGGGCACTGTTTACTAGTGGACAGCTGCACTTCATCCTTAGCTAGTAGAAATTGGGATAAATCCATTGACTTCAAAAGAACTAAAACCATTTGCACTGGCTTAAAATCTGGCTTATTACCTTTTTCTCTTTTGTCTGAACTAAAGTGGTTTTGGCTGAAGGAAACCTAGTTAATTTTTAGCAAAATTACCATAAAAGAACGATGCAAACCTGGTTAATGTCTTTATAAAACCACTTAGAAAAATCTGCGTCTCACAAAGGTTGTGTTTAAGACTTTTCAGAGCTTTGATTTCTAATTCCATTGCAGTAGTGTTACAATGCATCATCAGCTGTGACTTCAGTTGTTCTAAAGTGAAAAGATCTAGTGGAATGATCAGGTGTCTTCTTTAATACGATATTTAGACATCTGACTTTATTTTTTTCAGAAAACAAGGCCCTCTCCTAAAAATCGAAATTGCTATTTCGTAGGTTTCATTTTGTTCCAACCTAACAGGAAAGATGAAAAGAAAAAAAAAAAAAAAAAGGCAAGATTGGCCTTTAATGGAAACTAGGAGCCTAAAGTTATTTGCATGCTAGTAGGTGTCATTATCTTGTCTGGAAAATTTAGGATTCCAGTGTGGGAAATGTTACAGATGATAACTAGAATCAATCCTGTATTTTGTGACACTGCAGTGCTAGTGCAAGTTGCCAGAAAATTATCACTGGGCAGATACTTATCTTCTGCACGCTTCAGGATCTCAGAAATCATGTTTAAAAATTGGCACAGCAATCTGGGTAGTGCCCAGCCAACAAGACTGTATTATTTCAGAAGGACCTTTTTTAGTGACAAGAAAGGCACTGAGTCATTATACTAAATAACCAATCATTCACGAATTCCCAGAACTAGGACGTGCTTACGATTCAGGAGATTTTTTTTAAAGACACAGAAATTCATACAGATCTCTCGCAGACAGTGCGCTGTGCTCTGAAGTTCTCTCCTTGAGTGTAAAGGAGGCTGCTCTGTGACCCCTGCAGAGAAATAAAAGAACCCAGATGTTCAGAACATGAACCCACAAATGAGTCAGCGTAAAAATGACCAGACATACTAGTGAAGCATACTGGTGCCCACTTTTGTGCGCACAATCACTGTATACATACTAATTCATAGATGGAATGAATGAAGAATGAGCATCATTTTCCCTGATCTCCCCTATGTCACATAACATTAAATTTCTCTCCCCTATCCATGCTCAGAGCCTGATAACTTGCACTTCAGTGGCATATACCTTGTACATGTTAAAGTGCATGCCAGAAAAGCGGTCTGTGCTTGAAGATAGCAAGAAATGATCATTTATCATTTCACTTGAAATCTTAGTCCAGTGATAAAACATTCTCACTGTTTGAAAGGTGAGCTCAATGTTTAAAAATGTGTCTAACTTCAGTTTACTTAGGTTGACCTCCCAGACACTGGTTTCTCTTATGTTGGTCTCCTTGCTGTTGGTGGGTTTGGAATGGGTTTGGAATGGGAACCCTGGAAAGGGTTTGCCTAGAGATTTTGTGTAATTGCCATCACATCTAGATAGAGCCATGGCGGATCTGACCTGGTATTGAAGACAAACTTGCTTTGAACTGGAGGCAGAAATAGATGATCTCCAGAGGTCCCTTCCAACCAACGTGTCTGTGATTAAGAATTATTCAGTATCCAGTAGGTCATTACAAGGAAAGAACAAATACACAGCAAATAAATTTCAGTCTCTCTCATCTAACTAAAATTCTCAGCCTTAGTCTGATACCTCCTCATAAAGATCTTGACAGAAGTTCAAACCCAACAAGATATTTCTCAGACGATGTGGACAAATCTATCCACTTAAATTCAAAACATGGAGTTTTTTCCTCCTCCCATCATGAAGGTAAACCACTCATTGACACATTTCCTAAAACTGCTAGATTCTTTCTGCGGGCACCTTTACATAACACCTTCTATATCAATCTTCCTCATGCAAAAAATGATGTTTTTTCTGCTTCAAACAGAACCTTATCCAATTGCAAATACTCATCAGGAAATACTACTGCAAAAATACATTAGCGTGCCACATTGGTCATGCCAGCTTTTCCTTTGTCTCCTTTCACAGCTTTGCCTTTTGCTTCAGACATTTCTCTTTATCTGATCTGCATGCCCTCTTGTGTTTGGTTTATAAGCTCCTGTAGGTAGCACCCATCTTGTTGGTCACTGGAGCTATAAGACACAGTGAGTGACATGCAGTTAGCACTTCTGGTATTACTATGCGCATAACAATAAAAGGCTGAAGAATTATAATTTATCTAAAAATGAATTTATGGCATGGGTACAGTCCTGATTGACAAATTTTCCAGGCATTTTTGTTTTGGAGGGAGAAACTTTGCTGTTCAGATTGGGAAAAGTCTTTTTCATCAGATCCTGATAAAAAAATCAAGAAGAAAAGAAATATTTCTAAAGTGACCATTATAGGTAATAAAGTCATTGTACGTAGGACATTTCAGAACCAGTCAACAAATATTTTTATTCCATACACAACGAAGACACTTGCTGCTGTTGAGATTTCTAGGCATGTCTGTGAGAAGCAGTGCAATCACTTGAAAATAATTGTTTGACTAAAGAGCAAATGACAGAATGAAAGATTTTTCAACAAGAACTTGGAGGACTGAGGGAAGGGGCAAAGGCCCTTGTGACTCACGGCACACACAGTCAGAGCAAAGCACATGTGGCTAAGAGCAGGAGCCTGCCATGGGGCTGATCACCAGGGGGTGTTCCCCCAGGCCATGGGGTGAGAGGGGGCTTGGAAACATTTCAGCTCAAGTCCTGGCTCCACCGAAAAGGGTGGGAATACTGTCACTGCTTCAGATGCAGCACTGTAACTCTGCTACATAATGTAGAACACTTAAATTTACATTTAAAATACCTGAGTATCTGATATTCTATTTGGAAAAGTGTTCCAAATTTTAAAACTCTGGTTGGGAAACAGAGAAAGATATTGAGAAACAGAATGAAAAGGTCCGACTCAGTGGAAGGAGTTGCTCTGAAGGCTCATTTGGGTCAGTGGTGTCATTCTGAAGTGGAAGGAAGGTTTCATTTGGAAAGACTCAAACTGAAACCTTTAGAAAACTGCAACTTTTAAAAACCCCACGTTTGCATTTCAGAAGTTATGTCAAACCCAGTTTCTAGGCAAGCTGTGCAGCTTTTCATCCGGATTTATGGGAGGAAATCAGTGGAGTAGCAGTATTCGTGGAGTTCCTTAGCAGAACCTACACTTCCTTGAGAAAACCCAGTAGAACAAGTTCAGTCCTGACTGCTTATGTATTCACTAAGGTATACTGTAACTATGATGACATAGTGCATCCTAACTTTTTTTTCTAGCAGTTTACTGCCTTTATTAGTAACTTTCTGCTCTTTGCTTTCCTTCTCTCAGTACTGCAATAGGAAAAGCTTTAGAATTATTCAGTCTTGTTTCCTTGGGAAACTAAGGTAATGAGAATAAGCTACCTATCCTGTCTCTTTCTCTACTAACTTCAGAACTCTGTAGCCAATTTTAATCAAATTTAAAACTTACTAAGGATTTCTAGGAGTCTCAGTGAAAGATCCTACAGATACCATGAGAACCAAATATCAAGTATGAGAGATATGCTACATGGAAGGTATCCAACTGTCACTAGATATCAAAGATATTCACAGGACAAAGCTATTGGAAGCCAGAAAGTCACAGCATAACGTTTAACTGTTCCTGTCTGGTACTTCTTTTTTTCTAAGGAGGAATGAGAAGAATGGGGAAGTGCTGAATGTGGGGTTTAGGGAATGGAGGAAGCAAGGATCACTCTAATAGCAGCCTGAATAATTTTGAAATTTGAGGTAAAAATTAAAATCTTTTCATTTTTCATGGTTTTGATGAAAGAGAAGACAAAATGTATATTTTCTGTTTTCATGTTTATATTTGCATGACCATTACATTAATGGACCTTAGAACTCATAGCGTGGTTCAAGAGAGAAAAAACAAAGCATTGTCTGCTATGGTGATACCCTCGTGCAGGTAGGAGTCAATTTTGCATTTTACATTGAAGTTAACTGTAGCCCACATACTGTTAATCAATAGTCACAGCAAGCTTGAGGGGAAAAAAAAAAGTAATGCAATCATTGCGCTTCATAGTATGAATAGCATTTGATGACATATTGCAGATACAGTCAGAAATAACATGAAAAAGGATGTTTCACAGAACAGATTGCATCATGAGCTCCAGCTACCAAGCTTAGGAGGCTGCAGTTCAGCCCTTATCCATCTGCCTATGTTCCCTACACAAATCATGTGGTTTTGCCCTTTATGTATCTCTGTTTGGAAGATATCAAGACAGATAGAGGCAAGAAGTAGGTGGAAGTCTCTTGGCACCTGCCACTCTCAGTAGCAGCATGAGTATGTGCTAGGGGCAGACCGATAGGGGGGAGAGATGGTGCCCAAGTGGTGAAATTCTGCTGGGAGACAGGCTGCTCCCCTGGTCACAGGGACCATCCCTTCAGGGGAGGAAAAGCTCAGCACCTCCTTTGCCCTACTGCATACAAGCAGCAGACTCAATTGGCTTTTCCTTTTAAGATTTAAAGGCAATTTAGGGTTTTTTTCACATCCTTTCTTAAAGTGTGTGGGAGAGATTGTGCATGGGGTTTTGTTCCCACTCATTTTATGTGCTTTAAATAGTATAGTACATAATATTGATGTTTTTTGAAGAGCTTTCTTCCCAATTCGCTCTCACGTCTTTTGTATGAAATGCCTAGATGGTGGCTGAATAGAAGTCAGTGTGGAAAGTCACCCCTAATAGACACATAGGTCATACTTAGATTTTGATATAAAGGGCATAAAGTAAGATTCAGCTGAAGAAATGATTGACCACAACTGCAGGTAAACTCATAAAACAGATTACAAACTCAGTTTGTGGCAGAGGATATTTGATAATTTAAGTTATTCTGCATCCCAGTACCTTAGAAGTTTTAACTATTAGGGTTGTGTATTTTCCTGCTGCATGTTTGGAAATGTCAGTCATTTTGGCAGCTATTGACACCTGAAAGTGTAATACTGAGCATGGTAGAATATAAAAGCTTCTTTCTACAGTTAAATAAATAATAATTTTGTACTGCTTACGTACATCTACTTAAATATTTGCAGCAATGATCAATTTTATAGGGAGTTATATGTGAGATAACTCTGGGCAATACCACGGCTGCTTTGGTTTAGTCATTTGAATTCAGCTAGCTGAAAATGAGCTCTGCAGAAAAGGGTCTGGTTGCCCTTGTAGAAAGGAAGGTAAACATGAGCCCACAGTGTGCCCTTTGGGCAAAGACAGCCGACAGCATCCTGGGCTGCCTTTGGAAGGGAGTTTCAAGTTGAGGGCAGTGACCCTTTCCCTGTACTCAGCACTGGTGGGACCCATCTGGGGTGCTGTGTCCAGTTCTAGGCACGCTAGTACGAAAGAGACATGGGCATATTGGGATGAGTCCAGTGGAGGGCCGTGAAAAAGGTTAAGGGCTTGGAGCTTGGAGCATCTGCCATACAGGCACATACAAGGACAGAGAGATTTGGGACTGTTAAGTGTGGAGAAGAAAAGGCTCAGGGGGGATTTTATCGGTGTGTATAAATGCCTGGTAGGATGGGAGGGAGAGAATAAAGAAAGGAGAGTGAAACTCTTCTCGGGGGTACCAGTGACAGGACAGGAAGCAATGGGCACAAAGTCAAATACATGAACATCCATGTAGACAAAGAAGGTGGCCAAAAACTGGAACAGGTTGCCCACGGGGATTTAGTCTCCACCCTTGGAAATACTCAAAATCTGATTGCACGTGGCACTGCACAACATGGTTTAGTTCATCCTGCTTTGAGCAGTGGGGTGAGACTACACAATCTCCAGAGGTTCCTTCTAATCTCAGCTGTTTTTTGATGCTGTTATTCATATGTTTCCCTAAATTCCTTATATGGGAATGAAGCCTCTTTAACAAGCTCAGCTGTTTGGGTGTTGGGACTTAGATTGGATAATATATTTTAAGTAGATATTTCATCTGTATGAATTCAACTTAGTCTTGATTTAAATGGAGACAACTGTGTGGATTCAAACAACTGGTACAACTTGCCTTGGAAAAGTTACTACAGAATGAACTAAACCAGAAGAATCTAATGGCCAAAGTGTGCCTTGCCCCAGTGATGTCCTGTTGACCTGACCAGTTAAATTAAAGAACACACTCATGGGAACATGAGCCTGTAAAGCAATGTCATGACTTCCCAAGACAGCTTGGAAGACATGGTTCAAAAATCAGTATAGCTGATATTGATAAAGATCCGGACTCCTTACCAAATTACCAGATCTTAATAGGGTCCCATGTGGCAAAATGCAAGCTAACTCTATCAGTTAAATGTATCATAAAGTTCTTTTATGGGAAACAAGTGTGCCATAACTCCTGTCTTTTCTGTCCCCTGGAGTTTCTTGAGCAATCAAGAGTGAGGATCCCAGCCCAGTGGGACAATTTCGGTTTATTATCTCCAGAACATTATTGTCAGACACCTTTCCTTTACGTTTCAATAGTTCTCATGAGAGGAGGACTCCTTTGTACTGCTGAAAGTGTGTCTTTCCTCTGCTTTTATGACTTCTGCAAATAAACATTGAATGGATCCTGTAGTACTTTTTCAGGAGTCAAGACAATGAATCCTGTTTTATAGGTTCAGGTTTTTTGCATTCAGAGACTGAAAGTGTAAATCAGAAGAGCCTATTATGAGGCACGTACAGTTTAATATCACAACAGTAGACAGAAATAGTTAGAGATGTGGTTTGATATGGAATATTTTGCACTTGCACTGTGATTCCTGATTCTTCACTCTCCTTCCCTCATTTTGTTTAGTAAACTAACCTAACAATGTAACTTAAGCTCAGGTGGGATCATGTCTATTACCACAAACTCATCACCGAAAAGAACATTAAAGTGTGGGATTGGAGATTGCTGCCAGAATGGTGTGACCCCTCTCAATCACCAGGTTTTGTGGCCATTCATTTTATTCTAAAAACAGGGAAATAACCACAGCTGTTGTTGCTACATTTGTTCTCTTTCCCATAGTGGAGGGATAGCTTTGTTTAATACAGAATCCAGTTTCATTCACAGACTCTCAGTAGGAAGTACTGAAATACAGCACAGGAGATGAACCGTAACATACCTATGCCTCCTCACAGATATGAAATGACAGCCTGGTATGCTTCCTAAAGCAAAATGCAGCTACTTAACATTTTTGTAAGTCATCTCACAATTACCGTGATCCACAAAAGGACACAGCCCCAGGGCAGAATTCAGGAAACTCTTGCACAGGCAGTTGAAGATTCTCAAGAACTTCATTAGTAGAAGGCATAAATTAAAAAGATGGGAAGAAATAAATAAGAAGAGACACATTGAGCTAGAAATTCTTCCAAAAGATGATGAAAGAAACCCAACAGAACAAAATAAACCAGGAACCTCTGATACTGACGCTGCGTCCCTTCCTGGGTGATGAAAGGAACTGCAGTACACTGAACTTCTTACAGTAAGCACCAAAGAAAAGAAAAAGAAAAAAAAAATCAAAGTTTGAGACATTTTTCTAGCAAAATGCTTTGGTTATTCATTCAATATTAACTCACTGAATTAAAACAAATTAAGTTTTGATTTTCTTTCCCAGGCTCCCTGATTAGCCTGTCTCCCACGATTAGCCATGGCTAGTTACTCCTGTGTTGCACCAGAGCAGATCAAAGAGGTAAAGCAGCCTATCACATCACATGGGTTGTAACCCATCCGGAAAACTCTGTCCTCAAGGAATCTGTGCATCTGTGGATTTGCAGGCAGGGAACAGAAAGCTCAAGGAAGTATGTGGTGAATTAATGCCCCCTTCACAGCAGCTGGCACACGTTCCCAGATCAGGTTTGCATAACCCTAGAGCTATAGGCTCTCAGTATTTAACAAGAGGCTTCTCTGAAAAAGATGTGGGCTCCCAACAGCAGAGGCGTGACCAAAGGCTTTTTCACCGAGCCTCAAAGGTTCACAAGAGCCTGACCAAGTCCCAAGGAGAGTCTAACTCTGCACGGCTAATTCAGACATGCAGCGCGGCATGGATTTGTTAGCACCTTACAGAGCGTAGTCAATCTGGCCTCGAGGACCCCATACGTCTATCGTGTTTACAGGTAGCTCCAATATTATTATGCAGAATGCTGTGCGCCTAGCCATTTTCAATTCTGCCAAAAGACACCCACCAATCAACATTGAGAAAGAGATGTGAATGCAGCTAAACTCAATTCTGAGGAGACAGAAGGATGAAGCCATCTCTGGTACTACTGTAAAATTAAACTTTAGGTTTCAGGTATTTGGACCTTTCATTCACAATTTAAGTGCACATAATACATTGTTTAAAAGATTTAATAAAAAAAGTTATGATTCCCTTATGAGATGTTTTGAGAACTTGAATAAAACCCTTGGTCAGTACCTTATCAGATTTAAGGGCACAATGAATAAGGGAGCTTGCAAATATCTAACCCAGGTGTCATTCAACTGCTGGAATGGGTTTGGGTACATTTCTAACACCTGACTGATACTGTTCTGGGCTACTTTATGGGACACCGATTAAACACTAAGAAAGAAGAATTTAGAGAAAAAAGTAAACAGAAAGCTGCAAGTAGCATAGAGAAACATTGATAATAAAGAGGCAATAAGGAACAGGGGAGGCAGAAATAAAAAAAATCGGGAGCTACACTGGACTATGATTAATGTAAAGAATGTACCCCCTTGTCCATTATACACTGCCAAGACAACAAAACTCTCAGCAAAATTCTATTTCTTGCTGAGAAATGTATGCATTTAAGAATCTATTGGTCTGTCATTAAAAAATGATCCCCCTTACCCGTTTTAACTGTGCTCTATTTACGTGGCACTTAAGACATTAAAAAATTCTCCTCTACTTGGCACACTGTTCACCTTATGCAAGCGACAAGCACTCTAATCAACTGCATTGCTTCCAACATGGACGTGATTTGCTCAATAACTGATAGCTGAGATGTCATCAGGGTTGTGTTGGAATTTTCTGGAGAGATCAAAATTAAAGAGTTTGTTTTCTAATACAATATTTATGTATCTAATATAAATTAATGAGAGGTAATAGGCATTTATCATCTCCTGTCTGTAGGTCTTACAAACATTAATGGAATAAGTTGTTAATTCTAGGATAAAGATAGATGACATAATGATCATTTTGATACAAAAGACTAAAATAAGATAAGATGGTTTCTGGACCTGGGAGGGGAAGGTAGTGCTTGAAAGACTTTCCACATGAGAGATGCAACATAACAAAGACCGAAGCCAAAGGACACTTTACACACTTCTGCTCAAGATAAATGAAGCACAATGCCAGATGGTTTGAGAACCTATCAGAAGTGATGAAAGACTTTCCGCCAAAAAAGCTATGAATAGCACTGGAAGAATAAAGAAAGGGCAGAATAGCACAACCTTGCATTTCACTTTTCTTTCACATAAAACCTGGACAATATCAGCATTCTGGACACATGCTCTGTTTCCTTATTTGCCTTTAGACATCCACCTGAAGATGTTGTTTCTACCCCTCCAAGGGAGCAATTTTTTTTGTGATTTGAATTGATTTATATGCTAATGACACTTAAGCCATCTATCAGACATAGACTGCACATTGCCTTACTTGTCTGATCCTTGGCTGTGCTAGGAACAGAATAAGAATGGACTTCAGTCACTTCGGCTCAGACAGAAGAAAACCAAGATAGTAAGATCTGTCAAGGTAGCAAAAGCCGCCAAGCAGTTGAAACCCCTGTATAATTTATGTAATTATTTATTTCACCAAATGAATTGAGAGTTTTGGGATATATCTGGACACAATTGCTCTAAGCCAACACAGTTATCTCTGTTTACACCAAGTTTTTTCCTTGGAGACCACACCAGTCATCCATCATTAACAAGACGGGCCACCAAAAATGTTTCTAATTTGGAGCATGCTGAGAGACAACTTACATGGCTGGTTAAGGCAGCTTCTGCCTAAGACAAACAAACTGCCAGGGATGCGTACAATCATGATACACCTACATGCTACCAACTCCCAGGCCTTTCTGCTTCTGTGTACAGCTCCCAAAAATGGGTTCTGATCAGTTACAAGAAAAAATTGGGTAAGTACCAGATCCCCAGTCAGCAGCCAACATTCCTGCTTATGTATTTCTGCTGGATCTTCACAGATGCACCCTTTGGAAGGCAGAGCTGTGTGTTGGGCAGAGAAAGTATTCACATTCCCAACTTAAACTCCTAACTTTCACTTCCCCCCATGGAGGGAGCTAAGATTTAGAATACAACTATCCATGTGTTTCTTGGTGAATTAAGACGATAGAATGAACTGGAATCAGAGCCAAAGGTTTATGGTTGTTCAGTCAGCACTAATTATAAAGCACCTACAACATGTGATTGCTATTTGCAGTAACCTGCCATGCAGGAAAAACAATTTCTTGAGCCGCATGTGAATGTAGCAGTGTGAGTATGGCATTGCAAGTCATTAAGTTCTTTGCTCAGAGGCTAAAGGGGAGCCTGGAAGATATTTTTATCCTCAAATAAATTCAAAATGGGGAGTGTCATTCTGAAACCAACCCTTCCTTCCAAAGGTCAAGCAAGGTAAGCTGAGAGACTTAATTACGTGCGTTAAGTGATGCTGTGTAAACCACGAAAAAACCCTTCCACAGCTCTATACCTGAGGATTTTCATTTTTCTTGGAAGTATGTGAGGACTTCAAGGTGGAGTAGGTATAAAGAAAGTTCTGTGATGAACAGAAAAACAGCTAAAACTACCGTCTTGTACAGGGCATCGTCTATGTGCCATATAGTCTAGCACAACAGCAATGGCATCCCTTTCCACAGTTCTGGGAGGATCACAGAGCATGGCAGTTTGGAAGCAGGGTGCTGGACACCTGCTCAACAGGGCCCATCAAGACCTGTTCAGAAACACGGAAAATTTAACTAAATTATTTCCTCAGTTATTTTAGTGGAACCAATTTGATAGATGTGAACACACAGAGGCAGATTTATTTATTTTTTACCCCAAAGCTGTGTTTGAGAAATCAGTCATTTGCAAAAAGTTAAAGTTAACATATTAGTACCTTAATAAAGCAAGCAGATCATCAGGTGCATATTCTGCTCTTACAATGATGTAAGTAGTTTGACTGGAAGAATCATACATAACTGGTGTGAGGGCCAGTTACATTAATATTGGTCTCTTTGGCAGCAGCACTTTATTCTTCTGAATAAAAGCTGTAGAGTAGCTGGCAAAAATCCAACACATTTATAAGCAAGCTGCCATATACAAAGTTGAGTTTAATTTACCAGAAAGTTACAGTCCCGGGAATTCTGAATTTCTGTAGTAACAGCTACTTTTTCTTAAATAAAATATGCAGATGAATAGCACGGAGGCATTCCATATTTGTTATGGTATACTTATTTACTATTTCATTTTAGTGTTCAATAGAGAAGCTATTTGTCTTCCAATTATTTTCTTACACAGAATGGGATGAAAACAGGGATTTTAGCATTTGGGTTGAACCGCCACTTTCGGTATCCTGGAAGTAGTGTAAAGACATTTAGGTCATACAAGATCACAGTATTGCTCCCAAGCTAGGAGCTTCTTGACGTAACTGGAATACTTCAGGCATTTGAGTAACTGTTTCAGGCTGCCTGCAGAATTGAGACTGACTTTGTAAAGTTCTCAGTATTTGCAGATGAGAAGAAAGCCTTGTCTAGTTTGAGTTTTCCAGCCCCAGCAGCAGCATTTTGGTGTAGATGCATACAACTGGCACCAGTGTAGCTCACTCTGCCTTTTCTCTTCAGCAATTCTGCATCAAGAGCTGTTTTCTGTTGTCTGCCAGATATCAAATAAATGGGTGCTCTATTTATAGGTAAACTTCCCGTGACCCATGGAAAGACATTCTTGCATTTCCCCTTACGTTTTTGCCTGTTCAAAAGCCCAAGAAAGCTATTTCACGTTTTAGCTGTTTATGCCTTTTTTAATGCATTATATAGATATGCATTTGCTAGAGATTTTTTTTTAAGTGGTCACTGACATACCTGCATAAGATTGCACCAGTTAGTTCAGAACACCTGCTATCCTGAAAATATCCCATAATTTTTCAGTAACGATAGTGTTTCTTCATTTTTGTCAGCATATCCCTTAGAGTCATAAAACAGCATAGTATGTTTAGCTTGTGAAAAGATACTGAAAACTGAAAAGGAATAAAAGCAAGAAGAAAGTAATATTTCTAAGGAAACTCTGTTCTGGATTTTCAGGTTATTTTTTAAAATTAATCATGCCGTTCTGTTTCCCAGGTCATACAACCAACTTGCCTGGCTTAAATTTTGTCTCCATCTATCATTATGCCTCTACCCCTAGTTTTTTGGTTTTACCTCAATGAGAAGCAGCAGACTTTCAATTTGGGATATCTCAAGCATATATTTTCCTCCATGTAGGAATTGGCAGCATAATGATAGTATAAAGCCCCTGGCAAAATGTTCTCAGCATCCTAGCAATAATTACAACACGCAACGTGAGTTTTGTGACAGTCAAAGTTACCAAAGAACAAAGGACTGTGTTTTTTTCTTTGCCCAGACTGTGTTGGTTGCGTTCATTTGTACACAGCTGTCTACATCTGAGCTACCTTTGCAGTGAACAGGATTGCCCAACCTACTTCAGATGCCTCTTTCTAAAAAAGATGAGCCACATGTCAGAAGTGTCAATATTTCTATTTCACTAAAAAGTAAACTAAAAGAAACTAGTTCAGAAATAATGCTTAAAGTTAGGAGAGATTGGTCCTAGCCTGGTGACTGTCAGAAATTTGCATATTTGTATGCATTTTCCAAAACTACCGAAGTATTTTGGTAGCTGATCTGAAATGCTTTGAATGTTGATTTTACGGACCACTAAGCATTCCCAATTGCTATCAGTGGTACATTAAATTATGAATCTGCTCAATGTTTCCTGAGACATTGACAGAAAAGTCCTTGAGACTTCTTTTTTTTTGGCAAACCTCTCCAGAGACACTAAAATCTTGAATTTCCAACTTGCCTTTGGAATCCCAAGAAACTAGTAATAGTGTATGCCATATGTTCATAGCAAATATAAATCCAGGATTCAATCTCTTGAACTGTTTTGCTAGGAGTTTTCTTTTTGAACATTTTAGTCAAGACAGACCTTTTATGGGGCAAACTCATCTGCACTTTAGGACATCAGAGGGCCAAGAGGTTAGCACAGATAGATATATATATATATATATAAACCCCAGAACATTAAAACAGAGGCAACATACCCATCAGATTTGGGAATAACCTGGGATTCTGAAGACCAAAAAAAAAGTAAAAAGCGAAATTACCTGTAACACCAAGCAGATGTAGACAGTTGTAACCAGTCTTCTAGAAGGAAAAGCAAAAATTCACCATCCTTCTTACCCAAGTATTATGTGAATTCTAGAAGAGCAGTATCTGCAGAAGTCAGTAGCAGCTGTCAGTACCTTCCAGTACCATTGGAGAGAACCTAGAACTGAAAATTGCCTTCAATTCCATGACACCCAGACACTTCTATTAATAATTGTTACCCCATTTCCAAATCTAGAAAAATGTGCTCTACTTCTACTGATTTCTCAGTCATACAAAATCCTGAAATTATGGAATAGGGACTATAAGGTGAATTTGTTGGTTTTGTTTTGTTTTGTTTGGTTTTGTTTTGTTTTCACTATGCTGTTTACTTCAAAAGATATTAAATTGCCTGTAAAACCTTTCCTCTTTATCCCCTACAATAGTTTACTTCATAGATAATGCCAATAAATATTTGTCAGGAACTTATTATGCTCAAAATAAATTTGAATATTGTGAAGGTCAACCAACCCTAAAAATAGGAGGATTTGCATAAGCCAAATAGCACATGGTTCATTCCACTAACATAAGCAGACAACCTCTCCACCCTCCCATCCCCCCCAAATATCCAGATTCTTCAGATCTTCAGGTGCTAACATCGGTCCGTATTAGTGCTGGCATATGACCTACTTGTAAGATATTGTTACCGATTTCTGCATCGATGCAGAATGCCAGCTCTGCTAAATTGTGGTCTACAGAGGTTTGGACTGTGGAGGCAGTTTTAGATGCTCCCATTGCAGCCCCTTCTCTTCCTTCGCACTGCCTTTGCTTTTCACAGAACACCCCATATATTGAATATTTCAGATATTTTTCTTTTATTTCCCTTATGCAAGCTTATTACACTGTTTCGGTGAGCAGGGTCTTGCCCTTACTTGTGTCCGCGTCTTCCTGGCTATAAAGGGTAGTTAAACTGTATCTTACTGAGTTTATTAAGGCCAGATTTAAGGCACAAATATAATTTGATTATTGTTCTACCTGTTATAGGTTTTATTCATATACTTGATGTTTCTCTCTGACCTTGGCTAAAATTAATTTTTTTTTTAGGGCTTCAAAAACTGAAGAGCTGGTCAGGGAGTCCTTGGGTATCAAAATAAGTATTTTTTTTTCTTTTTTTGTTACACACATGAGTTTTGTTGCACTACTTCATTCTGGGGAATTGTTGATACCAGAACTTGAGAGATGTTTTGTTTCCTTGGAAATAAAACTGAAACACTGATATGTCTCACAGGAGAGGGACTCCAATATGTTTGCTCACAGTATGTTGAAACACTACTCTGATACCACTTTGTAAAAAAAATGTTTCTTTGCCTTTAGCTCAGTTCAACCTTTCCCAGAGCCAAGAGCTCAGGACGTGTCTCTGGTTTTCTACAGAATTATTCTACAGCTTTTCACAGAAAACTTTGAATTTTGGTAAATGTTTTATGGAAAAGATACTCTTATTAACCTAGTGTTAAATATTTTGGATGTCTTTTCCCACAATTAGTCTTTGTTGGCGTGTTTCCTGCACTTTGGCTTGGTTTTGTGTGCTCTGTCTGTGTGAGATTACATGGGGTTTTCCTTAACTTGAAAAATCTTATCTTTTGTTGATGGGAGTGACCTCGCTATTTTTAGAGCATAATGCAAGACCCATCTTTTCACATGAGCCTTTCCTCAGTAACAAAAAATGACATCATGTCCCAGGGATACTTTTAAGAAAATAATCAGACCCTTAGTAACTAGATATCAAAGATTAAATCAAGACAGGGAAATCGAGGCCTTTTACAAGATACATCTGCACAAGAAACTCTTGCTTATAACCATAGTAACTTTGATTTGTCTAGCCAAGGAACTGATAGCAATGAAGCCACAGCAGCTTAGGTTTCAGCAATCAAGTATACACCAGGCTCCCAGACAGGTTTATAGAGCTACTGTGACTTTTCTAGACTACAAAGATCAAGGCCATGTCTAGATGACTGCAACTGTACCCCTTGATTACAGTGCAGCCGCAAGACTGTTCTCACCCACAGGGGCTCATGAAGGCCAGCACTCATAGGGGTGAGGGCTTCACGGCCAGCAGTGCTGCACCTCTCATCCATCCTGAGGTTGCTGGAAACACACCACACTTCTGCTCGGGGACCTCCAAGAACATAAGGCTCTGGTCCTAACTTTCAAGATGAATCATTTTTCACCAGAGTAGTTCAGCTGCATAAAACAGAATTATGAACCATCTTTATAGAAGTCATAAGACCCCCTCAGGCATTTCAGTCACTGCAAGACTGATACATATTTTTGCCTCTAATCCCTGCCAACGTCATCATGCAAGTAGCATTCTCTTACAGCCTCAACTAAAGAGACCATGTATGCACCATGAAATCCAATGCAATTTTAGCTTTTTAAGAGTGAAGCACGCAGAAGGAACTCAGATACTACAGTCAGCGTCAGGAGTACAAAAAGTACAAAACCTCTGAAGCTAGATAAATACAATAGTTAGTCATGCACTCTCTCGTGTGGGAGAACAAACATCTGATTGATGCGAGTTAACATTTAAGAGTCTTCAGGCAGAAATAGGTTGGTAGGAGGATTTATTCACAGAGAAGGGGAGACAGCAATTGTTTTGTTACACAAAGTGGAGCCTCTTTACTGTTAAGAGGGTTAAAAAGCCAAGGGAAACACTCCCGTCCAACTGATTTGGAGGAAGCAGACACCCCTTCACCACGGGTACTGTCTGGGAAACTTGACTGACCTCAGTTATCAGGATAAGAATTAAATTTGGGGCAGAGAGAGAAATCCAGAGAGTGAAATATTCTACTGGCTGGGGACAATAGGCATTTGTGAAGTGCCATATATATTTATTATGACAACAAAGCCTTACTGACACCCTTTCCTTATTAAGAGAAGCGCCATTTCCACCACACATTAGTTTCCCATGTGAGGTGACTTACCTCTTTAACTTTGAATATTCAAAAATACCTATAGCAAAAAACCTTTCCTCAGTAAGCAAAGGAGCTCATAAGCTACCGTTTCTGAACAGTGGTTAGTATGGAATGGGTTCTCCCACTCATGAGCTACAAATACACTGTATGCCATCAAGAGCTTTTAATAATTTTGTCATCTAGTTCTTTCAAAAATGTTTTTAGATTTCTGCAATATGTTCAGCTGTGAAAGTGGCATGTATCCAATGTTAACAATAGACTCTAGGCTATGAATCACCAGAGGAAGAAAAAAAAATTGCAAGAATAATGTTTAGTCATATTTTTTTAATATATCAGGACAAGCAAATGCAACCCTATCCATCAGTGTTCTAGAGACTAAATCTCTCAATGCAGAACTCCTGAATTCAGTAAGACTTTTGCCAAAGGAAACCCTGCTTTAAAATTCAAAGTACCTTGAGACTGTGACATTTTTGTAAACAAAGGAAAACATATTTATGAGATCCTACTCTGGCACTTGGTGAAAAGTTTTTTCCTCCGTACTGACAGCCTTATTATTTGTGGAGGACAGGGGACAGGGAAGCAAGGGCTATGGTCTCACATGTTGCATGTGATACTAAGGACTCTGGGTCAGCTCTAAGTCTTTAAAGTTTGCAAGTGTCACACTGCTTGAATAGTAGATGCCAGAGCCCTTATAAAAAGCTTTTAATGAACAAAGTGCTCATTACTGGGCTCTCTAGGCAGCAGGAAAATCTGATTACACAAACAAATCTCATGTCAGCCCGCTTCAGGCAGTCTGTAAGGTGGTGCCTCTTCCGAGTCAGGATCTGCAGCCCAGAACCTTCCTCCTTCCCCTCAAAGCACTGAGCAAGGTCCATTCTTGTTAGTGAAGAGACCTTTTTGTATCCTCTTCTACAGTGATTTGAAGAGCATTCAGAAGTAAGCAGGAGAGCCAGGTTCAACTACTTTTCCTTGCTTGAGGGGTTTTGAACTTGTATGTCTGTTCTGCATTGGAAGTCTCTCTGCTTTATCCTGTTTAAGCTGTTTTGCTGCACAGAAAAAGGATTCAAGATTTGTTTTACCAGAAAGAGAAAACAAATGGCAGACTGATTCAAGAGCCAGGTAATCATCACCCTTACCAGAGAGAAAGAGTACTTCTAAGAATGTTTTAGTCATTTTATCTACTGACCTTTGAACAAGCCACAGGAACATACAGGGCAGCCCATACCCTGGTACCCAGGGCGGCATGACGGATGTGGATTTGACCTCCTTCCAGCAGAGGACAGAACTGAACATGGAAGCATCACAATGGCCTCAAAATTTCATCCAATGTTTGCAACTTCCCACCTCCTTTGAATTCCACAGCCAGAACACTATATTATTAATATCACTCCATAGACAAACATTTCCAGCTAGATTTCTCATTCCATTTCCACTCTCATTTCCAGATCTCATGTTTATTTCTGCAACAGGTCTCCCCTCTTTAGCCATATTGCAACCTCACCAGTTATAAGAAAAAATCACAGTCAGTTGTAGAAAGGATTGGCAGGAGCTAAGCACAGAGCATCAATATGTCACTGCAAAAACTACCAAGAATTATAGATCCTCTTAAATTAATTTTCTTATTTTTAAATAAACATATGCAGACTTCAGTTTTAACAGTTGTGTTGAGAGGTCCTCTTCCCTAAAGCACATGTATCACCCCACATTCTGATCTTAGTATTTTCTCCTCCATTTCTCAGCACTCATGGAGCAGCTCCTGTTGGAAAGGACAACCTTGAGAAAGCAGCAGGAGTGAAAGCATCGACACCACCAATAGCACTAACTGAAGTCCTAGAACTGTATTCAACAGTGTATAGGCTGAATATTGCTCTTTGAGGCATCAGGGTGGATATTTGAGAGGACAGGCAGGGCCTAAGTCTGCAAGCTATATCATGTCTTATCTAAAAATCCAGAGAAGTCAAACCTATCAGCCTCATTCGTCCATCTCCAGGCTTTAACAAGTATTTAAGCAAGTTTTTACATGGCTAAAAAGCACTTCAGAGAAACAAAATTACCACTAAATTTCATGACTAGTTTCAAGCTCTAGTTCATGACTAGAGCTTGAAAAAGAAGCACAGAACTTTCAAATGGTTCCATCTAAAAATCGGATTGTTGGGTTAAACAAACCTAAATAGAGCTAACAAAGACAAAGAGGATGAATTAACTGAGGCAAATTTATGTTGGAGGAAACTACTTTCATTTATTGAAATTCCAGGGAAAAAAATAATACTATTTTACCTAAAAGTAAACCAAGTTTGGCAGCAAATCATTTGATGTAGGTTCTCAGCCCTACTTCCCCTCTTCGATTCCTTTACCAGCACACAATCCTGGCAAGTTTATTGCAATGCAAAGAGGCAATGTCTTCTCTTACAACTTTGGCAGGACATCAACAATTTGTGGTTGCCATGCAGGAACCTTCCTGAGCAAATGCACTGTGAAACAGCAGCACCTTTTTGCTTTGAAACAAACTGACAAAAGCAATTATACCACAGATGGGAAATTCTCCTGCTGTTAGTACGCATAGCTGCAAGTGTTTGTTTTTAATAACAAAACAGCAAGGTGGCTACAAGATAAATTGTCTAATCAGCTTCCTGACTTCTAACTGTTGAGTGCTTCATCCTGTATATAACAGCGTTCCAAAGTTCCTCAATCCTCAAGTGATAAAGTAGCACCAGCCCTTACTGATTTAAATGCTGATAATATATTTCACAGATAACTAACTGTTAACTCCTTGCACCCATTAGCTTGTGGTTATGTTTGTTTGCTCATATACAGAAAGTGCTGTTGTTCTAAGTCACATTGGATTTGCGTCTGCCAATTCGTCTTCATACAAATGAGCCTTTCCTGGGAACAGCAAGGCATTCATGTCAATGAGTGATTGAAGTATGAGCTTCTCTACACCTAGAAATGCTGCTGTGTATAACTGTAAGAGCTAGGCTGAGCAAGCAAATTCCATTACACGGAGTACTTCAAAGGTTGAATTTCAAACCAGCTTCATAGAAAACTTTTTTTTCCCCCTCACTCTTCTCTAAGGTCAAACCTAAACAAACTGGGAGTCCTGTGCCAGAGCATTAGCAGAGACTGCCTGCTGCGCAAATACTGAAGAGCCCAGTCCCACCAAATCTGGACGGCAGCCCAAATTCCTCAGAAACCCTGACAGGCAGCCAGCCCAATGAGGGAACGCAAAACTGTCTGCTTCACTACCTGGTGTGTTGAAACTCCGGTGGTTCTCATCCAGGAGATTCAGCAGATACAACTAACAGAGCTGCAAACATAAGTGCTGGAACTGCTGATTGCAGGGTCAGTAATACACTGGGGATGCTCCAGATCCATTGGCTCCTGGCAGTCCGGATCTCCCATAATCTGCTTAATGGGCTCAAGGATGGATACCCTGCCAGAAAACCAGATACTCCAGAGAAACACCACCTCTGCTGACATTTCCAATTTCACAGACTCAGCAAGTGTGGACAGGATCAAATTTTTTTCTTACCAGCTTTAAATTATTACTACAACTCTGCACATCAAATCTTCTGCATCACTTCTGCTGCTTAGCACTATTGATCTTGCCTCAGTTGCAGGAAACAAAATTGGCAGTGCCCAAAGAAATAAATCGGATGGGCTCACATCATATATTTTTATTTTTTTGAGCCACAGTTCATATTCCAGAGAAGACCCATCTCAAAGTCAGTAAGTCACTGTATTGTTTTTGCATGGTAAGGTTTCGGCAGCAGCAGGGGGACAGGAGTGGCTTCTGTGAGAAGCTGCCAGAAGCTTCACCTATGTCTGAGGGAGCCAATGCCAGCCGGCTCCAAGACAGACCCACCGCTGGCCAAGGCTGAGCCCATCAGCGATGGTGGTAGCACCTCTGTGAGAACATATTTAGGAAGGGGGAAAAACTGCTGCACAAATGCAGCTGGAGGAGAGAGGAGTGAGAATATGTGAGAGAAACAACTCTGCAGACACCAAGTCAGTGAAGAAGGAGGGGAGGAGGTGCTCCAGTTACTGGAGCAGAGATTCCCCTGCAGCCGATGGTGAAGATCATGGTGAGGCAGGGTGTATCCCTGCAGCCCATGGAGGTTAATGATGGAGCTGATGTCCACCTGCACCCCATGGAGGACCCCACATCAGAGCAGGTGGATGTCCAAAGGAGGCTGTGACCCCATGGAGAGCCTGCACTGGAGCAGGCTTCTGGCTGGCCCTGTGGTGAGAGAAGCCCACACTGGAGCAGGTTTGCTGGCAGGAATTGTGACCCCATGGAGGAACCAGTGCTGGAGTAGTCTGTTCCTGAAGAACTGCACGCTGTGGAAGGAACCCACGCTGGAGCAGTTTGTGAAGAACTGCAGCCTGTGGGAGGGACTCGTGTTGGAGAAGTTCATAGAAGACTGCTTCCTTTGGGAGGGACCCCGTGCTGGAACAGCAAAAGGGTGTGAGGAGTCTTTCCTCCAAGGAGGATGGAGCAGCAGAGACAACATGTGATGAACTGACCACAACCCCCATTCCCCATGCCCCTGCGCTGCTCAGTGGGAGGATGTAGAGAAAATCAGGAGTGAAGCTGAGCCCAGGAAGAAGGGAGGGGTGGGGGGAAAGTGTTTTAAGATTTGGTTTTATTTCTCATTACCCTACTCTGATTTGATTGGTAATGAATTAAATTAAATTAAATTATTTTCCCCCAAGTCTAGTCTGTTTTGCTGGTGAAAGTAATTGGTGAGTGATCTCCCCCTGTCCTTATCTCGACCCACGAGCATTTAGAAAGAACCTGGAGTTGTTATGGCATTGGTTTGATATGAGGGCTGTTGGGATCAGAGCAGATTGCTTGGCTAAGCACAGGAAGGAGATGAATCCTTGCATTCAAGGCTGGTTGTGTTCTCACAGCATAAAGATTTTTATGAAAAAAAAAAAAATCTGAAACCTCCCACCTAACTAGTTGGTCTCCCTAACATGTTTTAGCTTCAACAAAACAACATATTTTAATTAAGTTGTTTAGTTTAAGTGTTCGTGACTGCTGACACATCAAGGATACAAGTACAGTCAGTACCTGTGTCATAAGGCTAGTTCTTGCAGTGTAAAAGCCTTCCCACTGGAGACAGAGCTGTGATCACGATTAGCTTATTTGACACAAGCTACAGTGACGCAGGAAAGTGACATCTTAGAAACTCAACCTCACAACAGACTCCATTTTAAGGTATTTGGCTTTCAGGAGGTTTTATACATGAAGTGTTCCTGTAAAACCACTTATTTTGCTTCCTTATTCTTCAGGAAAACACAAAGGAAGCTGGCTACAGCCTGCAGTTCGCAATACTGGCTTTCCCACTGCATATGTGAAACCAGACTTGTGGTGCAATTTTTTCTGTGCTCATTTGAATATGTGCCTTCAACTTAAAAAACACATAAGCAAAATCAAGTTGCTAGGATTGTGGAGCACGAAGCAATTTGTAGGAAGTAGTATAGCATTAATCGCAGCACTTCCACAGCTTTCTTTCTTAGAACACCCCAAAAATCACAGGCCCAGTATGTACTTCCCCCAGAAGAGGAAGAGAACATATAGCATAATTGCTGAGAAAGACAGGGAAGGAAAAAAACGTATTTTTCTATGACGACAGACAAAAATGATGAAGGGCAAAAGAACACAATAAGCAACAAAAAACTCATCCACACTTCTTGGTTTCAGCACCTCTGTTACACTTTAAAGTGAAGAATACACCTCTCCCCTGCAGTGAACCAGATGCTCTGCTGGGAGCGGGACTGGGGAAAGGTCCTTGCTGGGGCACATGAAGCGCCCCCCCCGTCACACGCTCCCTGTTGCTGGCAGTAGCAGTTCCCTCTGTGCCTGAGCTGACAAACGACAGAAAGGACCAGTCAGTCACCTGACAGATTAATTTTCTATCTGCTTAACTGTGACAGTCTCTGGAGTCGTGCACCCTACATTCATTAGCATTAAATAGCTAGAAGCCAGGGGAGAGTCCAGGAGATGTGTGTGTGACCCAAAGTACAATATAAATGGGCTGCCCTGGGCTGCGCACAGGTGTGCGGAGGGAAAAGCTAAATAAGGAAGGCAAGGTTGTCCCTTAGAGATAATCTTAAATGAGTGCTAAATGAGGGTGTTGTGAGTACTTCTGCTATTGAAAATGACACTGCGTTTGGGATTAGACACAAAGAGAACATACTGATGACTAAGTAGTATTCAAAAAAGCCCGAGAGATTTTCCGAGAGGAGCATATTCTGCCAGCATTCTAGTCAAACTCTATTTTGAAAATATACATCATGTGTACAGAAACATACACAGCTTCATCTGGAAAAGGCTGGTAGTTTTTCCTCCTTTCCCTTTCCAGCAGAGGTAATGGCCATGCGGTTGATTTGTTACACCTCACTGCTTGCTGCTGTTAGTGACAAGTAAGACAGCCGTGACTAAAGACTTTAAAGCACCCACATTCTCCAGCACCTTCCTCCTCTCAGTCCTCTCCTCCCTCCCGCTCCCCTCCCTGATTTTTACTCAGCCTCACTCTCCCTTTACTGACATGTTATTTATCTCTTTTTCAGCCAGTTGTGTCCTGCCATTCTCTATTTAACCTTATGTTATCTATTCAGTGATCCACCTATGGCCTGTCATATTTTATACCCTCATTTTTTTTCTGCCTTTCATTGCATATGTACATTATAAGCAGATATTTTTTTCCTCTGCTTGTGCTCTGACCAAAAAAGTAAAAAATAGAAAAAGAGACAACCCATTGTGCAAGTTCATATGACCATGTCAGAAAACCTGATTTTCTAAACTTAGACTCTCAGTAAAATTTATGAACTTGGGCTCAGGGCTGGACTAAGGCAGACAGACAGCTTCCCCCCTCCCAGTATGAGTAGAGCACAGTGAGCTTGCATCAATAACTATAGTTGCCTTTCTTGCCTTACACACATCCTAGAATAAACTCTGCCATTCTACTACCCCCACTTGCAGCATAAAATTATTGACTTCTGCTGTAGCTGTGATCACTGTAGTCCCAGATCCTTTTGTGTAGTATGTCTGCCTACGTGGGTATTCGTCTTATGCAGCCATTTATTGGCTTCTTCTTTCCATTGATAGTATTTTGTTATTGTCTCAGAAAATTTCATACTGTAAGGGTTTGGAATGACTTTCCATTTTTTCCAAGACCATTTTGAATCCTGATCCTATTCTCCAGGGTGCTTAAAAGCCTCACCTTTGTTTTGCCATGTCAGATTTTATGGCTATATTCTGTCTTGCTTTATTTGGTTATGGAGTTCAGTGGCCTTCAATCACTAGGAGCTGTTACTCAAAAAAAATAAAGGGGAATAAAATATTTCTCACAAAGTCTAGATACAATTTTCATTAGTTGAAAGCTTTGTAAATTGTGTATGATTGTAATAATATGTTTTAACTTGTGTTTAGTTTGTCTTAATTTCTCAAAATAATATTAGGAAGAAAAAATATGGATTGCTTTATATGTGGTGTGAGGTTAAAGAGCTGAGTAAGTTTATCAAGAAAAGCTGTTTTGCATTTGCTGACTACACCTGCTAATTATACTACAGATATTTCATAACTTGTGCATTGTGCTTTTATATGGCTCATTCTTTCATATATCTCCCTTGAGTTCCCCTGATTTAATAATCCAGATAGCCAAATGTCCTCTCATCTATTGCCTTCTCTAAAAATCACATCCTCAGCATCTTCCAAGCTTAATTCCCTAACAGATATTAGAAATCAACAAAAAAGTCCCAGTCCTGTGACCATGATATAATGGTAAATTGGACCAATAAGCACTATTACCTGGGGAAAGTTGATTTATATGATACAGAGAGACATAAACCTCATTATTGCTGGAGAAAGCCAGCCAGTCTCCTCGGCTGCTTACAGCTTCTTTTGCACAGTATCTCCGCCTGTATTCAGATATTGCCTACACTGTATACAGGTGAGGATTGCTGTAGTTCATTCTGAAGTGGTGGAAGTAACCTCATAAGGTTATAATTAATTTTACCTCATCACATAGTGGAATTTTAATCTTCAAGGAACAAGGACATTGGCCTAGACCCATCCAGTCTAAAACCAGAGACTATACGGGTGAAGAGCCTATCTAACTGAAGCCCTTTCTGTAGCCCGTGGAAACAACCTCTCACTTACTTTTCTGTCTGTAAACAGCAGGCACAATCCTAAAACATATATTTCTGCTAGGTACCTAATGTTAATTAGGCTGAATCTGAGTCTACATCTTCAACATTTATGTGATGGTCAAGTAAATGTAATGGTGAAGTTGCCCTTGCTGCTATGATTAACAATTTATGGTCAGTGTGTTTATTATTGAATGGCTAAGATGATGTAAGTCCTAATTTTCTATAGGAGTATTCAGGAAGAAGGCACTAAAACTCTACATGATTCCTCATTACTCATAAATATTCTACATGGGCTTATGTGGCTTGTCTAATCACCACTGTGACTACTTCCCATGCAGTAGAGGGCTGAAAACCAAGACAGTAACACGCTAATTTTGAATCCTCTAGTCATCCCCTGAAAATTCTCACCTGATTTTCATTAAACTCAGGATAATCAAATAACCTTGACAGAATTCTTTCAGCCCCTGAGCATTTGAAACACTGACAGGTGACACAACATCAGTGAGATATTCAATGTCAAGACGATCTGTGGCAAGACCAGGTTTTAGTCTTTTCATTGGAAGATGTAAGACCTATGACAGAAGGGAAAAAAAAGTCATAAAGAAAAGTAGGGAAAGAAACAGACAGGAGGTCAGTGTCTTATGTGTGGAAAGGAGCTAGCTTTATTATTCTAAGGACTTTGCCTCTTCTGAATTCTCAAGTCTACTTCAACTGAAAATTAGACCAGTTCTGTGACTGTAGCTATGCTCTATACATACACATACAACTTCACTTTATTTCTATTCTCTCCCTAACTTGAGGGAGAGATTGGATTTTATTCTGTTTTCTCCACTGCTAAAAAGGTGCACAGTAAACTCCTGGGTACACTGGCACTTGAGTCAGGGTTCAAGTCCGGCTACAGCTGCTTAAAAATCCACATTACTATTTGCCAAGAGCTGTGAATAGGACTGCATTCATGCTTGAATGCACGCACACATGTTGGGGAGGGTTTCCCTACTTGAGGTTGGACAGGATGTTATCTTTCTTCAAAGAAGAGGGAAAAGAGAATAGTCGTTGAAAACTGGGAAAACCTAGAAAAATGTTTGACAATAGAGCTTCTTAGCGAAGACGAAGGTTTTACACAATGGACCTTATTAGTAAATGGGAAGGTTTTAGAGACTTCTGGCCATGTTAAATTCCTCCCCCACTTCCTTGGGCAGAAGTCCAAAATCAACAGGAGCTGTACATTGGTTGTAAGCGACTATCAAAGTAGACTGATATCTGTGACCTTTCTGAACTCTGTAAGTACCTCTTTAGCTTGTAAACTGGAGTTTGGAGTTACAAGCATCACCAGCAGTTGATGCTTAGCCCTTGAACTCTTTGCAGGTAATTTGTACCAAATCCCTGTTCATGCTGGCTCCAGTGAACACTGTGAAATACTTTGAATGTCTGTGTTTACACTGTCTACTGAAAGCTCTGCAAGCTTAATGCTTGAGGCTTTTTTGGTTATTGTATTTTGTGCCCTTTGACAGATCTGAATTTAACGTTCTCTCCTTCATTTAAAACATGCTGTCTGTGCTTGCATTCACAGAGCAGGAATTGAGGTGCTGTTTCCTTCTGCCTTTTGTTTGGCTTAGGAGCATACAAAATTATTGTGACTATGGAAATGTTTTGTTTAAAGAGTAGAAAAAGATGGATAAAAACAATAAAATACAATGCATTCAGGTTTCATTACACGTCCTGTGAGCGCAACACTGGCTGTGGATGCTGGACTGCAGACCAGGTATTCATGTGAAATCTCACTAATGTTACCAAAGACAGGCCTCTGCTTTGTTTATAGCCATATGCTAACTAAAATGTTTGTTTCCTACTAAACTTCTTACTGTGTGAGAAAATAGTCACTGAGCTGATGTTACAGATCGTGACAATGAGGAGACAGCCAGAAGTAGCTAATCACCAAGGATGGGATAACAAGAAGTAGTTAATCATGTCAAGGTTCTTTTATGCATCAAGCATGTACTCCTATACCGATCAGGACAGAGCTGTGGCTACTTCAAGGAACATCCTTAACATCCTCAAGAAGTTGGCAAACTTACAGTAAACTTGTACTGTCCTGAGATGACTCAATACCTTAAAAGGATAATGTGAGGAAGGGTCTCCTTACCCAAATGACCACCGAGACATTCAAGCTTGAGCAGAAGTGTTTTGCCAACGCAGCAAAATTTGATAAGCATGTGCAAAAAGACTATTCGGTCATCCTAATGAATATGCAAGTCTAGGCAGAGTTATGTATTATGTAGGTGGAATTATGAGAATATTTTGTGTATAAATAATGGGTGAATATCCCCGCTTAAGGTGTGCTAGATTTGTGGGTTGTCCCCCTAGCACCAGACGTCGAATAAACCCGTATCTCTTCTGTAAACTACTTTTGGTTTCGAGAGCTTTTATTTCAGGTAACACTAACCTAACATCTGCTTGTGTGATGTGGTCTCTGCAGATGCATTACTGAAGGAATACAGCTACCTGTAATTTCATGAAGCAGAGTAAATCCGTTTAATACTTTTATACATTAGTGAACATAAAGAAAGAGATCTTCACAAAAAAGGCTATTTTTGTACCTCTGCTTCCTCTTAACTGCAGCCTGAAACTAGTAAAATTTCAAGCACTTGTCACTTAAGTGCTAAAACATTTTATTTGTCTTTTAGAAAAGTTCCCAGGTGTTTGAACCCTACCCTGAACTCCCAAAACAAACAAAAAAACCTGACAGTTTCTATTCAGCTGAAATAATCCATTTTGACAAATTCATCTTTTTAAATGTTTTACATTTTATCTTATAAAAAGCAAAATAGTAGCTCAAAACACAACTGCAATAGAAACTTTCCTGAAATTTGAAATTATGGTTGTTGACATTGTAGTCTGTCTTCATGAAACAAAACTGTCACACTTTGAAAAAGGTTTACATTAAATCAATAGGGTTTTATTTTGATATTGTTGAAAAGTTGTTGAAAAGATATTTCTCGGCTGTAATTTAGGGTCACAGAAAAGGCGAGATTATAGTTTCCCTGATTCTACTGTCATGGTGAGATGAGGATGAGCAGAAAGTGCCTCCTGTTTCTTGGTCCAGCATACAGCCTAAGCTGTGTGCTAAGGATATAATGGATATATGAAATAACAAATGTTTATAACAGATATACAAGGATATAACATGCACACAAAACTCCTCTTTGCTTTATGAATACTCCATGGCCAATTCCCTGTAAATGTACTTGACAAAAGTCTTTATTTAAAGTTTAGATTTGCACAGTTACGATCCACTTGTATGAAAAAAACCCCCATCATCTAACTATTATCAAGTTTTCTTTCTCATCCTTTTTTAAGTGTGGATAGAGGTGTGGATTTCTCAGGGGCTCCATCCAAACTGCTGTCATCTGCTGTCAACAAAACACCATGCACTGGAACCAAACGGTTTCTTGACAGCCACCCACCACACCTTGTGAAATTGGGATCTCAGTAATGTGGGAAGAAACATAAATAAGATAACGCAAACTACAGCTTCTACATTCAATGAGGATTTGTTGTTTTGTGTCTGAATGAGGATCTTGCCTGCTGAGAGCGGCTAAGTGGTGCCTGCCAGATCTACGTCTGCGGTTCCATGGCACTAGGAAGTCTCTCAGTTACTACAACAGAGTTAAATTTGGGAGAAGGAATCATTTCACCTGCTGTGCATTCATTGGCCCAGATTCACAAATTTTGTTCTCCAAGTGAACACACTCTTCAGTGTAATTTAAAATAGAGAACAAGATCATGTTTAAAATTAACTTAAGCCCAAGAGCACAGGCCATTTTGCACACTGATTAGAAGCATGATGTGCTCTGTCTTTGAGTCTTTAGGTTTTTTTGATGTTTAATAAAGCAAAGACTTAATCAAAACTTTTCCAGTGGCAGCCACAACATCTGCCTCTTCTCATTGAATTCTTTGGAGAGCAGGATAAAGTACAGTCTCTGCGATACATTTCCCTCTCCACTAGTATTACAGTTTCCCTGCATTCTACAGTATCTTATTTTCTGAAAACTAGCAGTCTGGAAGCTTGGAGATCTCCTGCCTTCTCTCACTAAGGAATGGCATCAAAACGTTTTTAAAGAGGGGAGACAGACTCTTCCCCTTGCACTCAGTTGCAGTTGCATGTCTCATTTTCATCCAACTAAAAGGAAAGACAAGCAATTTAGCATATTTTTCTATTATATGGTGTTGAATACTTTATCTGTTATCTACCAACAAGTAGTTGCATTAGTAACATTCATTTAGCAATAATGACATTCTTTGTAATTTGCTTTTTGGCTCTACTTACTAAGAATTACCCCTAGTGAGCAGCAACTTGTTTCCATTACATGTGTTTAATTTTAATATGCTTGCAGGGATTAACAGCTCAGCAATTGCTGACAATGGAGTACTGCAACAGACAGGGTTAAATCATGTGGGAAAATACTAATCAAATACTTTGTTTGATGCATAGAGCAGTATTTCAGAAAATGTATCCTTCATCCAGCAAAATTTGACCAGTTCAGAGACGTTATCAGACCTGAAAGTGATCCCTATGATTTTCTAGGACTTCTTGATTTGAACTCACATCTAATTGTACAATGCCATAAAGCACATGAACAATTGCCAAGGTCACTTCAGATAGCCTTATTGCTTTTTTTATTCAAGGAGATAGCCCTTCAATAGTGAGAAATATGATATCCAGGAATTCCAGCTTGCCCTCATGTAATCTCCTTCACAGAGTACAACAAAGAACAATTGTGTGAAGCACAATGACCTCAGATGCTTGAAAGCTCTCAAGCTATTTATGAATGTGGAGTGGAGAGACTAAGCATGCATTCAGGATGAGGAAACCTTGACCAGAAAGAGCCCATTTTAGCTGTGAATTATTTTTGTATGAGGAAGCTTTAGCAGAAAGCAACAAGTACAAGTACTGTGACAGTCAAGTCAAAGACAGGCACGCTCATTTTTGCATTAGTTCTGAGAGAGCATCACACCTCTTCAGACATTAGCGAGAGCAGATGTGACATGTGGTGTATATGTCCTTGAGAAAATTCACACATGTTACTCTGAGGAGTCCTTGTACATCTATATCGGTGGAGATCCAAACTAATAGAGATTTCTCTTAGCATTACTGTAATAAAAGCAGATTAGTTTGATTTGTGAACCGGCAGCTCTCTTTATCCAATGAAAAATAACAATGCATTATTTCTTGTTGGTAAATAACATGCCTGTGTATGTGGCTTACTGTCAAGCGAAAAATTGCATACCAAATTATCCATGACAAATGAGCTGTGAGGTGTCCATTCCCCAGATAACAGGTGCTAATATCTTGTGATTGTGTGTATGCATGCGTGTCTGGATAGCAATCTTTTCTACAGACGGACAATATTTAAAGGAGAATTTGTGGGTTGGAGCAAAAAGACTATCTGTGCTACACACATTTGCCACTCAATTGCTGTTGAGTTAAAAAAAGCAAGCAAAGAAAAAGCATGACTGCAGTTGTAACTATACTTCTATGATTTACTGCATCTGAAGTCAAATGTGTTATCATCACTCTTGTACACTATAAAAAGCAATCTCTCACATAACCTCCACCCTAAAAATGACTTCACCTCTAGGAGTTTGAAATCACAAAAAGCATATTTTTATTCCAACTATCAGGAAACAGGAATCACCAGGAAATTTTGCACTGGGGAAAAGATAGATGCAGTGAAGGCCAGAAAATATTATGGGAATGTTATACGCAGGAGCAAACGTCAGAGAGATTAGGAAATGAAATAATAGATGCTTGGGAATGTCAGTCCATAGAAGGATAAATTTGGATGTATCCTTTTTCTCTCCATTAATAAGGAGTTTTCAAGGAGAGGGGTAGATCCTGTATATAAGAACTGTGTATAATTAAAGCTAGGCAAATACTAAATTCTGAAGTTACATCTCCACATAGGATTTTACTGATTATATAAACCAAGGCCTTTGTGATTTATGATGCCAAAGGGACCAAAGAAAGTGCAAAAGCCCTTGAAACTATGCTTGCTTATAATACACAATACTTTAAAAATCATTTTGGAAGTACTTTAGAATACATTTCAAGCTTTTGGGTGAGATGTTGCTCATTTTTTACTTTAAAGAACACAAAATGAACTTTCCTGATGGTTTCCTTACTTTTTTTAAATAAAAGTGATTTTATGTTTAAAATAAAGAACTCTGATTTTTGTATCATTCCAAAGTCACTGACAGACTTCTTAATGTCATTCAATCTATATCTCTGTAATATCACTCCAAGCATGATGTAGTCACAGAGTCCTCTCTGAAGCACCATAGCTAAGTTAAGAAAATGAAGGGATATTTCAGGGCCTAGAAAATGAAAACACAGGTACAGAATGACAACAAACTCCACTAGAGACTCTAGAATAGTATCTGGTAATCACAATTGCTACATTTCCAGTAATACCTAGTTACTCAGTCTTAATTTCATTTAGGAGCTATGGACATGAAGTCTTACAGTTGTACTATGTGCATCAATACTAGATAATAACTTTCAAATACAAATTTCAGTTCTCAAAAGACAACTGCTCTTTAAAGTTGTATCTTATTTTCAGTCTATTTCTGGATTCTGTTTTAAACGTACACCATCCCAAAATGAGTGCATGTCGGTATATGGTGATTCCACCTATGCCTTATGAAAAAATGTGTTTTCTCTTTAGATTGTGAGTTTACTGAGCTATCAAGGACACACACTGTACCAAAAATTAAAAACTGGGAATGTGAAGTCATATCCCTCATAACTGAGAAATGAGAAATTACCTCTAAGGTAGGTATGACTAAGTGTCATGGATACAAGATGAACAGGTAAAACAAGTGTTACTGGCACCTTTATCATTACTTACCTGTGTCAATTGCTGAAACAAAAAAATGTGATTGTGTGAAATTATGAGTGCTGCTCCTAGGCATTTACTAGTTCAATGTCGGTCTAATGCTGAGCTGCCAAAGACACACACACTTGAAGATGCTGAAGTAACTTGTACTCCAGGTGAGCTTAGTTTAAGCTGTTTACTTTCCAGAGTTTAATACGTAAGTTAGGGAGCAAGAAACGCTTATTTGGAAATAAGGCATTATAACATTATTAAAACTATTAAAAAAAATAAACCATTTCCCTCTTTTCTCCTTACCATTAGAAATATGAACTGCCATTTTTTTCCTTTCTCCTTTGCAATTTTATATTTTTCACACAGTTCTTCATGATATTTTAGACAATGCAATCAGTAAAATTTTTAAATACCCAACAAGCTATTTTTTAAACAAGATTTATGTTCTATGAATTTTCATGCTGCACTGCAAAACTGCCTCCATCTTGCATCCTCAGGACTCTATGTTTTATGTATTCACAAAGAATAATCAGGAATAATCAGGCAGATAGTCAAGTTAGGACATGAGGAAAGAAGGCTAAAGAACAAATAATCTCCTTGCGCACCACTTTGGTCTATTAAGTAACATGGTCTCCATGACCATAGGATTTCAGTACATTGCACTTCTTAATGTTTCTACTCATTGGCATAGGAAATCACTGTTTTCCCCACTTTACTTCCCATGGGTGAATATATAGACACCTGCAAATGTAACCAACTACCTTAATTTTGTTGGATATGAGTAATCTTAAACACCTTTGAGAACCTAGCAGTTTGTGGTACAGCACAAATATGAACACAGATCTCTTCGGTGGCAACCTAATATGCTACCAGGGGCCTATGCTGCTTTATCCCATAAAATACCAACAATTAAGTAAAATTGCTCAGAAATTTTTCTCCAGCCTGAGACAAAGAGGCATGGCCCAGTTTATGACAGTACAATTAAATTCTCTTTCCTTTAAAGAGCAGCTATGTCTACAATGCTCACTGGGAATCATCTCTGGTCCTTGCTAACTCTTGAACTGTGCCCGTGTGTCTGTGAGTACGCTAGCTGGTGTGGGTCAAAATTGTGCTATGGTGCATGCTAACAACTAAACAATGATTACAAGACACTACTTGGGCCTATGCCCTGGCTGCATTTAATACAATACTGTAGATGTAGCCAACTACAGTAGTTACCAGCCTTCTAAGACATCGGTATTTGAGAAAAGAAGCGAGACTATGAACTATGCCCACAGCGGGCAGATTTATCCGCTTTGGTCTCTGTGTATAGCACTGAATACAGACCATTATTTTCTGTTAAACTCTGTAAAATGGCTATCATTTGTCTGCGTGCAACGACCACAAACAGCAAAGCACCTTGTCTCTCCTCCCTCCTGCCCCTCAACACACGTACACACGCTCTAACTCAGTTCTCAGGAAAACCAAAACAATTCTGTGAAACAAGCCAATTCAAAGTAATACAATGAATCCACCAAAATAACCTGTAAGAATGACGAGGAGGAAATGATTTCACTTTTTTCTTTATCCAGGGGGTTCCCTTGCATAACCTGATCACTGTGCCCAACAGCTCAACTCCAGTCTCATGCAAAGCACATTTAAAAGCAATGCTGAGAACACAGTTTAGGGTAGAGGTTGTTCAAAACCCCATGTTTTCCAGGAGTCAAGAAACCTTTTGTCTCTTTGTGATGAAGTGTTTTAAAATGCTTATGAAAGGCACACAGGATGGTGGCTTACAGACAACTGCGAGCCTGAAGCTGATAACCATGTCTTCAGAACTAAGAGCTCATAAAGAGCTAAAATGTTTCTGGTTACGAACATGTATTACAGTTTAGTGGCTTAGATCGTAAGAACCTTCACCTGACTTTTCTATATACTGCCTATGCTTTCTGATTGTATTTGTTTCAAACATTGCTTAAGCGAATTGACTAGGCTGTCCAGCTGGATCCAGTACCTCTCTTAAAAATTGGATTTAGTAGGTGAGACTAATCATAGCACTGGCATTCTCTCCAAATGTCTCCATTATACTGCAGGAAATGCAGTATCCATTCAGCATCCACACTGAGAAATGGGGATTATCAACCTTACTGAGAATACAGTCTTAAGGATTTTGAAATAGCTACAAAAGTCATGAATGCAAAACCACATGCCAGTAGGAATTTTATGAAAATGCACATTTTAAACAAGCTGCTTCAGCTCCCAGAGGCATGTTTGAACACAATGGTGTCCTCTGCACTCTGAGCCCCAGCTGGCAGATGGCAGCATGCTGGCCCAGATGGTTCAGCAGGAGGTGCAGTGCTACGCTAGAGCCGTCTCTGACACCCTTACGTCCAGCCACTAAACCGTAATCCCATTTTCTTTCTTAACCTCTCTAATCCTTCCAATCTCCTGCAGGAAAGTCAGTTCAGTAAAACCTGAAGTGTGTAGGTCTTTCCTCTGAGATTTTGGGAATGAAAAAAAGTAAGGAGCAGGGACGCTAATGTCATGCAACTGCAGAGATGGGAATAAAATGAGCCACCCCCTTAAGTGACCTCTTGTTCTCCAGGGAGAGTTCTAGGAAAGCAAACAGCATTTAATCGTTTTGAAAACTATACCTTTTTCTGAGTCTTGATTGTAAGCCATTTACTGACCTCTTCAATTCAGTTTCCTAAAATGAAGTTTATTCCTTTATATAGAATCATAGAATGTTTTGGGTTGGAAGGGACCTTAAAGATCATCTAGTTCCAATCCCCTGCCATGGGCAGGGACACCTCCCACTAGACCAGGCTGCTCAAAGCCCCATCCAGCCTGGCCTTCAACACTTCCAGGAATGGAACATCCACAGCCTCCCCGGAAAACCTGTTCCAGTGCCTCACCACCCTCACAGTAAAGAATTTCTTCCTAATATCCAGTCTAAATCTACAAGATCCTGCTGTCCTTAACAGAAAAAATTTTATTTCCTTTAATTAATTGAAAATATGTTAGGGCAATGGGCAGGAACAAATTGCTTTAGCTCCTTTTGCAAGCCTCTTCATTGATTTCTGAGATGATAAACTGTTTGTAATATACCTATAAATACACTCATTAAAGTGAAGATTACTCATGACAAGATTCAAATCTGAATGCAGTATCCAGATATCTCTCAGAATATCATAATGATTCTCCTTTGGGGGCACATTTATGCACATTAGCATAAATTCAAAGGAATACATAAAAAGCATAAATGAAGCCATGTCTTTTCTGCTTCTGTTGCTTGTCTGTATTCACTGCAACCCAGCAGGTGAATTAAATATTTTAGAGATGTTTAGAGATGTCTTAGAAACTCATGGATACGGAAAAATGAAGAACCAATATGAACCACCGTCCAAGGCGAAACACAATGATACCTTTTAGGGGTTCTGAAAGAGTGCAGTACATTTGTATGGAATTATCAACTTCCATTTTTCTGAATATTTTTTCATGTCAGGACCAGAAGATGAGCCGATAGAATGTAGCTAGATAGCTTATTTCTGTACTGTTAGCACAATGAAATGAAAGCAGAAAATAAAAGGAAAATCTTTAAATTACATTCATGTGTGATCTCCAGGTTCATGTTTCTGCCCCAGCGTGGTTATTAGCTAATGTATTTCATTAACGGGTGAAAGCCAAAACAAGACAGATAGTTTTAGGTAAGCACTGATCCAAAACCATCTTTCATGCGACTCTCAAAATTCACTGCTGGGGTTCTTTATGTCAGGTTCCCTAACATCTATTAATTAGCAATATTTTCAAAGTGAATGAGGTTTTGATTTGGTGTGGGATGGCACTGGGATGTAACATGTGAGAAACCAAATGTTTTCAGCTCCCATTACCTCTATCAGGAGCGAAGTGATTCTTAACTCTGTCTGCAAATACCCACAGATCTCTATGTGTTTAGTGTAGTCAGGATCAAAAGGTTAAAATTACCATGTTCCTGTGTTGTTGATTAAAAAAAAAGTTATTTAAACCATACAGTGCCTACAGAATACAGATGGATGCATGATTCTGTGACACTTTTTGTAAATATTACAGCTAGGGACAATATGTTGCAACTATTCCTTTGAAATTTTGCGTTCAGTTCAAAAAGATTGCTACTGCTCCCACTTCTTATATGAATGTTGTTATAGATAGTTTTTTGTGTTATGTTGACTACCTATCCAATTCCTGACCAGAGGAGAATGACAGGTTGTTTAAGTAAGAGATACAACCAGAGTTTCATGTGATATGCAGTGTAAGAATTATTCTCTGGAGAAACTTGAAAATTATTTCAAACAAGGTTAAGAAATATATTCAATCTTAAAAAATACCCCAATATATTTAGATTGAAGTAAAAAGTAAATAGAAAACGCAACTGCTATGCCATGAAATACAGCAAGTTAATGACAAATGGAGGATTCTAATAATGTCTGCCCTTACCAATCATATTAATTGCTTTTTATATTCATTTTATGAAAAATGCCAGAGTAAACATATGACTAATGGGAAAGCAATTTGGTCTGGTTTTAGGGGAGGGATTGGAGGAAATTATGTTCGTTTTTTAGTGTTAGCTAATTCAGTAAAAAGAAATTTTGCATTAGAAAGCTAACTTTCAGAAAGCCAAAGAAATGTAATTCAATCTGTGTGGGAAGTTTTCTTGCATAACTTACCCTTGTCTTCCTTATGTGGACAATTTGAACTTAGATTTTAGAATTAATCTGCTACACAGATTAATTATGACATAAACTAGTATAGAGAACTGCAAATTTACTTAGCATATTAATGCCTTTGTATTAAGTTTTGCTACCTTAAACAGATTCCATTATCTCCCCATTGTCCGTGAGGTATGTTTGCAACAAATACAAACTCTGAGGAGTTGTGTGTAAGCAAGCAGACTCTCCTGAAAGAGCACATAAACTGTGTGTGGCTTCCTTGACTGTAGTCAATTGCTATTCATTCCTTTTGGCAGTGGTTTCTTTATTTTTGTCATTGTTAGCTTTTTGGGAAGCTTTTATCAATAAAGTTTTTTCTATTTGCCTTGGAATAAGAATGCATCTAGGAATAAGTCCTCCTGTGCTCTTTTTAAGCCAACTTTGGTCAACCTAATAGTGAAACAATTCAAAGAATTATCTCTACCATCAGGGCTGACTTAAAAAGCAGTGCTAGGCTCCAACTCTTTTCTTTCCTGTACAGCTCATTTCTGTTTTATTTTTGTCTTTTATTTGATACTGTAGTCTCACAAGATACAACTACTACATTGTGATGAACGAGAGAATTTATTGAAAGGCTTAGAGTTCCGTTTAGGAAAACATCAGCAAATTTTGCTTAGTAAGGGATTTGCTGTTCAATATTCAAATTCTTGCACATTAAAGCGATTTCCAGTATACTTTCACTTGCTTATTGACCAAATTCCCAGGAGAGTGAACTCCCTGCTCTCCAGCAGCACACCACCTTGCAAGGGGAGCCACAGATGTCCTGCATGACTCTAGCCCTGACCCCAGAGCAGGCTGGGTACTGAGTACAGAGCTGCAGACCACTGGGCCAGCTGCATCAGCCCGCAACTTCTTCCCCTTCTCCTATGATTTTAAATGTACCCAGAAATTTTTCCCAAGATAATTTTAAAATTCTTGGTTTTGCCTTCAGATCACCAAAATCCCCTGCAAACTGGTACTGCCTGCACAGTTTGGGCCTCAAAGGGTCTGCTGCTTCAAGACTCATCTAGGAGTGGGAATGCAGGGAGAAGGGTCAGCCTGGGCACGGGGCTGCTGCCCTCCTGACCATGTTCTCACTACAGTGGTAAGGGGTCCCTCTCACTCACACTCAGTCAACCTTGTCTGTGTTTTTGCACAGTGGTTCAGTGATAGCAGGTAGGGAGGCTTCTAGCTTGGTGGCTGAGGTACTCCTAGGCCTGAGAAATGGAGATTTGACCTCCTTCAGGTAATTTAAACCAGATCTCCCACTTTCCAGGCAACTATCTACAGTAATCACTGCTGTAGGAAAAGTAAGGCATACCTGGACCATTAAAACAATGGAAACATTATTTTACTTGGAAAAGTAGTACTTTTAGTGTCTAACGTTCTCAAAGCACTTCTGCTCAGCTGAGTCAACGCAAAAATTATGTAAAGAATACTTATGGAGATATTCGTACTGTCTAATTTTGGCCTTTGGATTTAAGTGTTTTAAACTGACCTTCACTGGCACCAATTTCTTTCCATTGACTACAAGAGGAACTTCAGCATACAGCTTTGATCCCCTGAATTATGCCTTTATTATGTACTTAAACTAGAGAGTAGGACTAACCCCTCTGGATTCTGAGTCCCACTTAAGGAGCTTGTACAGTGTTCAGATTGGGGTCATTAAGTGTTTGTACAGAAACAGAACTGTGAGTGCCTGGAAAATGTCTCAGACCAGTGGAGATCAGTGCCTTCAGGATTTGTTTTGAGGGGATATGAGTGTGTAGCAAACAAGCAAGAAGAGATTGGAATGAAAGTATGACCATAGCTAGGAAATGATATAAAGTCTTCCTACCTGATAAAGATTTCCCACCATAAACAGAATGCCATTCATATCATTTGGTGTCCTCTTGCAAGTGCCAAAAATTTCAGCAAAAGACAAACAAAAAGTGGATCAACAGGACATAACAATTCTACTGCCTGTCTTTATGTTATGTAGAAACTGAAATGGGGTGACAGCTAGACGCTGACTCCATGTAGGACTTTATGTCTGACAGACTGTTTCAGGGAGGAGACATTCCAGCAGCACAAAATAAGCAGCTGTGTAAAAGATTTGATCCTAAAAGGGATGCTTCTACCTTTGTATAGGTGCCTACATCAAAGTGTCTGAGCACTGTCCAACTAAAAGAGCACTGCTGTTTTCCTACCTGCTCTCAAGGTTTCGACCTATGCTGATTGTGTCTTATGTAGACTGTGGCAAGCACTAGGCATTATGCTTAGTCAAGATGATAAAAACAAGGGATTTTAGTATGGTTCTGGAAAGCACATACATGACAATGCATGAAAAAGCATATGTTCTTGCAAAATGTCAGGATTAACCACTAGTAATTTTAATGTATGAAAATAATAATAATAGACAGAGAAGCCCTTCTCACAATGTGTAGACTTGAAACTGAAATGAGTGGGAAGCCAGTCTGAGTGAAGCAAGTGATCCAGATCAAACTACTTTCTAGCTATCAGGCCACCAGTCCCTAAAGTATTCCAAACATTCACTGAAGGCAACAGGAAGTTCTGGTGCAAGGCAGTAACCCTGAAAACAAAGATGTATCCAAAATGCACTTAACATATTCTTAAAATATTAGTGCATGCCTCCATGATTTAACTGAACCATTTTAAAGACATGCTCACCACCCACCACAAGGTAAATTATCTGTATTGATTACAACTTGGCAGTTAAGTGCTGTTGTTACAGTTGCCATGGTTCCCTTCCCAGTATATAGCATCATGCCATTTACACTCTTAATTAAATACATTTCTCCAAGCGAGTTCTGATTACAAGGATAAGACAAAGGTTGGGGCATTAAACTGGTCCAGGGTGATTACTTACATTCTCCATGTCTCTAGCATTAGTGCTTTCGCTGTCAGTCTGGTAAACCCAACAAACTATTAATGAAAGATTCTCTTAAGACAAAAAAATAACATTGACATTCGTCTTTTTTTTTTTTTCTCATCAGTTTCAGGGCCATCAGCAGCCTTTGCAGTCCCTTTCCTCCTTTATGATTATTTAAAAGAGGATCTTCTTTTCTGTTTTCAGGCATCATTGTTACTAGGTTATCTGAATTATTCTCGTATCTTGATAAATGTAAAAAGTCCTCAGTAAAAACTAGTCTGCTTATTAAACTTCTTAAATTACAGAGCCTATTCTGAGGACATAAAGAAAATGACAGAAGGAAACCCTGAAACACCTAAGAGAATAAAACAGATTACAGGCTGTATAACTATAAAAAGATCAGTAGCTGTAATAATGCTTCAAACTGAGGAATTCAAGCACTGTTTAAAAAGATTTGACATTGCTTGTTTATTCATCTGCCTTAGCTGTGGCTGACAGGTTTCAGACAGAAAGTTTCTGGAAAAAAAAGTCTGGAAAAATTACAGGCAGTTGGTGAGATCAGGTGGAGTTGCGAAAAGGTTATTTACCCAGTTCTTCATTAGCAGTAGAGCTGCATTGTCAAGGTCTGGAATACAGTTTAAGTTTAAAGATGCCTACTGATATTACCTCATTTAAACATCAGTTTTGAGAACACAGTTCTCAAAAGCCAAATATTATATCATTCTTTAGCATAGAAAAAGCCCTGCTGTTCTGTTGCAGAGAACTAGCAACCAGAGCCAGTCAGAACATTTTCAACCAAATGTATCTTCATCTAAACATGCTATTTCACTAAAGTGAAATTTGTTTTTAAAGAGACATATCAGTTGCAAGAAATGTTTTCACAGGAAGGTTTAAGAGGTCATGGTTCCCCTAGACATTTCCAACGAGAAGTGAGAGAGAACCAGACTGGAAACTTGACATTTCCTAGCCAAGGGCAGGTATTTTGAGGCAATTCTGTTAGTACATATATATTTGAAGGATTTCATTTTTTTCTTCCAGAAATTAAATTTCAGAAGAAGTCATGAAATAGAATTGGGTTCTACAAGCCTTTTCTACTAATACTTATTAATGTTTGGATTATATATGAACCAGGGGACAAACCAGACCAAAGCTTTACATTGCAGAGCCCACAGAGAGTACAGCAGAAAGATGCAGGCTAGGCAAAGAGCAGGAAGGTCAAACAGCAGTCCTGTGGCCTAGATTATGGTCCTGACTCCCTCCACACTAAACCATACTGAGTCCCATAGCCCTGGCAGTGATCGCAGGGAAAGACAAGGTGGAATAATGAGGTATTTGTTTTTGCCAAATAGAAAACACATCAGTATGGCGATATTATGTTTGAATTTCAATATTGCACAGAAAGAGCAAATGGGGACAAAGCTAAACTTTGACCTAATAATAACTGCTGAATACAATCTGGAAGGCAGAGTATGAGTGCATTGCCTCTTACCTTTTTACCTCCAATCTTCTTCACTAAGCTCCACTGTAATTAAAGCAAAAGATTCATAGCACAATAAAACCCATAAGCTGATTATTTTGTAAAGACTATAGGCAGCTATAAATTTTCTTTTTCTTTTTTTTTTTTTTTTTTCCTTTCGGTGTCTGTAATAGATTGATATTTTCCAACTGGGGGACCAAACCTACATATCTTTCAGGCCAGATTTATGCCTGAAACTGGGTGCTCCTAGGAAAGGTTGACAGAATCACTCTTGGGATGTGGGTAATCAAATTAACTCAGCATGGTATGAATTGCACTTCTCAGCTTAGAGTTCATTCTCTCCAAGCAAATAGCTTAATTTCAGGTCAAGTGTCCTTCAAAAAAATGTCATGTAATATAAAATAATCTTCTTTTACGCTTTCTTAATGATGATAAGAAGAGAAGAAGCAATCATATTCCACAGCTATTCTTCCATGAATAGAAAGGATAACAGAGAACAAAGAGGAGAAGTGAGCGATAAAATAAATATAACAAGGAAATTATACAGGGAGTTAATATTTTCTACAAGCTGTTTGAAATAATGATAAAATGTACTACGTGAAATTGAAATGTGTGTAGGAATTACTGAAGACCTAAAGCAAAGAGATTTGACAAGTAATGTGACGTACAGATTCTTTCAGTGTGTTCCATGAAGATGAAATTTCTTGACTGGAGTGAAATATCTATAGCAGTATGAAGACTAGACCACAAACAGTTACACGCAATGCACCTTAAAAAAGTTTGTAAGCTTAGCTGCCATTGGAAGGAAAGCCACTGAAATGAGACAGACACGAATGGAGATGCCACAGCATCCCTCAAGAATACAGGATACACGGAGATCCAGAGATAACAGAGTCTGCTGAAACACAATGCTATAAGGGTGCTGTGAAACCTCATAAAGTGACAATGCAGCATTAATCTGCTTGAGAGCTGGCACCTTCTCCTCTATGCTTTTTTGTGACAACTGAGACCAAGAGAAACACTTTTGTTCACCACATTTAGGTCTGACAGGACATGACATGCTCCTTCTACAACTCAAGAAGGCTTTTCTGCACTTTTCTGCATTGCATATTGCAAAGCATAGCTACCATCTCAGGTAAGTGAGAGAAATTGTGGTGTATGAAAATACATCTGTTATTTTGTCTTTTATTGTAATAGTGCTTAGAAACATTAATCAGTAATCTAGGCCTAACTGCAATGAGACCTATGCTCATTTTATTAACAGATCATTTATAATTTTAGATCTGAATCCTGCCATCATTTTTGCATGTCCACAGCTCTCCTGCAAAGAAAACTTCACAAGAGTCACTAGTACTATTCACATTAAAAGTTAAGCTAATATTGAAGAATTAATAGGATTATGACATTGGCGTACTCTTTTTGTGTAATGGCAAATGACTGTAGCTTTGACAAGGTTCTGTAAAACACCTGGAGGAAATTTTCTAAACAAAGAAAACATAGACATTGAAAGCCCAAGTCACCCCTAGATTTCGTCAACACCTCCAATTTTACAAATACCTCAAAAGCTAATATCTCTCACTCTCAAATACCCCTCACTTTTTTAGCACATATAACTGGGAACACGGAGTCATGGAAGCCTTTATTGGGGAAAAATGCTCTGACGACACAGAAATAGCATGTGAGAGATATGGTCACAGTGTCTTATTTTTTCTGTTAGGGCATAGGTATGTGCTTTAAAAGGCAATCTTGTACCACCCCTACTTGGAATTCCACTTGTGGGGTAGCTCTCCACTGTCTTCTTACTATACCACCATTGCTTTGGCCTTTAGGTGCATGACATACGTCTCACTGAAGGGAGTCCTACTTATTAAGACCCCTTACTGATCCTGTAACATCAGATATGCTGTTACTCCAGTTTCATCCCACAAAATCAGTTTCTGAGTTACAGGCTCCAAATAAAATGGTTCAACAATGTCCATTTCTTTTTCTTGTTGCACCTGAATTGCTCACCCAACAAAAGTGTCCCATACTTTACACTACGGCAACCACATCATTCCCTAAAATCTTTACTTCTCACAACCATTCTATTTCTTGTCCATCATAATCTTCTCAAAACAGAGCTAATACAAAAACCTAGTGATACAGTAAAATAATAAAAAGAACATAATTAGGATGCACACAAATCAAGATTGCAAGAACTAACAAGTTTCCCTCTGTCCGACAGGAGGAGCAGAAAACTTACTTCTTGCAATGTTCATTGCTCTAAGTTTTTGTTACATAAAAGAAAGAAAATAGCCTAGAAAAATGACAAAGGACAATTAAATATCTGTCATTAGCATATGAAAGATTATTTCACTTAGAGATGGTAGTTCCAGCCAGTCACCATCTGTTTATAAAATAGTGTAAAAAACAATAACTTGTTTTGAAAAGAAAAAGAAAACCCACAGCACTTTAAAAAATGCAAAGAAAACCGTAAGAAAATAAAAACACATTTAAATGTTCTAACAAGAATCTCTTACTTGGCAAGCAAAACAAAAAAAAATCCCCTCCAGCAAACAGTCATGCAGCAGTCGTAAAATTCTTTGCCACTTACAAAGCACTACAGGGCAATTTCTATTTTGCACTGGCCTGTAACAAAGCAAGATACATTAAAGATCGAGGGGTGCTGAGCTACTGCAATAGTGGGGCCACAACCATGGAGCAAGGATGGAGAACTAGAGCGTCTCTGCTCCTGCCTATGAGTGAACAAGCCACTCTGAAGGTCTTACAAATTGTGTCCCTTTTTACCAGACTGTTGGTTGGGAGAAAATGCAGATATGGACTTGGGAGAAAGTGGAATAAAGTGAGGGGCATTACTGAGGAAAATGGCACTACAAAACAATGGAAACAATGATGAAAAAATGCTATTAGAAAACTTTATTACATCATAAATGAAAGTCACAGAAACCTTACCTGAGAAGACAAAGATTAATTAGAATTTAAAATGACTGTTTTACCTTACATAGTGATATTAAAGTATAGAGTAGTATAAAATGTCCCAATGAAAGCTGAGATGTCTGATGGCCTAGGCATTCCTAATGCCCAATAGATTAAAGAAAATGAGTATAAATTCTAGAATAGCACTGGACCTTCAAAGTGCTTAAGCACACTCCATATGGAATTTTTTTTTTATTCTACCAAAATGAAAGCTCATTTTTCTGAAAAATCTGGAGTCAGAAATGCACACTGAACACCTGAAAATATTTCTATGATATTGCTTTTGTTTAAAAAAAACCCACCTTGATTCTTCAGGTTAAAGTTTTTTTCAAGAATAAAATGGAGGAAAAGAGGTGGATCTGAAAACTTCTGGTTTTTACCTAGGTACAAGATAGAGGAAGAGATCACAATGAAAACTAGCTGCTCTTTCACTGGAGCCATGCCACAGGTCTTTCCTATAAACAATAATTCAGAAAGTTTGGTAAATTACAGAATAACTTTGGTATTAGATCAGCTAAATGAAAGCTTGCACTAGAGTCGTTTAACTGTCTTCAAATTACAGGGTTCATCCAAACTGAATCTGTGAGAGAGGTTTTTGTTTAAACCTGAAATACTAAACATATATTTGTCAGAAGGAGTAAAATAAAAAGATTTAGCGGCTCTCAGATGACATTGTAATCAAGAACAGATGTCTACAGAAATTCAAGCAAGAGGAATACCCTTATAAATTATCAGCAGGTAAAACTCCCTAACTATTTGGGCAGTTCCCAGTGTTGCTAACAGCCCGTTGCAATCTTCATGTTCCATGTTAGCCTTATAAAGGTGTACTTGGTACATTCATTCACTCTACTGCTACTTCGTCTCAATATACTATGACCACAAATATTTCTTATATTCTTTTTGAGCTGCTCCACCCAGGACATGGTAAATTGAGATATGCAGGAGTACAAAAGACAACATTTATTGGGGAAGTATAACAGCTCTGCTTCTCTTACAAATGAAACCGTACCAAGCTGAGAAGTGACACTGAGCATGTTTACCCATCTTGGAAATGCTGTGCAGCTTCTGTGATCTCCAAAAAAAGCTCAGCCTCAGTGGTGATTCTGTCACATCATCACATGCAAGCCCAACAACACAATAATAAAAATCAGGGCATTTTTGCAATAGGGGCTTGGGATTTAGGAAGTGTCTGGATGAAGCTGAATGTTTGTAACCATACCCTAGCACAACTTCTAACTAAGGGTGCTGGAGGGACCTTCCCTGACTCTGTAAACACCAAGTCTATAATTGCATGCATGTCATCACTTTAAAAGGCTTTCAGTCCGTAAGATTTTGTGGAGACTTAATCCCCTAAACCCTTTTCCTCTCATGTGCAGAAACCTGATTGCACTTCAGAAACAAACCCTTCAAAAAGATGCACATTTTTGTGCGTACAGCAAATTTGAATCGTTTGACTTTTCTTATAGCTCCTGGGCAGCACTGAGCACAGGCCTATGGGACGATATGCAATCGTAGGGATGAAAGGCTCCCTTCATTTCCTGCTTTAAGATTCCCTCAGGGGAACATCCATCTTACAACCGAATGAAAATCGAATAATGTCAGCACCTTGACTTCTGCACTTCACTAGAAGAGTATATGCATAGCAGCTCGATCCAACATTAAAGATGAGTTACAAGAGCCATTACTCACTGTCACATTCCTGATGAATATGAAGAACTGCACTGAAATCAAGGGAAGGTGCAGTTTGTGTTTTTGTGGTAAGAGTCTCCTCTGCTTTTCCTGCCAAAACTCTCACCTCTGTTTGCCAGTCAGGTGACTGTAGGCATAGTTGTTTGCCTGTATGTGAAAAGTTTCCCTGTGCACATGGTCTTTGCATCCACTACCACATGGCCTCAACCACAGAAACGTCTTCAGCTGGTACAGTAAGCATGCATTTTTAGGGACTTCTCTCAGCCTCAGGTCTGGACGCAGTGCAGAAGTCAATATAGGTAAAAGTGTTTTACAAATGTCTTTAAGATGCTCTTTAGCTTAATTTCTCTCTCTTAGAAATCTTCCCCAAACACCACTGTGTGTTGGCTGATCACGAAAAACCTCACGGATGGCCTTGCCTCCCAACTGTCACTTTTTCCCATGCCCCCCAAATGCAGTCTGAAAGAGAAGAGGTATTTCTATGGCAGCATTGGTAGCCTTGAGAATGCTTAAGCTGTGTTGATCCTGCTATTGCCAGTAAAACTGCCCTAACTCAACAAAGGATGTTATTCATCTTCTGCTAGTACAAAGCAAAGCAAAGCAAAATAAATTCTTCAAAATGAGAAGGGTTAAGTTGGAACTAGTTGTGCAGAAAAGGTGTGGATCTGCATACTGATAGATTTTACAGGATAAGGCTCTGAGCAACCCAAGTAGACTTTGCAGTTAGCACTGCTCTGAGCAGTGGGCTGCACTAAGTGCCACCCAGGTTCCCTCCAAGCTAGATTGTGCTATGATTCTGATTTTTAAAGCAGCATTTGCCAAATGAAGTGTGTAAATCTGGTTCCCACTGTGCAAGGAGAGTGAGGTGTTTATTTTAAACGTGAGGTACTGCTCTCATGGTACTCACTGTGACCTCAGGACTTCCCTGCTGCTTTGGTACTATCCCAAATGGCAATCATCAGAATGAGGCAATGTTTTAATGGACCCAACATATCTCCGAAACTGAAAGGAACCCAACTGTACAGTGACAACTGCAGCAAGTAAAGTTGCCATCAAAACTTACTTCTGTAGAATTTTGCAAAGGTCATTTAATTCTAAGGAAGTTCAAGAAAGCAGCTGGTAACCACAGCCTGCAAAGACCAAACTCATACTGTCTGAAGGAGTGTGAAGTTCTTCAAGCAAAGTGAAACTTTCAAACTTTGGAATGCTTCTACATTTATGAAGAGGCAAAAATAGCATAGTACATTTCCCTATAACAGCTTAGACCCACTTTTGCGCATAGTGAGAACAAAACCTTTGTGACGCTATATGTGATTGTCTGAGAATAGGGTGGTTTTTTTCCACAAGCAGCAGCTATCAGCGCAGCTATGTTTAACAGAAGCCAGAACCCATAGGAAATAGTGCGAAAACAACCTTTCCTGAAGAGCTGAACTTTATTATTGTTTATTCCTTGAGTTCTGGTTGCTATCATAATATTTGCACTTACAGAAAGACAGTTCTTGGCCTGGAAGGTTTACAGCCTGAGAAAAATCATGTGCAATGTACAGGAGAGGTGACTAAAGACTACAGTCACTTTCTTGCATTTTAACAGTAACCTTTCACCATTAAAGTTTTAGCAAGTGAATGAAGTAATTGGCAGGACCTATTTAGAGTCACAGTAGGAATGTCTGTATTCTTCTGGACAATGGTACTGGAATAATAGTTTACTCCATAAACTCATTTAAATTAGTCTAAACTTGCACTATGCTCATCCTTTTTGGATGCATACCCACCATTGGGTTACACTAGGTAGAATATATTCCTTCGCAATTTGCTGCCTGGACTAAGTTATCTAGTAAAGCACTTTGCAGCCGCATCATATAGCTGACTAAGATCCCTCTTGGCTAACCCTGATATTTCTACCAGACAATCTGGGAACACAAAGCAGCTGAGTTTGTTGCTGGATTTTTAGTTCTAGTGCTCACCAGGGCAACTCTTAATTTTCGGGGGTTGTATAATGTACTGATACATTGACAAAAGCATTTTGATGTTGACCTAATAGCTACAGGCAAAATACGGGCTGTGGCTAACTGTTATTGCATATGAAATTCCACTTGCTTTTCCTAGAATCCAAATGACTTAGATTAAAATCAGTTTCTTACCTGGGGCAGCAGTTTTCTTTTCCAACAAACTAGCTAGACATCTAGAAACCAATTTCATCACCTGTTTATGAAGTGTTTAGACAAATGACATTGAGTCCTTGCATTCTCAAAATATGCCACCTTAAAAAGCATTTGAACAGAGAGATTATTGTACTACTAAAGAACCCCTGGCAATGAAAGGGTGTTTTAACTTTTGGTTTGCCTTTTTCCACATAATTGCTTACAGTGACCTTTTTTGCTGCAACTATATTGGCATATTCTTTTTCAGGAAGGTTTCTCAGTGTCACATTGGTGACATAGGATTAGATGCCCTTCCTAGTGCATTTGATATAAAGAGCTAATGTAGGACTTTTGTACAGCCACTTGGTAAAACACCACATTTCACTCTGTGAAAATGGAGTAACACAACTGCTACTCTGCTTTGCCCCAGTGAGAGGGGCAATCTGTCGAAGTATGGGGAAACAGGAGGGAGAAGGAAGGAAGTTTATTAGCAACCCTTCCCCCCCTAGCTTCAATCTCCTCTTGCAAGCCGTGACACTGGCCTGTGTATGCCTAGCAAGTATGATAACAGACTGAGTGATGCCAGGGCTGCAGCAGGGAAGTAGGAAATAGGAGAAAATAAGGCCTAAGATAAGGTCTTGTTTCTATGGCTGTGGCACGTTGCCTGTGGGACCCCACTGCTTGTGCCTGTCTGCGTATGGAGCTGCATCATACCCCTCTGGTGGGGACAGTGTAGTGACACTGGACGTGCCTCAGCACCACCACATGACCCATGTGGAAAGGAGGACCATTCCCCCATCCCAGGTCACATAAGGGCTATGTCTCCAACTCTACTTAAGGTTTTTGATCTGAGCTGAAAGCAGCTGTGCAGACTTGGTCTCATCAAAAGGACCAGGAAACTTCCCACTTGCTTAAATTGTAAGAGGCTCTATTTATAGTAAAGTTGTAACTGTACCTAGGCTTCTCTGCAATATGGAGGAGAGGCCTGTGGATATCACCAAACCCACCTGCCAAACTTCTTCTTCGTAACAGATGATGTCTCTGATGTTGGAACTTTTGTTCTACAAGTGTTATTCTGTAATAAAATCTCATTTTCTAACTCCACATGCTGAGCTGCTCTCAAATCCCTCTCTCATCCCTGGAAGTGTTCAAGGCCAGGCTGGACGGAGCTCTGAGCAACCTGATCTAGTGGGAGGTGTCCCTGCCCATGGCAGGGGGGTTGGAACGAGGTGATCTTTAAGGTCCCTTCCAACCCAACCCATTCTATGATTCTATGATTCTAAATCCATTTTTTACTTAGGTTGGATTTACTATCCTTTTCATTTCACTCACTTTTCTCTTGTCAGGGTATTCAAAAGTTAATGTGACTCTGAAGCTTTTTAAATGGTCTTTAGGCACCATTTCCAATGAATCAAGTATGAACATACAGTGATAAAACTGCCTTTGGAGAAGTGAAATTCTGAATGACCCCAGATGCATGTTTCAGCAATGTTTGTTTTCAGCTGAGAGAAAACAGTGGTTACTTTCTCTAACACAATGATTTCCAGCTGTGAATTTGACACACACAAAACAGATGAGGTATCCTTAGACCATTTAATGCTGCTTTCAAAAGAACTACCCAGGTAAAGAGGTTTTGTGAGGGTGTGGTATACGTACTGAAAGTGTTTGTGTTGTAATTGGATTGTCTGTTTGTGCGGTGCTGATATGTCATTCACCTGGGAAACATAATACATTACAAAGATATGATTCAAATAATAGTAGGAAAACATGTTCTTCAGCATTTAGTAGCTGCTAAGGATGAAATATTTGCTACACTAAAGATAGAGAAAACTTTGACAGTGACATCACTGAAATCAGAATTTCACTGAGAGATTTTTTTACATCCTAAGTTAACTGCAAGCATTACTTACAATGACACATTTATGAGGGTCGTATCTTAACTAGCCCGAATGCACTGTAAATTTACTGGACTATAGGCTGCTGTGTAGTACTCCAGTGCACAGATTACACTTACCTCCGAAGGCTCTAGCTGAGCTAGGTGGGAAGGTGGGAGCACCCTATGCAAAGTAGCTTGAAAGCAATTTATCCTGCTGTGGAGCTAGCTTGGGCACGTGTGCACACTACTGCAATGTGCAAAACGGACACAAGAAAGGAGCATCTCCTGGGGGTTGGCAGAGTCTCACTGTGGCTGTGATTCAAGCTTATAATTTCTTCTGTAAGAAAACTAATTTAAGAGGTTTCTGACCTTCCCTATTCACCTTCATCCAGCTTCCTCTGTGAAAGGATATGGATGAAATTAAGGCCTCCAAAGAACATTTTTTCCTTTGAATTTCATTTTTTGAAATTAATAATTTCATTGATTGAATTTGTTCCGTGATTAGCCTTGTCATTCTGATGAATGGAGTCAATAGCAGCTTGATAGTGGGAACAAGTAATTCAGGAAAGGGAGGAGTGGGAAAGTCTTAACTAAACTGTATGTCTGGAGGAAATGTCCATGCATCAGATATGTGCATTGTTCATACAGAACAGTATGAAGAACAGGTTGGTTAAAGCAGCCTCTGGATTTGCTTATGGATAATGTCTCAAGGTAGAACGCAGAAAATTTGTTCTTCTCGCTGGAAATGTGTGAATTTTGATCTAGTTGTAAAGTTAATTATTTCTTGGGGAAACTATGATTGAACTACATTTGAAACATCTCCTTTGTTTTCTTTATTGCCTATTGTCACGTTAGGGAAATGTAAGTAAGCGATGTGGTAAGATCATTGTGCAGAAAGAATTAGTATTAGAAGTGGGACTGTTTACAGGCAGAGTTAATACTGGAAGGTGTTAAAATATTTTTAAAAGGCTATGGGAATAACACCACCCCTTCAGTTAGGAGGCATTTCTTTTAATAACTTCATAATTATGCCTTGCTTTCACTGAAAGACTGGGGAAAAGGTTAGTAAATGAATACTTCTGGTTTAGCTTTATGCGTCATCCCTCTGACTAGTTCAGCCCATGTGCTGTCAGTATTTCACACATCCATTGTGAGTAGGGTTGCATTTTTTGCATGCTCCAGAGACAACTGGTTTTAGAAATCTTTATGGCTGTAATGTTAATCAATGTTAACTGAGATACTGAAGATCTCTTTGCAGTATCCAATTACAAGACCAAGATACAGAAGAACCATAAAATACTACTCTTGCAAGGGATCCAAAGGAGATAATGTTTCTTCTCATTAATATTTGCTATTACTAAGGCAAATAACAAGCAGTCAGAATCATGTGTTTGTGCACAATTTAAAATTTTCGGAAAGAAATTAGATTCTAAGAACGAAATACGCTCCTTTCCCAAATGTAACAAAGCATAGATTGGATTTATAGAGCTGACTTGTGTTTTTAATGCCTAGGATGGAATTTGTCTTTTATAGCCAAGTTCCAATTGCTTTCTGGTCCTCTCTTCCTCTGACAGCTCTTCCTTTACTGGCAGTTCACATGCCATAATGCTTGTAACTGGGGGAAAAAAATCCCCAAAACCACTGATGAGTGGAAAATAGTACTTTGTGAGATCTGTGACTCCACTGATACCAAAGAAAAAGTATCTCTTTATTCCTTTTTTATATATTTCTGTTTTAAATAAAAAATTACATTGAACAAAAGACATTGGTGCTACTATTAATAACACGGTGTTATTTGGTGAGTATTCAGGCAAGCAGGTAGTCATGTATGAAAACACCCTGTGGTCAGCATGTTGACAGGTGTCTCCAAAATCTCCAGCCAGAAAGTGGTTCACAATGTATCGGTCTTTTATAATCCTAGTCCATGTTAAAGATGCAGGGGCAACATTGGAACACTGTTGTGTCTCATTTTGTTAATATAGCTTATCCCTGCATAACCAACATCAGAGACTAAACCTTAAAGACAGATTTCTAAGGCAGCACAAAGTACTACACACCTGACTTCTTCCAAGTTAGACACTTCCATTTTTAGAGGTATGATCTATAGCTAATGTGTCAGCAGTCCTTAGGATTACATGGCACTTGTCAGAACACTTTATTTAAAAACTTGTAACTTTATTAAATTTTATCCACTGAAGTTGATCTGAAGTTTTCACTCCTAAAGTGAAAGTGCTTAAAGGAGAAAGGACTCCTAAAGGTCCAGCAATATGAGGAACGTTTCACTCAAAACAGTTTACTCTCTGAGAACAAAGGCAGAGAAAAGGTATTGCCTTCCCCATGTTAGAAAATTCTGGAAATTTTGGCAAATCCTAGTGTTTTCTATTTAAAATCTGGCACATTTGGAGCACTTATACCAAGAATGTGACTTGTGCTGTTATGGTGAAAATGTCCTAGACGTTATTCCTGCATATGGCCCAGCCCAGTGTGGTCTAAGACAATCCCTCAGATTGTAACTGTGGGATACTACAGACAGCAGACAATACTGATGCAGAAACCAGAATCAGAAACAGGGACACTATATTGCTAGTGTTTCCTCTGACCTCATTGTTCTGTGAGAAGGAGGTGGAAGGCCCCAGACTTGTATGAAGGAAATATAAGGGGCAGGTGTGGGAGAAGGATGCAGATGGCATACGGAGAGGCAAGTGCCTGTTGTCATGAAGCTGTAAGAGTGGTCCATGGAAGAGCTAGGGTGAGACTGAGACTGGACAGGGAGCACAGAGAAGTAAAGTGGGCCTAGATCTGAAGCAGATGTGAAACATGGGTCTAATAAAACAATTAAATGAAAGGTTTACAAGGGAGGCAGACAAGCAAAATGAAACTGAGTCTGCCCAAGCCAAGTGATATGGACTTGCTCCATGCTGCTGAAGAGGAGACTGGAAAGACTGGATGTGAAAAATATTATAGGGACAAGTGTCCTGAAGACTGAACTGCAACGCATGCGGTTCTCCTAATACAGCTCATTTGTGAGGGTATGTCTTAAATAGTACATTAACTTATGGAGTTCAAATCTGTGTTCAAATTTCAAAGCACAGAGAACATGGAAAGAAAGAGTGTGTGGAATATCCAGCTTTCTGGAATGTAAATACTGAATTTGGGTAAGAAATCCTTCATCTCCCTGAGACTAGGACTTGCATTCGTTATTAAATGTAATTAAATAAACCCTAGATGCTGGAAGGAAGAGAAAAAAAACAATCCCAAACATAACCCACCCCTTTGTCATCAGCATAAAATGACAGTTATGTTTCCATAGCAACAGAAACTGGTGAATGAGCGATTCACACTGCATGCCAATTAACACATCCAACTCTGACATGACTTTAGGTTACTATAGCAACCATTTTTATACTAGTGTATCAGGTTATCAAAATTAATTACAAATTGTATCCAATGGCATTGTAGTTCTTGTGAGTTCATTAAACTCTATGTATTTTTATGTATTTGCTCACTGAGCTCTCGTAAGTGTAGAGAAAGCACACCTGTGAACAAGATCCTGTCCCCAGCATTGCAGACATTAATCCAGGGTAACACTCCAGACTGCAGGAGATGCGCTCTGGAATGATGTGGGTGCTGCTGGCAGGACACTCAGGGTTCTTTGTGCTCCATCTGCAGCATCATCAGCTGGAAGAGCTGGTGCTATGTATCTCAATGAATTTACAGAATGATCTGTAAATAGGATATAATGTACAGGGAAACCTGAGGGATCTTATGTTCAGTTATGAATTTGTCTCAGAATGTAGATCTTTAGGAAGTACAGTGATCTAAAGGAACAACGTGGTAAATAAGACCCTTTGTTACACGAACAGTGGTATCATACAGCATGCATTTGACTGAAGACAAATATCTTAATTTGCTTTTCTCGGGGAGAGGAGACTGAAAGATCAAATTGTTCTCCTTTCCTTTTCTTTTTTTTTTTGGCACATACAATCTTTCTTGTTAACCATGCTCTTGGATAAATAGGACTACTTCATAGCAATGTCAACCCTCCAGTAAGCCCTTCTAGTCTTGCTGGTGCAGCAGGACTGTTGCTTTGTGTTGTGTTCTGTGCAACTGCAGCTGATAGAGGCAGGCTAAGGTTCCACTTTTGAGTTTGGCAGATTACTTCACAACCTAAATCACTGCTGTAAACTCTACCAGCATCCCCTCAACGAGACTTTCCTAGTCCAATTTAAGAGACAAAGGTGCTGTTCATTCACTATAATTAGCACTTGTTTTCTCCTGAATCTGAGGGACTCAGTAGGTCAACCAGGTTTACAGTGATTCCTTCGTTCATTTTTTTTCAGCTTCCTGTAAGTTTCTTTCACCTTTTAACAGAATCGCAGAATCAGAGAATCACAGAATGGTGGAGGCTGGAAAAGATCCCTGGAAGTCATCTTGTCCAACCCCTCTGCTTAAGCTGGGTCACCTAGAGCGTGTTGACCAGGACCATGTTCAGATGGCTTTCAAATATCTCCAAGAACGGATATTCCACAACCTCTCTGGGCAACCTGTTCCGGTACTTGGTCACCCTTGCATCACTTGTGCAGTAAAAAAGTGTTTCTATATCCCCTAAAGAACAATCCTTCAGGTTTCCCAGCAAGAGCATAAGTTTGTATATATATACAGATGTAATACACTTTTTAGCCATAAAGAAAATGCCAATTCCCACTAACCCAATGCCCAATGTATCTTTAACACCCTAAAGCCAACTTGCAAAGTCTTTGTAAACGGTCTGCAAAAGACGCTCCTTAACTGTGTGAGAACCATGACAGAACTGGCTAGTCATTAGGACACCACCCACAATGTCTTGACCAGCTGCGTCCTCACCAGTATGTGTGCAAGTGCTCAAGAGGCAGTAGTCAATGAGAGCCCAGAGAGCTCTGCAGCTGGATGTTCTGGATCCTCCAGCCCTTTTTATCACTCTGCCTAGTAGCATGAAGTCACAGGAGGTGTCCCATCTTGATGGATTTGTTTGGATATTTTGCTTTCCAAGGTCACAAGAGGCACCTGACCAGACATACAGCCCAGAAGTGCCTGCATTAAACAAAGGGACACGAAGTGGTTATTCCCAGAAAAAAAATCTGAAAGCCATGTTTTAGTATGGTCACAGATGGTAAAAGGTTACACGGATCCAAAAAGTGAGTGGGAAAATACACTGAAGATTAAATACTGAGAACTTTAAATGAAAAACTATTCCCATATTTCTAAATAAAACAGGGCCAGAGTACTGAGGCCAGTTAACTCCAGTCAGCTTTGTCCAAGCTGCATAGTATTTTGTCCCAGGTTGCTTTGGTGCTTTCTATGGTCGCAAAACATTGTAATAAGTTTTATGTTGGGGTTTGTGGGGGGAGGTATCTGTAAGTGAATAATGTGCAAATAGAGTTGCAGCCCTCCTAGTGGTGTTTTTTCTGCATGAAACTGCATGAAACAGAGGGGGTTTAATGCATACCCTCCAGTGCAGTATGAGGGAAGCTACGTGTGCTAGACTAATGGTAGATGAAAAGCTGCAGAAAAACGGAGTCAGACCTGATGCAGTCTTGTTCATTCTGCCATTCGGAACAGTCCTCGGCACAATGTTGTCCCTGAGCAGCGCCTGAGTGCTATCTCAAAGACAGAGTTCGCCTGAGTCAAAACCATGCTTCAGGGCATGCTCACAATTAAACACCATGGACACTTAACAGCACAGTGCTCAACCTTGCTCCCAGCCTAACACAAAGTGTCACTCCTAGTGCTATAAAAGGTTGCCATTTGAGAGAATAATCTTTGGAAGCATGAATGGCTTCTGGTCTCATTTGTACAATCTTTCCAAAGGATTTACTATTGGCAGGATACTTAGCTAGATAGACTGTGGTCTGGCTGAATACGGCCATTCTTACATTTGTTAAGTTGCACCGCATGTAGGAACCCTGCTAGAAAGCCTTGTTCTGACACTGAATGAAAGAAGTGATTCCAACTGCGCAGCAGCGATTTCCTCCTTTCTAGGACCACACTTGTTGTACTGTTCTGAACAAATCTGGCAGCTGGCTGAGGTCTTTTGTTCCTGCCCACATCTTTTCTTTGGTTGAGTTTCTAGGGCATCTCCACATGCCAGGAAAAGAAAAAGCCTTTGGAGAGCACAGCATCAGCATTAACTAAGTGTAATTCATAACTATTCATGGTCACAGCCTACTTTGCATCTAAAAAGTGAGCATTCTACAGAGGGCACATGGTATTTCTACACTTTTCTGAGATGTATGAAAAAATGTCATGTTCTTCCAGCCATGACCTTAACACACATCCCTTTTAACTAATGTTGTTTTAATGTTTGACCCTTGTGCTCTGTCTTCCCTGGAGGCCTGAATCATTACCAAGCTGAATGTTGCAGCTATGTGTTTTGAGCAGGCTTTGTGCTGTAATGGTTCAATCTGCTTATAGTAGCCAGCCTGTTTTCTGTAAACAGTGTTGAAGGTAATTATGTCCTGTTGCCAAATAGACATTCCTCTTTTCTCCTGAGCAGCCCTCTGAGAATCAGGCACAGAAGAAGATGGAGGGGAGAGGGAGGTGAATCCTCCAGATTACTGTATCCGACTCTACCAATAACTCTATAGCTAGATACTTCAGTGACGTTCTTCCTTGGGTTATCTTGTTGACATACCTGATGTCTGGAAAATACAGTTGTTTCACCATGACAACCACGATATAAACATTCAGTTAATGTTTGTAAAGGTCAGTTATGTCTATATAGGAAAATACCACAGAGAGGTGTAGTGAGGTGTAGATTTCTGTCTTGGACGTACAAGATTATCCAGTATGGGCTAATTTACATTGTCATCCAGGGCTCCATCTACATATACAGAGTAAATGGCTAGTGCACTGGTAAGAAAGGTGCCTTCTCAGAAGACCATTAAGTAAAGGTCAGGAAGGGACAGGACTATATGGGAGGGGTATTAATAGCAACAGTCAAAAAGCAGCACAAACAAAAAACAACACTGAGTGTACACCTTGTGTTTTTTTCAGTGGATATACATGACTTTACTGGAGTGCTTGGAATGATTACCACCTCATTATGTACTATGTCATCAAGGCACGAAGGTCAGGCTACAGGTAAGCCAAGTGCAAGGTCCTGCATGTGGGTTGGAGCAATCCCAAGCACAAATACAGGCTGGGTGGAGAATGGATTGAGAGCAGCCCTGAGGAGAAGGACTTGGGGGTGTTGGTTAATGAGAAGTTCAATATGAGCTGGCAACGTGTGTGTGCAGCCCAGAAAGCCAACTGCATCCTGGTCTGCAACAAAGGAAGCGTGACCAGCAGGTCAAGGGAGGTGCTTCTGCCCCTCTGCTCCGCTCTGGTGAGACTCCACCTGGAGTACCGTGTCCAGCTCTGGAGCTGGACATAAGATGGACATCCACCTGTTGGAGCAAGTCCAGAGGAGAGCCATGAAGTGGCTGGAGCACCTCTCCTATGAGGACAGGCTGAGAGAGCTGGGGTTGTTCAGCCTGGAGAAGAAAAGGCTCTAGGGAGACCTTATAGCAGCCTTCCAGTGCCTAAAGGAGGCCTACAGGAGAGATGGGGAGGGACTCTTGATCAGTGTGTGTTGTGATAGGATGAGAGGTAACAGTTTTAAACTGAAAGAGGGTAGATTTAGGTTAGATATTAGGAAGAAATTCTTTACTGGTGGTGAGACACTGGAACAGGTTGCCCCGAGAAGCTGTGGATGCCCCATCCCTGGTGGTGTTCAAGGCCAGGCTGGATGGGGCTTTGAGCAACCTGGTCTAGTGGGAGGTGTCCCTGCCCAGGGCAGGGGGGTTGGAACTAGATGAACTTTTAGGTCCCTTACAAATCTAACCATTCTATTATTCTAGGATTCTATGATAGTTTTGTGAATAGTTCTCCCTGGTCCCTAAACCTGTTGAGAAGCCACAAGGCAACAGGGCCTTTTAGGTTAGAGGAAACCTCTGTCTTGTTTCTTTCCTGGCTCCTTGCTGTGTGTCAGAAGTATCAGGAGCAGATGCACAGTATATGCACACACAAAGATAGCTTTTTCTTTCAAGAAAGCTCTATTCTAATTTAATAAATGCACACTCTAGATAAAATTGCATTTAAGGAAATTATTTCAGTCACACTCCCCTGCATATTGGAGAAAAAAATGGCGTAAACACAAGCCAGGCCTGAAACCTTTGCCATGGCTGGTTTTGGTTCAGTATGAAGTTATATTGCCAGGAGCTCCCAGAAGTTGAGATTGTGATTCTTTGATGATTTCAGAGATGTGTATTAATGTTCTGGGCCCTCTTTAGTTTCTCACAACAAACACCTTAGTAAAAGCAGCTCAAATTACATGTTTCCTTCCTTTTCCTTCTATGAGCAAGTGGCTCAGGCCAGCTCTGCACACTGGATAGGAGCACAGTGGAGTTGTGCTGGCAGAAAAATTGGAAGCTTTGTAGTAGAAATGCTTATCTTCTACACTGAACCTGTGAAAGAAGAGGCAGTCTTCTTTAGAGCAGCTGGTGTCACACAGGCACATGCTGGAAACAGCTATGAAATCTTCAGAATGCCAGCTGCAACCATAAAAGTAAAAAAAGGTTAGTGTGCAAAATGCGACTCCTCACCAATCTCCTAAAAATACATCAGCAGGTTGCATTCACCTTACCAGGTATAGTAGCATTGGGGGATAAAAATGAGGTCAAAAGGGCCACTATTTGGCTATTACAGCACCTGTGGGACCTGTTCCAGAGTACCCTGCTTAGATCCACAGGCAAAATTCTTGGTGTAACTCATTATAACCCATTATATGACCCACCTATGGGCTCACCTGAAGAAGAGCTGGTGCCCAGCACTGGATGTAACTTCCAGATCTCCCATCTGTTCCTGCTGCAATGATGCGAGATGGAAAGGATGGCACAGGATTCTTACAAAGAGCTTGAATGTCACCTATTGAAAACGCAAATACAATCTGATTACAACAAACTGCTGCTAAGATATTACTTTACAGAGGTAACTAAAGACATATTTTAACCGCCTGTTTTTCTCTACCTGATTCACAGCTTTTACTTGAAATGTTTTACAAGTATTTGTCATGCTTTGTCCCAGCACTGAAAAATAAAGTGCCTGACTGACCTCATTGTGAAAATTAATGACCTAGCACCTCCAAGACAGCGCACTGGATTTCAGTGTGCAAAACCAAAATGAAACAAAAGGCTTCCTTACTGAGTCATTAAAATACAGATGTCAGTGTATGGGAGAACACTCCCCTTGTAACTGTAGAACAAGAGATAGTTAAAGCCAAAGTCGTAACTCAAGTTGTAGACATTTACTGTTAGAACAGAGCAGTAGAAATATGGTAATAATTAACCCACATGATTTTTTAAAGCGCATACACAGTTCTATTGAGATTACAGAGGTTTTCTTCAACAGAGAAGTTACCAGGTGATCTGATTTTCGTGAAGGAAATAAATACTGTAGCAGCCTTTAAATACTTCCCCTTGATATAAGGATAGTGGATAAGTGGAAGATCTGACAGGAAATACTGAAAAATATCATCCTGATTTCTTACTTCAACTTTCATAAACCCTGCTGTTCGTACATCCTCCACAAAAAATATGAAAAAGAGAAGACAGACATAAGTCAGAACACTCTTAGGGAAGTATTAACATTTTATGTTATGGTTGGTAAATTTAAGGTGTGGGATGTAGTATTTTCCCTTGATATTGTTTCTGATATATTTTTGAGCTTTCAGAAGAAACATATTCTTTTGCCATTTGGGAATTTATACTGGATCCAATCAAACAAATGCATTTTATAGTAATGAAAGTAACACCAGAAGATCATTCAGCATATCTTTATACATTTATTATGCAAATGATGGTATCGCCATCATTTAGCATTAAATAAATTTTTCTGTTAATATTGCCACAAAGTACGCACACTTATGTTAACTGGAAAATTAATCGTTGGTCTAGGAGATCCATTCAAGGCCACAAAATAAGTTTAAGTCAGGCAACTACAAATCCGAGGAGTACTAATCTTCAGTTTCCTGGCCAGCGTATAACAGCCTTTACTTTCAACCTTCATATTTGCAAGATACATCCTCCTTGTTCCAATATAAACATTACTGAAAGAACATTTTATTTCAATTAAAAGACCTATAAAAGCAAACATTACCAGTGTTGAGATATGTGGCATACTTCTCACACTCCCCAGAAAAGAGAAATCCTGGTTCTAATAATAGCCTGGGAAAATGAATTACTGAGCTAGAAAGCAAATGTCTAAGTATCCCCAACGGTCCTGGTAATGTTGTACGTTCCCCTTTATACACAGGCCTCGTTATCTTCAAAGTTTTCAATGAATGGACCAAGCAAATTTCCTAATGAAATATATTTTTTTCCTACGTGAAATAAGCTTTCAGCCTGTAATGAATGAAAGGTTCTCTTATTGTGGATTCTCGGGTATTCCATGAGAATTACTTGAGGCTTTGAAGAAAAGAGATTTGACAAGGAGCTTTAGGCTACGGTAAAAATTGCATTTCCCTCCAATATTTTTCTGCAAATTGATGAACTTTTTAGTGGTAGAAAAATACTTAGAGGATTTCTTTTTTCACTGTGCTGAGTACTGTGGCTAATATCCAGAAAACCACGTAATCTTGCAATAACAAACTAATAATTAGTCTCAATGACATTGGCTAAACTATTCAGGTACTTAATGTTAAGTGTGTTAAATCAGACTATTCAGTACCTTGCAGAATTCAGAACTATATGGCATTAGTTTAGTCTCAGAAATCAGTACAGTTACATTAGATGTAAATAAGTGGAGCTGAAATCAAACTTTTTTTTCTCCCCCACTCTGTTTCTGTTAGTGGATATTGGCACAAGTTGTTCTATTGAAATCAGGGTGTTGTGTAGCAAAGAATACAGCATTCAAGGGAACAGTGAGACAATGAGAAAGCAGCATGACTTAAGAATGAGAAGAGGGTTGGTGTTTGGACTGGATTACAGACATTGTTTTACTGTTCTGCTGCAACTACTCTGAGGATGCTGAAAGCAATGTGGGCAATTCTGCTCCCCGAAAGCCTGTGCAGGGGCATTTGGGCCATTCAGAGTCTCACAAACTCTGTGGCCAGAATCAAACATCATGGCCTAGCTCTCCCCCATCCCACTTTCTTCCCTTAGTTCCCATGCCAATGATACACAGACAAATAATATCTCCCAGAAGCTCCAAAAATCGAGCCTATATTTAAGTACATTTTTCAGAGAATACATTTGACATCTTTGTTTTAATGACTTCAACTTACAATGAGTTCATTATCTCCCTCTAGAAACTGTTCCACATGCCTAATTGCCCCTCAAAGACCTGTCAGGAATTTTCCTTTTATTTCAAGGTTAAATTTGTCCAATTTGACTTTTTGCCACAAAATTTTGTTATGACTTTGTCAGCAAGATTGAGACTGTCCTGACTGCCAAACCTCTTCCATGTTCAAGTACCTGTCACACACAATGGCCTTTGCTTTGACAAGCTGAACATACTGGCTTTCTTAAGCCTCAAATTATACAGCTTGTTTGCAGCAACAGTTTCTATCTAAACATATTTGTGAATCAATTAATCCCTAACAAGGACATTAAGCTTCACGCTGTTTTAATTGGGGTGCTGTTTTTCTCTTTGCAAGGATGAGAGTAAAAAGCCCTAAAAATACATATTTGAGCTATGAGGACTTCATAGATTGAACTTTTTGTGTCTAATATTTTTAAATTTGAAGTCATTCCATTTAAGAGAACAATTCTGATACAATAAGCAATTGCAGCTCTCTTCCCTCTGCTCAGTTTGGAGTTTTAACTTCACCTATCCCAATTTATTCTATACTTCCCTGGGTCCAACAGACATTGGAAGGAGCAGTTTGGTTTCCTTATCTATGGATTATAAATATAAGCTGCATTATTAAAGTTCATCATGCTGACATAAAATCAGGAAGCAGACACTGAAATGGGAAGATTTAAACTACTCATTTGATCCTTTCTGTTAGATTAATTTTATTTTGGTGTCCTTTAAAAATTCTATAAGTTGTGATTCATCAATAATTTCCTGTTCTATGCTATATCTACCTCATTAAATTTATGATCAAATATGTCAAAAGTAAATGTATTCACTTGATTGGTTAAAGAAAAGGCAGATGCCAAAAATATCTTCAGAAATCCCTGACCTATCATATCATATTAGATATAGGTTTATTTTTGCTACAGATTCACTAACTGAAGTTTTCTTAAACTCCACAGTCTTGATTATATCTCCCCATAATGCAGGCAGATATTTCCGTTTAAAAAAAGACTAGTCAAACTTATTTGTGAACAGTTTCTAAATCTTTGATAAATATAGTCAGATCAGGTCATATGATTATTAAAACCAAATTTCTATTATGAATATGAAAGACAGTGAATGCTATAAATTACAATAAGCATACCAAATGAAATTAGAGAATTGCAGTACTGAAAAGAGTTTGGAAGGAGGATTTCCATAAAATATAATCTGTTGGAAGCAGCATAGAAAATTGTGGTTAGAAAAAGTTTTTTTCATTTTGGGTGACTGTGATACAGAACATGAATTCAGTCTACCTGATTTGACTTTGAGAAGTGAAGAATAATTTTAGAAGAGAGAAAAAAAAATGGTATTGCTGTATTAAATCATGAAAAAAAGTAATAACGCTATGCAGTTTCCTCTCGAATTCCTAATAGTAAGAGCCATCTCACCTAAATTTGGCTGTCTAAAAGTATATTTCAGGTTAATTGTGAAAACCAGACTTTTGAAACAGGCACTTGCAGAAGAAGGCTCACTGATTTATCCTCCGTTTCCTTTAGATCTTCTGAAATTTCTCACTTTGCATATGCACCCTTGATCATGCTTTTTTTAGACCTTCCAAACAGCTTGACGGGAAGGACTACTCAACTTCCTGAGAGTTTAAGCAACCTTAAAAATAAAAAGTGGACTTTCAATTTTAGCTCCAGCTGGAGCTGCAAATATGCTGTGATAATTCAGCTGCCACTGGTGTTATCGTGACAGCAATGAAGAATACTTTAGCAGAAGCTTACCAGGTTTTACCCCTTAGTCTTATTCTTGATTGGAAGCTAATACACTGACTGTTTTATTTGCAGAAATTTTGATCCATTTCTCTTTCTGTTTCTCATCCCTGTTCTTCAGTTGTTTATTTAAGAAGCAAGAGATGTAACAGGAATGTTCACACAGAAATCAGATTCTTGACTGGAAAACTGCCATATCCTTACCTCTCAGAAAAGCCATGTGATAGGAAGACAAACTGAAAAAACGTTGGAGAATACTAATATCAGGAGTCCTATAAACAGATCTTGAGCTGGTGTCTTCTATCAGGAGTGGAAATGGAAATATGTCCAGAATGTCTACATTCTGGACAAGATCTCTAATTGCAGATCTATTGGGTCTTTCTTTGTTCGAAGTATTAAGGATATCAGTTGCAACCGCAGTATTTTCAGAGGATTGAATTGTCCACAGATGTCCTGCTGGCTCCTTAGCAAAGGCAGAGGTAGTGGTTAAGGAGCGTCTGAGCACAGGGATCGAGAGGAACAGAGCTGCTGAGCATTACCAGGAATTAGATGCTTCCATGCATGTCAAAAAGCTTCTGGGAAACTTTGAAGATGAAAGTCGAAGCCGTTATGAAGTTTAGGTGCCTCCAGAGCTAAGCAGTAATCAGATGATAGGTTTCAGAATGGAAATTTTGACTATAAAGATCTTCATTCTGCCTACATCCCATCTTAGATATCTAAAACTTGGTTTGGCCCAAGAATCTAAGTAAACAGGGCAAGTGTTGGGGCAGGGTGTCCTGTAGGTACTAAGGCACTGAGAGGTTTCAGGAGCTGAATCAAATGCATAGTAGCAATGCAAATTTACAGGCCCTGTGTCATTGTATTTTCCCATGCACAGCACTCTCCGCTCTTTTGTCATTTCACTGTTTAATAATCCACAGTTCAATAATACCAACTGAGCATTTAAGAGGGCTACAGTGGATACCTCAAGGAAAGTGGGCACAACCTCTGGCTCAGGGAAGGTCGACCAGGCTCATAAAACCCTGGCACAGGTCAGGATGAATCCCTTTGTGTTTATTCTCTACTAAAAATATATGTCAGTGTTTGTGTACACAGAAGGCAAGCAAAACTCTGCCTGAGGTTTTGGTGGTCACAGGTATGACTGATCTCCAGCCACTTCCTGACTGGGTTACACTCATGCCCCACAAAGGAGTTGTTCACAGTCACAATATATATTTTCTTCAGCCCACTGGGTTTTGTAGCCATTTTGAAACCTTTCATTTCCAAATTTTAATAAAGAGAAAGGATGACAAATGTATTTCTAAAGAAAATAAAAGTGGTCAAAATTTGAAATGGATCTGTTTTCATAACTTTCCTTCCCTTTCAGATTAAGAAACTCTGAGTATTATCTTTCGAACGAATATTTTGTTAATAAACCCTCATCCGATTTGAATGGATAAGAATGAGGGGATTCTGCCCATGATAGTACAAAACCTCACACCTTTTTGAACGATAAATCTGATTATATTAAGCATATCGTTCTTCATCAACTCTTCATAGCAAGAGAGATTAGCAGATTACAATTATTTTCAACTGACTGGAAGCCTAGGGGAAGAAACATCTGTACATTCTGGGAGGATAAAAGGTCTGTGCAGAAACAGAAGTACCCAATTCAAATGCATGGTTCAAGAATGCGGAACAGGTGAAGGTTTAGCTTTTCTTTTTAGTTAATTTGTTCTCTGACATGTGGCTTGAGCTGAACATGTTGGTATAAATTCATTGCAGCTTATCCTGTAATTATACTTCCCACTCTAACTGGGGGAAAAAACAGCATGCTTTCTCAAGATCTGCTTTAGTAACATTCCTTAGTGACAACCTGAGACTGTAGCTGAGGGGAAAAGAATGAGTCAAACTGGAGGCACATTTTCTGCAGTCAGAATCACTAAAGGTCACTGTTTCTTTGAACTTAAATCTCCTCTATCTACCTGTCCTTGAAAATAAGTCAAAATGGCATCTTACAGTGTCAAGACTGATTACTTCCCTGTTGATATTTTTCATGTATCTTAAAGAGAGGTTAGCACTACAGTCATGCTGAATAAATAAGTTGAAAACCTTGAGCAACAAAGATGGGCAAGATGCTGCTGGTGGTTCTGGAGCCCACTGTACTAATAAGACACCACTTTTTTATCACTGTACCTTGTTTTATTCAGCCTGAGACTGACATAAACTGAGGCCTTACCCACGGGTCAACTGATTTAAAGACTTCCAAGTCCTTCTGCACATCACTGGCCATGTAATTTCATTCAGTCTTCCTGTATGGAAGTCAAGCTCATAAAACCATAGCTCAGGGCAGGATGTATCACTTCCTGTTTATTCTTTACTATATTGTTTTAATTATTGTGTATGCAGCAAACAGCTTTTTATTCTTTAATTTAAGACAAACCACAAAATCTGATATGATGAATAGAGCTAAAATTACCGGTTTTGGCCAGGTTTTAACCCTAGCAAAGGTGATCCACACAATGAAAAGTTTCCTCAACAGATTAGACTACATGGGCAATGCACAGAGATCAATGATATTTGCCAGTGCCTTTCATGGAGATTAGTAGGGTTTCCACTCTCAACAACATCTAAGATCGGCCAGGATTATAGATATTAATAATAGAGTTACTCATAGGGATGGATCTGGGACCTTGTGTGGGTGCAAAGCAGAAATCTAGCAAAGATGAGCTCAGGATGCCATTCCCAACAGCCCTATTACAGACATAGTGAGTTTAGCCTCCAAGGTAAAGCTCTAAGCCAAACTCCTCTTAAATGTGTTGATTTGTTCTTTAGTCTTAGGCTTCGCCTAGAGGTTATACTAACCATTAGGGAAGTAGTTGTTTGGTGCTCTGCTCTGCCACTGTACATTGCCTGGGACAGTCAATGCTGCTCTGAGTCTTCACTGGCACACTATGGCTGTCCAGGTACCTGCCCTCTACAATGCCACAACTCACCATATCACTCTATGTTTTTCTTCTGCCAGGCTTGTGGGGAAAGTTCTGTTGTGGATTCCTGGCCTTGTAAAACTAATTTCCTGGCAGTAGGTCAGCTCATTTGCTTGCCCTGACTCTGGCCAAGAGCTACTGCTCTTTATAAAGGCAGAATTTCTTTTTCATGACTCTGCATAAGCGGCTGCCAGAACATGTTGGCAGCGTTTTGCTTTGAATGGTGCTCTGAGGCCAGGGAAAATGGAGACAACAGTTTCCAGTTGGGAGCAATGCAGCATCAATGAATGAATAGGGTTGGAAGAGACCTGTCGTGGACTATGGTTGCTAGGTGAGACACACTAGCACAGACTTCTGGAAACCCACTGTACTGAACAACACCAGTGAGCACCAGCTCACCTAGAAAGCTTTAATAATGGATGGAATAGCTAAAATATTAATGTGAAATATTATTATGAATATTTTGTGAATATTATATTTTGGTGAAATATTAATGGCACTACATGAGGATGTCACCCCATTGTCTTTACAGCAGAGTAGACGACAGCACATGATGTGACAATCAATACCAAAATGTTATTCCACTTTTGGCAGACGTGAGCGACTCCACAGCTCGTGGCAACTATTTTGGCTTTGGCAAGCCTCAGGCTGGTGTCAGGGTCATAACTATTTGGAGGCAGTGAATGCTACGCTCTCTTCCATGGAAAATAATGGAATTGGCATAGGTGACCTTTCCAAGCTGGTAGGTGTGATTAATAATGTGCATTCCCATTCAGCCGCCTTATTGCAAACCACTGTTTCAGGCTTTTGGATTGCATTGGAGAATTCTCAGACTAGTAATTCAGGTCAATGCCAGATTCATGATTATGATCACTATCACAAAGTTGTCAAAGGCCCCATATGAATTAGGATATTTGGCCAGTATAAACAAAGTTAATAAAGGGGCAAGTCCTGGAGCACTAAGGCAGTTGCCATTTATTTATACTTATATTTATATGTAATATTTGTGCTTGTATCAAATAGTATTTTCCCCTCAGCTTTATTAAAGTTTGGTGATGCTAAAAAAGCATGTCAGCTGCTGAGTTGAAGCAAGAAATTCAAACATCAAGTAGCTTCTTATCTGCCTAAGTGACCATAACTATCCCTAGCATATCTTTTTCTGATATATTTACTTGGAATTAGGATGCTATAATGGACCTCTTTCAATATCTGTGTTTATGTTCACATCATCAGCCAGGTCTTCCCTGCTCCGCACTCTAGGTGCTGGTGAACCAAATGTTGTCTCACTTATTCCATGTAGATAGGATTGGGTAGAGGAAACTGATAAGTATCTTTATTTTCATGGACTTTCTTCCTGGTTGGTGTATCTGTATGAGAATATATGAGAATATAAACTACTCTTAACTTAATAAACTTTATTCCCTTTGTTTTTTTATTCTGGCATTAAAACTTCTGCCTGCTTACAATTTTTCCTGCAGAATTATTCTCTATTCAGCCAAATAAGAGATCAGTTATTTGTTGTCAAGGTAAGAATGGTGTTGTGAGTCAGACTCATGCTGCAGTTTTAAATGATGTTACTGTGCTGCATATTCCAGAGCAAGAGGAAAGATCAGCGGCTCCAAGCAGTGGGAGAGAAACCCTATCGTAGTATCACACGCACTGTGTGATTTTTCAGATGGACAATGTGCAGTGGCTACAGGGGCAGCAAAAGGAAGCTTACCCCTGAAAGATATCTTGGAATTTGTTTCTGTTGCTGGATGATGCCACAGTTGATGTATGCTCCTTTATATTTGCCTGACACTTTGAACATTGTGAAAAGGAGAGAAGGAGTTAGAAGTGGAATACTTATAACTGCTGGAAGGAACCTATGCAAAATATTCTGCAGTACCCTTTCTAACAACAGCAGCAATTGAAGACTTATGTCCTGATTCATTCTTCTTTTCTCTTAGCTACTTGGCTGCAAGAGGCGGCTATTTGTAGGTGGCACCCAGTTCTAAACTTAGGGTCATACTTGATCTGCAGATGAGTTCTGACTTTAAGGGAGCTCATGGTCTTTAAAGATGCATCAATTCATCAGAAAAAAAGCAGCTGGAGAGAAAAGGAAATTCTGTTCCTGAGTTCACCCTTGCTGGTCTCTGCAGTATTGTATAGTTTTCTTCATACTGCATTCTTCCCACAGCTGCTTAGAGCTCTCAGATCCAGTGCATACATTCCCCTTCTGCAGCTCAGGTTCTGAGGCCTTTTTCCTTTGGTTCAAAACCACCCCAAAGGTATGAGGTGTTTGTACCACCAAACAGCCGCACTTTGAAACACAGGCATCCACAGGGCCACTATTCCATATAAAACATTGAAAATACATGAAGCACACTGTAAGCAGAGTAAGACCAAGAATGCTGAGAAGTGGGATATGAAATTCTTATCAAGAACATCTGGGACATCTGTACTTAGACATAGTGTCTCAGGCAGTTATAAGAAAGATAACAGAAGATGAAAGCTACCCCTTGGCCTTCCTGGGACGCCCATGGGGTGTCTGGTTTGCCAGACGGTGTTTGCATGCACTCTGCTTACGAAAGTAGTGCTCTTCAAACTTCAGTGAATGTGAAGCAAAGACAAGATGTTGCACTAGGAGAGCAGAAGTACTTATATGGGTAACATGAAGGATGATTTTGGGAGACCTGTTAACTGAAAACATGTCTCACAGCTATGGCTTGAACTGCAAATGCATAGGGATTGACTTAATGAAGCAGTCTGCCTCATCAAACGAAGCTGCTGAATAAATCTCAGGGTGTTACAACACATCAAGGTCACATACCCCTAAGAAGAGCTACTGCATGAAAAATAAATAGGAAAGTGCCTGGGCTCAAAATATCCTGCAGCAGGGGATAAAATGTTTAGGCAGCAGCACACTGAGGTCCGTAAAGACATCTAACTATGCTACACACCGAATGGATTGCTTTATAGATTGTCAAAAACTAATTTAAACAAATCATACATATGGGACATGAAGGGCTTTTTTGAGAAGTGATTTTGTGCTTTCATGCTTCCAATATTTACAATGCTTTTTGATATGTGTGAAAGAGAACTTAGACTTGGTAGGTTAATAATAGAAAGCAAGAACAGGGAAAAAAGACACATCAAGTGGTCACACTTAGAGAGACGAAGAATTTCAGCGTCAAGGAAGAAAAGGGATGTCTCCGTAAGAAACTTAAAAAAAAAAAAGAAAGCCAGTTAATTGCTCAGAAAAATATTTTAATTTTTTAGGCCAAGCTCAGAGTCTTCCATTGCAACACTGATTTATCTAGGATGTGGAATAATTCTCTGACGTCTGAAAAAACAAATCTCCACGTAAAGAATCCAGACTATGGGAGCTGTGAAGAGAGAACATTTGGGAGCAAACAGGAAAATTAGGCGGAAATAAGTGATTCGAAAGAATAAAATACTCTAAAAAATAGGCCCACAAACCTGGATCTACCTCACTGTTATGCAGTAATGCTTTGGTTGCTACTGAGAGACTGTAGTTGCAGATATCGAGTAGTTATTATTTGATAAATGCCTGAACAAGAATGGTTTACTCTCCTAAAAGATTGCATTGCGGGTGCTGATCTTTGCCATATTTTTCCGTATGGTGCCACTACTGCCATCCACATGTAATTCTCTTGTCCAAGCAGAGTTTCCCCACCAGTCATTTTCTTAACTTTGTGTTCATCATGCACATATATTAATAGAGCACAAAATGGATTGGCATGAGAGAAAACCTGTGACTGGGGCACCTGACTGCAGGGGGAGTTCCTGGTTCTAGTCTCTGGTCCCATATTAATTTCTGTATGTTATATCCAGCAAAGGCCTGTGAGCAGCAGCAAGAGCAGCAAGAGCCCTTCCTTTCAGCCAGCTTTCCTAACCAAGAAGGTTTAGTAAAACCCTTTGGAGACCTTGGTTCAGGGACATTATGTAAAGGTGCTGCATGCCTGCACTGTAGCCTCCAGTGCAATATAGAGATAAGAAGCATTGTCGCAGCAACATCCCAGATGCTGAGGAACTGAGTTTGGACCTAAGTCAAGCTAACTAATACTGTGCTCTTGTATGTCAGGAGGATATTCTGATTCAGTCAACATTGGTTGGCAACCAATCAGTCTTCTCACGCTTGTGCTCTGTTGCTGGCTACAACCAAACTGTTGTTAAACTCTCTCTTACGTGAGGGGAACTGGGATATTCATAAAGCATTCTGTGAAAAACTTGACTGCTATTCCAGGAAATTCATGGTTTTCATAGTATCAAAATAGCCTGAATGAAATAGAATTTCCTATATTTCTTTTTTTTTTTTTTTAATTCACAGACCAAATCACCTCCTTCCTTTTGCAAGGTGCAGCAGATAACAAATGAAGAGTGAAGACAAGCTTCCATTATTGGTAATCATAAGTGAGTGCCCTTTAGTTCCAATAAGTTGTAAACAACTGAGGTCTGTTTAGTAGATATAGTTTGAAAAGCCCAGGATTCTGGAGTTTTCCCAATAAAATATTGCTAAATAAATTTGTATTCCAGCCTTTCATGTGACTTCACTCGTTTTACTTTTTGCCAAAAGCCTATTATGACTGGTCACTAGCAATTTTATTCCATATTGAATTACTTTTCTAGATACCTTTAATGTATCGTTTCTAATTCCAGTTTCATTTTTCTGTGGAGCATTGAAACCTCTTCCTCTGCAGTTAGCAAGGTCTGCATATAAAGTCATCTAATTTTTAATTGCATCCACTTACATACAGGAAATTTAAGAACACATTGTGTATCATAATACCTCTTTTCTTCCTGTGAAAGTTTAGGGAAATTCATTTTGCTCTGTGTTTGTAGTCACGAACTTAAAAACATGACTGACTGGCTACCATTTTTTGGACATATTCTGTCAGTTTGGAAATACTCCCAACTTCTCCAGTTCCGAAGACAGGAAATAAAAGGGGATCAGATTATTTCCATTGTGATATTTCTGTTCTACCAAAGCAAGTTGGTATTTGTATATACATTAATCTCAGGACTCTTGTAACAAAATCTTCTGATTCTAATGCAGAGTTCAGGACTAGTTGCTCTAGCACGGGTCTACTTGAAGTCATAAAAGATGAAATGGCTGTATCAGCAACTGAAAGTCATATTACTGGCACAATATTTATCTGCCTAGCTAAGGTCATTGCATTGATCAACAATAAACAACTTCAAAAATTCAGTTCTTGCTTTATTTGTGCCTCTATTAAGTGGTCTGCACCATATTTCAAGACACAGACATAGAGGACAAAAACATTAATTGGATTATATAAACGAATGCACATACAGTTTAATACTGCATGTTGATGTTCAATTCTATTAGCAATGAACACCTCTGCTCTATCCAGTCTATTAACTATAGTGCCCATATCCAAAACTGAGACTTTGGGCTTCTGCCTTCTACAAATGAAAGAAAAACCCTTTAGATGCAAATAGTGTATATTTTCAAAGTAACGTTGATGGATTTTTCTCAAAACATAAAGCATTATTTTTACATAATTTCTTGAATTATCATTTTAATAGGAGATGAAGCCTTACAAGTTCTCTGTTTTACTTTCAAGATAAAATTTTTAGCAGGACATCAGCCTTTCTGTTTGTGTGTGCTATATTCCAATTACATTAGTACATGTAAAACACGGAAAATGTTCAGAATGTATACACAAAAACATGTGAAATCTGCTTTTTAACAGGTGAGAGGGAAAAAAAAGTGCTTCTGATCTTGAGAATTACATATGCAGGCTTCTGTGTTAGGGCAGAAAAAGAAAATATGGCATTAGTGGGAGTCCTTTACTAAGACCATATATAGATAGTATGCCTATATGGTCGGTGTATCTATCTATCTTTCTATACCATAAATAAACCTGTCTTTGGGCAAAGTAGGAACTCTGCAAGTGCTCTTCCTTCCAGAAACCCTGACTGGGTTCTTGTGCACAGCAGTCACCTTGTGCACAGCAGTCACCTGTCCATCTTATCTTCCAGTGCATATGCTGAGTACATCTCCTGTGTAAGTCAGCTAAGGCTACATCCAGAAAGAATTTTAAGCATGTTTGCCAATTCATATCTCTAGTCTCAAAAATAAAGATCATCAAGACTTTTGCAAGAATAACACTGAACCTCGGAGATCCAAAGTGCTCTGCACTGGTGTTTCCAGGTGCTAAGTTTCGCCAGTCTCCTGGAATGTCTCTGTGTAGATGGGTACCTGGCAAGGCTGGAGTCATCTGGGGTCAGCACACGTCCCTGCTATTCCCCTGGGTGAACTTTCTCCCCACTTGCCATTGCAAGACCAGGGCTGTGGGCAGGCGCGCTGAGACTAAACACACTGAACTGGGCCTCTCAGAAACCACAACACCACCCCACCTCCACAACCTCACAGCTAGGGCTCTTAGCTGGGAGGAAGTCAGTCTAGGCTTCAGTACATGCTCTGGGAATATTTAAGTACTATTTTTATATTAACTATTCATTGGAAAAAGAACCAGAAGTTCTGCCTCCCACTGTCTGCATTAGTGCCCTAATGAGGTCGTAGGGTCCTTCTCAAGCTCTCTTTTTGTTCTCATGAATATTTCACATGTGGAACAGCTAAAGCAGTAGGGCATGATAAAGTCCAGCCCTGGAACACCTCTCAGCCAGGTAATGCAGCGGAGATGTTAGTTCATGCTGTCCCAGAGAAGGAAGGGTCAGGAGCCTGTGCTTGCCTCCTCCTGCGTGGGTGCCGTAACCCCAGGCAGCCGAACAGGAGCCTGGTCAAGACATGGCTCACCTCTTGCTTTCTGAAGTGGACTGACTGTCAGCCACATTAGGCAGTTTACCAAGTAATCCAGCCTCAGCTGAGCTAAATCTTCCCTGTACCTTCATAGAATCATAGAATTGTCTAGGTTGGAAGGAACCTTTAGGATCATTGAGTCCAATCATCAACCTAACACTGCCAAAACCACCACTAAACCATGTCCCTAAGCACCACGTCTACCTGTCTCTTAAATACTTCCGGGGATGGTGATTCCACCACTATCTGGGCAGGCTGTTCCAATGTTTCATAACTTTTTCAGTGTAAAAATTTTTCCTAATAGCCAATCTAAACCTTCCCTCGTGCAACCTGAGGCCATTTCCTCTTGTCCTATCACTCGGTGCTTGGAAGAAGAGACCAATCCCCACGTCTCTACAATCTCCTTTCAGGTAGTTGTAGAGAGTGATAAGGACCCCTCTCAGCCTCCTTTTCTCCAGACTAAACAACCCCAGTTCCCTCAGCTGCTCCTCATAAGGCTTGTGCTCTAGACCCCTCACCAGCTTTGTTGTTTTGCTTTGTACCCAATCCAGCACCTCAATGTCTTTTTTTGTAGTGAGGGGTCCAAAACCGAACACAGTACTCGAGGTGCGGCCTCACCAGTGCTGAGTACAGGGGGACAATCACTCTCCTAGTCCTGCTGGCCACATTTTTTCTGATACAGGCCAGGATGCTGTTGGCCTTCTGGCCACCTGGGCACACTGCTGCCTCATATTCAGCCAGCTGTCAACCAACACCCACAAGTCCTTTTCCATCACTCTTCCCCATGCCTGTAGTGCTGCATGGGGTTGTTGTGACCCAAGTGTGGGACCCGGTACTTGGCCTTGTTCAGCCTCATACCATTGGCCTTGGCCCATTGATCCAGCCTGTCCAGATCCCTCTGTAGAGCCTTCCTACCCTCAAGCAAGTTGACACTCCCACCCAACTTGGTGTTGTCTGCAAACTTACTGAGGCTACACTCGATCCCCTCTAGGTTGATGAAGATATCAAAGATTCAAATAGAAAGAGTAGCCGGGCAGCTCTAATGCAAGGTGAAGACCTTGCTAAGGGGCAGCTCTGGGCCCATGCCTGAGCTTGGAAACAGCAGTGACTGCTTTCCTTATGTAGCTGCCATTTTGTTTAATTACATGGTTTCTCTCACACGCCCCATTCTTACGTTGGCTTTCACTGACTTTCAAGCCTTTCTTCCATATTTGTCCACTCAGTACTGCCAGTGCCTGTTAAATGTCCCTGCAGTGGGTGCAGGCAGCAATGTTTGGATAGTGGGGGGTTGCACGGGTGAGAGGAGGCTATGGCTGCGTCGTGCCGGACACAGCCAGTCTCAGGCGGCCCCAGCCCACTCCAACTGACCCACCACAGGACACAGATGAGGCCCTCAGCCAAGATGGTGACCCCTCAAGGGAAGCGTATTTCAGGAAGGACAAAAATGCCAGGGGGCAGAGAGGAGTGAGGAAAAAAGCCAAGCATAAGAAACAACAATCTGAACACCAATGTCAGAGATGGAGGCAGGGGAGGAGGTACTCCAGGTGCCAGCAGAGATATGAGCATTTGCTCCCATGCTGGAGGAGATATCCACAGTGCAGCCTGTGGAGGACCCCACGCCAGGGCAGGTAGGTATGCCCTGAAGGAACTGCAGCCCCTGGGGGATCCATATTGGAGAAGGTTGGCAATGAAGGACTGCAGTCCATGGAGGGGACCGGTTTTGGAGCAGGGGAAAAGTGCAAGGAAAAAGGAGCGGTGGAGAGGAGCTGTTACAGACTGACCACAGCCCCATTCCCCAGCCCACTGCGTCACTCGGGGTGGAGAGGCAGAGAGTTGGGACTGAAGGAGTGAAGTTGAGCCTGGAAAAGAGACGGGGTGGGAGGTTTGGTCTTCTGTTTTGATCTGGTCTTTGTTTCTCATTATCCAAATCTATTTTAGTTTACAATAAAGTAAATTAATTTTCACCAAGTCAAGTCTGTTTTGTCCATGACAGTAACCAGCAAGTGATGTCCCTTTCTTTACTATGAGCTTTTTCATCTTATTTTCTACCCTGTTGTGTTGAGGAGAGGGACTGAAAGAGCAGCTGGGTGGGTGTCTGGCAGCTGACAAAGATCAACCCACCACAGCCTCATTGTCCAGTGTCCTGAGTACCTGTTCAGGTAAGACCGTGTTCCATAAGGAGAACCTATTTCCCAGGAACTCTTCATGAGGTTTACCTCCTCTTGGCTATTTTCTTTCCCCACCCAGACAGTGCTGCATTTACAGTTCAGCTTCTGAAATGCTGCAGTCAGTATCTTTGAACACAGATGAACTAAATTCAAGCCTATACTTTAAGAAAACCTGCTCTCATTGTTTTCTTCTGAAGCAAAAGCAATTCAAGGATTAAACACTTCGTGTCTGCTGTGCCTGCACCTTTATTAATCAAGCATATAAAAGTCCCTAGATCTCTTTGAAAGGCAGAAACACCTTATTGGCTGAAGCAGAAACAAGCTCACATTTATGTCTATAATTATTAGAAGCAGTTTATAAGATTCTAGGGCAAAGATTAATTTATTCATTGTTGGAATGGCAGTCAGTCATCCTTTTTCAATGATGAAGTGCAAAATACACAATGCCCATCATTTGGTCTGTTTAGTATAAGGCAATAACAGTGCAGGGCTGAGGGTCAGTCAACAGCTTTTTGTTCTCAGAAAAAGTAAATAATATGATAAAAGTATGTATTTAAAGATATTTCTGTTTATACAATATATTTTTATCTGAATATCTACTATTGTAATTTATAGTTTTTGCATAAAACAACATTGCTGTTTTTCACAGCTCACCTAATCCGGATGTTAACCGAACATTTAAAAGCACAATATTTAACATTCAGCTACAGTGAAAGATTAATTATTTGAAGGTAATAATTATGTTAGAAAGTCAGAAGATATCGCTTCCAATTTTGTCTTGCTACAAGCCTCATGTGTCGCCTTAGGCAAGATATCCAATACCATTGTGTTTCCCTTTCCCCATACAATACTTGAATAATGATCTCGACATGGGATATTTATTTGGGAGGCTCTGTTCAATTTGAAAAGCATTTTGATACCCTTAGATAAAAAAGTACAAAGTGCATATAACCACAGTTTTCTCTGTAATAATAATAGCTCCTCTGACAACCACTACAAAAGAATAAGAATGTCATAAGAATGGAATTTTAGAAGTTCAAAGAATTTCATTAACCAGATCTTTGCTCTTATATTTCAGAAGTCACAATTCACTGTTCCCATGTAGTTTTACTAGCTACCCTTGGCAGATGTCTCTTGTTGAAGCTGCATTACTAGTACTGTGCTGCTCTCACTTCTCACTTCATGAGGTTCGCTTCATACCCTATTATTTTATGTTAGCCATATCATTTGGTTATTTAGTCTACTTCAAGGCTCTATATTACATATATGACTTTTTCAGCAAATGTAAGAAAGCAGAAAACAGAGCACTGATGTCTTACATAGTACAGCTATAGGCTGAAGACAACTAGGAATTAAGCCTGCAGAAGTTCCTGTATGTTAATAAGAGGTGGATGTGCTGATATAAGCTGCCTAAAGCAAACTACTGTAACTAAATTCTGAATCAAGTTCTTCAGCTCTTAGGACTTCGGTCACCAAACCTGGGGTTTGTAGTTCATCTACTAGTACAAGGAGCAGCTGAACTTCTATTGCTGTTAAAGTTTGGGGGATGTTTTTATCTGTTTATCAAGGGGCCTATACACTGCACCAGGCTGCAAATACATCAGAGCATTGAGCAGGTTTGCTCCAGCTGCAGCATCGGCTGCAGAAGGATAGATGGAGCTGCGCAGCCAGCCCTGCTCCTGCCTCTCCTTGCATCAACCAGCCCTGGTAGCTCCAGCCTGGCTGACTCCACCGGAGGGGCATCCAACTCAATTCAGGTGTGAAAAATGATATCTGGGGCTTGTGCTACGCAGCTGCTTATTCTGTGATTGAAGATGATAAGCTGCTGTCTGCAAGCGTGCAGGAAAGCTGTGCATTTCAGCACAAATGGGACTTGCACCTCTGTAAAGAAACTCCTGGTATCTCAAAAGTGAGGAGTCCATGTCCTAAAGGGTGGGTTTCAGCAAGAGGGAGTACATCTGATTTGTCCCTTCTGTACTTGCTAGTAAAATTCCATCAGTTATCCCCACCTATAGTAAGTATATGATATTTCTAGTTAAGAAAGTTATAATAATTGCCACTTAACAGTAACTTTAGGAAATACAGAGGCCCTCTGTACCTCTCTTTACAGAGTGACACAGTGTTAAGCTCCTGAAGTAAATCTCAGGACTATACCAGCAGCTTGACCACAGTACAATCTCTATTCTTACACAGCCTCAGCCATACTAGCATGGCACCTCTACAGACTGTAGAAGAGTTTGGGTTTTTTTTAATTATTAATTTGCAGTTACTGTTATAAAAAAAAAATGGGGTACGGCAATTCTTTACCGGGACAGACACATTAACCTACCAATGTAAAGAGAGTAAGCTGAAACTTCGTGTTTGGGGCCTACAAAAACTGCACTCCCACGTCTTCCCAGCCAGCTATGCAAATCAGATATCATCAAGCACACATGAATGGTTAGACGCTTACGTCATGACACGTGTACAAGTGCCTGTTTTACAATCACACTCCCAAGTATTTGCATTAATATTTTAGGCACAGTCTATCAGTCTTCTTCCTTGAGTTAGTAATTCTGAGAGCTGATTTTAAATTAAGTAGTTTAAAAGAAAGCATGATTTTTAAAATTATTGTTCTCCCAAGAGGCATAGTCACAGCACACTGTGCTAAGTCCTTAAAAACTGATTACAGGAAAAAGTTGTTGCCACAAAGCACCTACAACCTATCTATAGAGTAAAAGAAAGAGAGGGAATATGTATGAGGTGTCAAAAACAATGAGATGACACAAACTTTTGAGTTTTATAACTTTGAGAACCAATGCATTTTGGGCCAAATATGATATTTTTTCATAATGCACTTGATGATCTACGATAGTACAAAACTTTTAAAAAAAAAAAAATTACCCATATCTCTTGTGAGCATTTGTCAAGGAAAACAAGGAATTTTGCAAAAGGGGATGAAAGAGGAAAGAAAAGTATTGTGAAAACATTTTAAAATTTCTTGAAAGGCTTTCCCAGTAAATGAAAGTCAGTATTGTCCCTCTAAGTCTGAAACACTGATATTTCCATAATTTACTCCTGTTGAATGGTATATGTATTAATCTTACCTTAATCTTACTATTTTCAGTTACTGGTTATGGTAGGATGGTTATGGGTAAAGCAATTTTCACCATATTTTAATGCAGGAGAGGAAAGACTTTCAAGGGCACATATCAAGGTTATGTTCCCAGCTCTTTATTATTTCAAGAAAGAGCTAGTCATGTAACAGCCCGTGTTGCTTTGGAGAAATTCTTCCCTATATTTTTTTTAATACATTTTCTTATTTTCAGTCCCTTCATTTACAGGATGTGAGCCATGAGCTGCCTGTCTGTGAGGATATTAAGGGCAGTCACTGTCAGACTAAGGTAGCCATGCAGAAGTGAGCTTACTGAGGCAAAAAGACAAATAAGAAATTGAGCTGGGATTATAAATAATCTGAATCCACCAGAGCTCCAGGCAGCTGGAGGCATCTGCTGTTCATAGTCACTAAGCAAGAGTTGAGTGAATCCAAGATCCAGCCTAACCGCCAGCCTGAAACATTGGAAAAACACTAAGCAGGCATTTCTTCTTTGGATTCTGTGCGAGCAGCGCTCTGACTACTGATTTGTACCTCACTGCTCTCTCAGAGTACCCTCCAGGTATTATTTGGCTCAGGTTTCTTCTCTCTTATCCAATGCTGTGCTCTGCATCTGGACGTCAAAGACACAATTGACAGAGAGAAGTGTGAGTCAGACTGCAAACAAGCACTCAAAATTTACATGCGCTGCCCTGATGTCCTGCTTCTTAAACATACACGTGAGGACTTTGCCTGTTATTCAGCACCGTAAGTGGTCAGAGGAAGCAATATCCCTTGTATGAACAGGACAATAAATTTCTCCAAGATTTCCATACTCACCCAGACCAAACGTAGATCTGAGATTAAAATGTGATAAGGAGAGAGGAATCACTGTGACGGATCAGCACAGTGGCCTACTTAGCATAGTATCCACTTGCTGCCACATAGCACAGAGAAGCTAAAAGTTCCCTTTAGAACAATGCAGCTGAGGAAGGGAAATGCATATAATTTTTCCTACATAATGTCTTGTAATTCAGTCAGTCTTTATTGACGACCATTGTTAGATTCTTTGATTAGTAGTGAAGGTTGAAGTGGATATCTCTGTAACTGAAAGACTGGGTTTCCATGCACACTTCACCCATGTTATTTTTGCTGGTTTTCACCAAGCTGAACTAGGATTCTTTATATTGATGCCTAAAAATGAATTTGGAAACCCAGTGTCAGCTGGATTATACATTACAAAGTTATTGCTTAGAAGGTACACAGAAAAATGTCATTTAGTTGCGTGCTACATCTGAGCTCCCAACAGTTACTAGATTCTGATTTACCCATTTTGCCTTTGTGTGTCTTTATTTCAGCTCAGACTTGAATCTTGCAGCTGCTTGCTCCAGAAAAGCCTGAAATAGAAACCAGTGTTGTCACATCTAAAAATTATTTCAATCCCCACCTCTAATGCTATAGTATATTAACCTCTGACTTTAGCAGCTGCAAAGACCCCAGCTGTTTAAATAAGATCACAACTGAAATCTGGAAAAAAATACAAGAGGTTAATAAGCAAAATATTCCAGCTTTAAGGTCTGGTAATTTGCCAGCTTCCAGGACCAGCAGCATGTTGGGGAATGCTTTGCTAGAGGATGCTGCTGCTGTCAGCCTGTTGTGTGAGCGCAGCTGAGAAGACAGAGGATGTGGAAATAGAGTAGGGACAACTCCACAAAGGTAATTGGGTGAGTCATTGTTCACCTGGCCCAAAATATTTTCTGAAAGCAGATTGCTGTGGCCAGAAAACAGGCACCTAATGCTGTGTTCCTTCACAGATAGATTTCAGATAGACTACGATGGAAGAAAACAGCTTCTGGTGTGGCAAAGAAAGTTGTGAAGGGCTCGGGCGAAGCTCCGTGTGCGGTGAATGACTGAAGTGTAGCAGCAGAGATGCTGGTGAAGGGGCAACAAGGGAAAAAGTATGCCAACAAAATCTTACCACAGCATCAGACTTCTACTGAAACACATCATATTCTCTTTAATTGTGGTCAAAGGAGGTCAGTAGGCCTCAGACACAATGCAAAAAACTCTCATTATTAAGAATAGTAGCATTCACACAGCATAATCACCCAGACTATTCAATTGTTTTATAAGTCAATGAAGATTCAAAACGTATTTATGTGGTGTTATTATATAGTCTGTATCGAGAGAAATTAAATCAAAGGGAAGAGAGGCTGTGTCACACAACAATCCAAATGTAAGTGTTTGGATTTAAATTTAAGATTACTGATTGCCTGTCCTCTGCTCTAAGCACTAGACAACACACTTGAACAGAGACCATTTGAAAGTATAATCTTGTTAGTTCTCAAGTAGCTCTGAAAAATTAAGAAACACATAACTCAACGGGTAACTAGCATGTGTCAAGAAGGCACATCCACTGACCAGACCTAGTGCATTAGTACAAGCAGGAAGGAGGTATCAGATCACCCATCTAATACACAAATGCTGTCCCTGGCTGCCAGTGTACAGCCAGATCTAGCAATAGCAAGCATTTCATAAGCTTATGTACAATTTTCCATTACTGTGAGGGAAGACTAGAAAGGGAACAGGCCATTATATTGCATTGAATCACTTAATGCATAATCACAGTTGTGTATAATTATTGTCCCAAATAACTAGCAGTTACTGACATCCAGTAACACTGAATTTAATAGAGGTAGTCAAGACTGCAGATGACTTTACTTTTCCAAAACACTAATGACTAGGATCAGCCTCATAAAAGCAGTGTGATTTCAACCTCACTTTTCTCCAGACCTGCTGCTAGAGATCAGGTGCTAATTTGCCTGAAACAAACATATATTGAGGTTCCATCCAGCACATAAAAATGCTACATGAGGTTTCAATTCAGCAAACTCCTAAAGCTCACTTGCAGCACACAAATAATCCCTGCCGAATCCAGTGGCACCACACAGGGGTTCAAAGTTTATCAAGTTTAAGTAACTTTTCAGAACTGGAGTTTTACATTAAGAAAGAAGCTTTGAGAAGCTTTGTTGTGTTGTGCTTTATTTATGGATATATAAGAATGTGCCATCCAATCTGAAAAACTAGGGAAACCACCAGCCCTGGATTAGTTTAATGGGCTCGGTTGCCTAGTCATGCAACAGAAACAGCATAGCCAAAGGAATGTTAATGTCTCTGACCTAACTATTTTCGCTGTTGCAACATCAGCAAGGTGCTACTGAAATAATCCCAAAGGTATTTTCAAAGGAGTGGGGCGATGCTGTTTCAAAATCTCCTTAACGATGTCCCTGCTTTTAGCCATACATATGGAGAAACTTCAGTGCTAACTTCTGGAGCCACACCTCTGTATCAAATACCAGAGTACTTATACTTTTGTATAATAATAATAATTAAAATACAAAAATGGCTTTTCAATAGAAAGACTTGCATTACAAGCCTCATAATCTTCTTTTACTTCTTACTAATGGTATGTGTATGATTTTAAAGGAGCTTGGGACAAAAATTGAAGTATGTTTCCGTGAGATATTCTCCATTGGTTTCTGCACAAATGTGTGCTCTCTCTGCAGTCTGTGAACAAAACCTTAACCCATTTTGAAAATGTTGAAATGTGTACTGGGAGAGCGATTTGTTAGGTAAATCCCTCAGTTTGCTTTTGTGCCAGGGCTCCAACACATCCTAGTCTTCAATTAAAAGGAAAGAGAAGGTCTTTTTCTTGAGTCACTGGCTGATCTTAGATCGGCACAGACTTTTTTAATGTCAGCTGAAGTAATTGCAACTTTGAAATCAGTCTACTAAAATTGCTATAAATGGTTTATTCCGTATCAGAGTATAAATGGCAAAGAAATGATGATCAGATACTAAAAACACGCAGTGGACAAGCCCATCCAGAAACACTGCAGTGAGGCTGGGACTATAAATAAACTGCTGGATTACAGGAAAAATTTTAAAAATATTACTTCTTATAGGAACTGACAAATTCTATAAAGGTCCCAATGGGATATCAGGGTAAACTTGACATCTATCAGGGAGTAGAGGCTGCCTAGCTGTGAGCTTTTAAAAGACACCTCTGTTGCCTGAGCACTGGGATGCAGTGAATGATTTTTGGATGCAGCAAATTCAGAAGCCAAATGATAATTTTTGGTCTTCATCATTCAGCATCTTTTGGTTCTATATATGCAACAGTGGGTATAAAACTCACTACAATGGAGATGCTGTTTATGAAAAATGTGGGTTTTTTTCCTGTCACTCAGCATAGTTTATTATAGCAGCTGAGATGATGATCCACGAACCTGTCAGCCTCATTTGCATGAAATTCCCCTCGAATTTTCTTTTTGAGAATGCTTTAATCTAGTTGGCAATTACAATTAAAATGTCATCTGAAGTTGTAGTCTGAAGATATATAACAGAAGGAAGGGACGTAAAGGAGAAACAAATGAGAGAAAGTATTTCTTGGTTGTCGTAGCTCAAAAAGATAGCTTGTAGTTTCTTTAGCTAACCAGTAATTATTTAAAAACAGGCCCTGCAGAAAGAACAATAGGGTTTTTCTAGGTTAACGCATCAAATGAAGGCTTAAGTGAGCGATTTTAGACAGTCTGATCATTCTTCAGCTTTTAGTGATTTTTATCCTAATTCTGTGCAGATTCTCTCTGAATTTGCACTACTTGTTAAGAAAATAGAGAAAAGATTTTTTTTAAATTGTATTTCAAGCATCTTTACCTAAGGAATTAAAATTATTCTGATATACAAAAATAAAACTAGTTAAAGCACTGGAAGTGCATGTTTTAGTGTGTGTCAAAATGCTCTGGGTAAAATTTGGCCACCACATCCATCAGTCAAATACACATGCAGATAATATTAAATATTTAACTGAGGTATATATTCCCATTACAGATTTCACATGATACTATCTGAGGATGTTTAAACAAAGGAATGCCTATTCTGACGCAATACAAGCTGACCAAAGCCAGGAAAATCAAGTCTAAGAATCAGTCTGTAAACGTCAGGAGAACATCTGAGACAAGGGAAGTCTCTCCATCTTAATTTCTGACTTGCATTAGTTCATGAATTTGCATGTCACAATTACCTTCCCCTTCTAAAAGCAGCCTTTCACAGCACATATATAAAATAAANACAGCAGCCTTCTTTTCTCTCTCTTTCCTTTGTCATATGCTAGACCCTGTTGGCATGATTCTCTTGACTCTGAAATTATAAAACTGCCTATTTGTCTAGATGGATTGAGTTTAAGCTTAACTGTATTAGGTCTGAGCATTTCTTTTAAAGAATCTAAATAACCCAGCAGCTGTGGTGGGCATAGAGAATGTTATTACCTTCTCAATAGAGTTAGCCTCTTTAGAATAATGGGACAGAAGTAGGAAATGAGAGACTTAGAGGTCTACATTTTTCTAAACGATGGTTTGCTGCTCTAGCGGTGACTTGGAGAAAGAAACGTGTTGAGGAGTAGAGAAGAGACAGGAGAAGAAAGGACTAACCTACATAATATGAACGTTTTCCCCTCTTAAAGCTGTTTTTGTGCAAATATTTTAAGGGAAAATCATTGTGAGAGAAGTATACTTAATTCAGTAGTTTTGGAGTACCTACCTGAACGCAAATTACGGTCTTCTGCTGACTAATTGTTTTCATTTCTGATTATGTTGCAGAAAATTCATGGTTAATGGCTGTAATTAATAACATGAGAAAAATAATTTCCTGACTCTGGCTGTATGTTTAGTATTTACATACCTGAATACAGAGGAAGGTGTGATTCTTGTATGTGCACACAAAGCAACTATGGCCTGCCAATGCATGGGAACTAGCAAACCTTAACCTCCTTATGTAGTGAAACTGAGTGGCTTTTCCAGGATGTGATACCCCAACGGATGTTTATAAGCAGAACAATGAATTCATCTAAGAGATATGTTTTGTATTTTCCACCTAATTGTTCTCAGGCAGCTATTTTTGCAATTAGTAACTTGCAGGTTTATGAAAAAAACCAGTTTAGAAATATTTTCAGATGGCTTTTGATTTTTGAGGTCATACCGATGTAACCAAACTGCTATAATTCTGGTGCCACACTTTCCAATTTACATGCATTATTTTTTCTTTTTGAATGAAGTTGCAGATCATGGGAGAAACGCTGTACCAAGGACTTGGCCCAGTGAGGCAGAGCCTAGGAAGGTACTGTGCAAATTACTCAACATTACTCAAACAATGCAGCTAATTCCTATTCTACCACACCTTTGTTATTCCAATCCCAATTGTCTCTTGAACAGAGGCTTCAAATTGCAGTGTATTTTGCAATCAAATTGCATGCCCAACAGACAAAGATGAGATCAGACTCGGACTTTTGTCCCAGGTGTTATTTGGTTTTCAGTCTCTAGGGATGCCCTCACCTTCTGTGTTAGTCAGCCATTCAGTGTAGCTCTTTCACTGGTCAGAAAATGAAGCAAGAAAGGCAGTAGTCTCTTTAGGCTTTTTAGACCTTTCTATCAGGATGAATGCTTTAGCTGTGTAATGGGATTCACAACCATTCTCTCTTGGACCAGGATTTCTAAGTTTATCTTGTTTGAGTGCCACCATCAATCTTCTTGTCCTGGCCTACAATACTGGACTACAACCAGTGGAAAAGTCCTGGAGGATGGGGACATCCACTTGGAGGGATTTGACTTTATATTTAGACTATGGACAGATAAACACACAGAATTCAACTTCCACTAAAACCAAGACTGACTCAGGTGAATCCAATTGTTTTTGTCTCTTGCAAAAATTACAAGCAACTAAAACCAGTTCTTCTGATTCTCCTGTCTCATGCACTTACAAAGAGCCTTGCTCTTCTATACATCCTCTGGGTGAGGAAAGGTGGAACAATATAGAACAGAAAACCCTTCTCAGTCTTAGAGATCAAAAAATGTTTCCTATAAGAAAATGTTACTCTATTCTTTCCTCCTAAAGGCCCCAGTACCCCTGAGGATGAGAAATGCTGGGTCCTGTCTGTGTCTTGTATCATGTACTACCTGTCAGGCAGTCATGGGTATCAGACCCTTATTTAGTTTTCAGTTGATATCCATAGTTATAAAGAGACAAATAGATAGAAAGCAAAGAGAAAGAACTGTCCCGACACCACTTTTTGCCGTGACTTCCAACGGTGAAATATTTTTTTGTACAGATTAATATTTTTTTGTATTTTCCTAGCATTTATTTGACCATAAAATCAGTAACAGCAACTACTTCAAAAAATATTACGAAACGTTTTAACGGCTCAAGTACTGCCACTTCTACTCATCCCCTCCACAAAAGAACTTATGTTATAAAGTGATATCACCTGCGTCATTCCACCAGCGTGGTAGCAAAATGCATTTCCACTCCTACTCATCCTGCAGGTCATGGTGCTTTGGCTGCCAATGTTGTACCTCAGATAAGACTTCCAGTTTGTACTGTTGTATAGAGGCATCAGAATATGTCAGAGAAAAGATCAGTGAAAACCTTAAGTGCTTTGATATATAGGCTGTCAGCAGTCTTGCCAACAGTGGAAACAAGGGATCATACCCATGTACCCCTGTAATACAGTATCACCACTGCAAGTAAGAGGCCATAAGCTTTGTACTGAATTTGTAAAGCCTCAGGAGTAAGGCTTGTCAGGCTTGCTCAGTCTGAACTTTTCTTGACCTGCCTGCAGCTTTGTTTTACTTGCTTTAGCTGTGACAGTAATTTCTCTAATTGACCAGGTGTCTATGGCTAATTTGTTTTCCTCTTGTTATCTTTGCGTGGTTGAACCACAGTTTTATATAGCTAGCAGTAACAAACAATTATTCTGAGCAGAACGAGATGTTTATAACTCTAACAGAATGATCTTGTGTAAAGAAATACAAGTCCAGTATAACAGCAGAGGCCTTGAGAAGCAGAGACGCTGGATGCAGCATAGAGCAGTACAGGCAGGGGACGATAAGAGATGAGGCACAAGATTGACATTGGAGACCCCTCAGCTACAAACACTTCCCCCATGGGCAGTTAAAGAAATGCAGACTTGGAGCTGGACAAAACTAGCATTAAGAGTAACAAAGAAAACAAAGAAATTATACCTAACATACATATAAGCTACAATATAGAGTACAGTTGGATGTAATACAGAGCTGCAGACAAAATGAAGAATGATAAGGTGTAAAAGCGTGTCAGCAAACACATAAAAATGACCCCAGGTGGATCCTGGAGTAAGGAGGAGAAGAAACTGGCTACATGAACATCATAATCCATTTGGCAAAAGACTCCAGATGCTGATGATCTACTGTAAGTTCACTGCCACCATAACCAGAATGAAATTACCTACCTTAGGATCGGAAAAGCAGTGGAAGGGTGAACATACCACCAGGAGAAGGGGTAGAAAATAAGTGTGTCTATAAGAATTTCAACTATATTATTGAGACCTTTGCCATATAGAAGTATTCTAACTTTTTTATTATTCTTTCTGTTTATGTAACAATTAGACATGGACTAGTGATGATTAGATTCTTAAGATTTCAGTTATACTTACCATAAATTCTTGACTATATATGCATATGTGGAGGGTGTGCTTCCTCTTTGCCCATAAACAAGATTTTGAGTGTAACAGTATGACTGGTAAAAGTGGGATTGCTGCTGCACCCAGTGTTGCAATGCTGCTATTCCTGAGATGTTTATCTTGGGGTACGTATGTGTTCATTTCCTATTATTTGGAATGCACCAGTTTGTTAATTTCAACTTGTGACCAACGCATGGAGGAAATCCAATAGGCATGAAATATAAATGTGACCATCGCACGTTCAAAAAAAATATGTCAGCTACCGATACAGTCTGGACAAAGAGAAAGGAGAGAACAAGAAAGCGCCATGTATCCCTACAGCCAAGTGCTGGGCCTGAGGCTGATGGTCCTCAGCCCACCACAGTATTGGTGAGTGCTTCCAAAACACCTTCCCTGTGTGCAATGGGGAGAGGAACAGCATGAGCTCCAGGGAAATGCAAGAAATGGGAACAGGAACTCTTCCATTACTCAGGCTGGAGGGATGGGTCAGAGTCAGCTGGCTCACAGGGGTCCCTAACCCTGGGCTGGGACTTGTCATGCCTGGCTACAAACAGGTGGCACCCTTGCCCATTTCCCATAGAGCACCGGAACATGTATCATGACTCAAGGAAGACGATTTGCCATTCAAAGGTGGAAAACCTCCATTTGTCTAGGAAAAGCATGGCTTGAGCTGTTACGGAGAGTCAGGGTAGAGATTAGAGGATTTCCCTCTGCAGACACTGCCATTGAAGACACCGCTGTTCCTCTCCCTCTCCTGCTGGGGAGTAAAACTGCTACACTAATTGCTTAATTCGAAAAAAAGTCCAGAGACTGTTTCTATTCCTTAAGTCCCATCTGCAACAGCGAAACATCATTTTTATGTAGCTAACCTGACCAAATCCCCTCTTTGTAGGGTAGTTCATCCAAACTGCATATTGGGAATGAGCCCTGGTCCATCCTGAGTACCAGACTAGGCTTCACCTGAAAATATGCTAGCTGACCCAAATCAAAAGCATGCCAGGGACCGTGGTCACAGTATGGATGATTACATGACTGTGTCAGGCCTATGGCATGACTACATTTAGTTTACTAGTACAGAGGCAAACACTGAGACAAATTTTGCACTGGTTTACACTGTAAGCAAATTCACTAGGCAAATTTTTTTCTCTTTCCCTGTAATTTAGTAGAGCCAAGTTAATATCCTGCTGACTTCTGAGCTTCTCTGGCTATGCTAGATGTGCAATAAAAAGGAAAACTGCCTGAAAATTTACAGCCTACTTTGCTTCAAGTCTGAACTCCCTACTGTGTCATAAGAAAGGTCAGGCTGCACTCCAGCGCTTGTGGAGCAGGGGATAGCTATTAATGGCCAGAGTTACTGGTACCCATCTGTCAAAGGGGAGGGGTAGAAAATCCTCATATAAAAATTGTTTCTCACTTAGATACAACAGTGACCTAAAATTACTTGTGGCCTTTTCTGGGTTTTAGCTCAACTGATAGAAGTGTTTCTTCACTTCATGAAGATTAATGAACTTGCTCAGGTAGTGTAGGATTCAAATTTATATTTGGTTTTATCTCCTGACCTCAACAGAAATATGTTCAGAAAGGTATTTTTAAAGTAGTTGTATTTGAATACACTCTCTGTGATGTTTATGATTGTAAACACAAACACTGTGGACACCTTATGAAAACTTCTTTGCTGTCCTAAAGTGCTCGGCAGGCCTGGCCTGCACTACACAGGGCAGCACAGACCTAGGTAGCACGGTGTGGAATAATTACTAAATTGGCCAAAGAATACAAAAGTATAGCATTGTTCACACATTAAGGAAAGTTATAAAATCAAGAGGCTTCTGAGGTAGAATACAGCCGCAGCTGGCATGCGAAGAGTTCAACATCTGCGATTCCCTGTACAAGGCAAAACTACATGAGGCATGGAACAGAACGCGCTTGTTCCGTGGCCTTCCCTTGTGACGAATAGCAGATATGGGAACAAGATGGTACTACGGAACAGATAAGCTGCCTACGAAACAGATAAGCGGCCTACATGCTACTCAGAACCAACATTTCATCAAATGTTGATGAAATGCTGTCCTTTGTGCGAACTGTGCTTACCACAATGTACCAAAACACACCTCCATCCCGGAGGCTACCCACCCCCAAGGTGCGATCACTCCTCCTTGAGTACACCAATCATAATGAAAGTATTTATGACTAAAGTCACTCAAACTCCACATTGAAGAGATCAAATAGTACAAAAATAGCCCGAGAGAGNGCTAGTCATTTTAGTTTCTCACTGAACACGACCAAAGACTGGAGAGCGGCCGTGCTAGTTCAGGAGCATGACTAGGCTGAAGGTGCAGTCCACTATTAGTGTATCCAAATCGTAATAGTTTAATACATATTAAACGCGATTGGACTGATAGTGCCGAATTGGGCATCACTCAGAATTTAAACCTAGCTGCACCTAGCCGCCCACCTCGGTGAGGAGTGTTAGAACGCAAGGGAGTTTATTTTCTGCCAAAACCGCTTTGCCCCTTTTCACGCAAGACACGGTGATATTATCTTCTAATAATTTCAATCTTGTTGATAACACATGAATTTATAAGCATGACACTACTGCTTGTAATCACATCATCACCTGTTTCATCCTCTTTGTATTCAAGGCTGAATGGCACAGCTGTGGGCCCTCTTGTTGGCAGCTGTTGAACTGTATTAGAGGCAGTTAACAAATATCTGAATATCTGCCTGGCGTTACTCTGCCCTGTAAGCAGTGAGTGCAATTTGCAGAAGGACATTCAGTGGCCATGACAATGGAAGGGAAGCCCACAAGTCCCATCTGTGCGTGGAGGCCACTTCTGGGTTTGAGATTTGCTCCATGGCTTACCTGAAGTCTACCTACTATCTAACCAAAGACACAGAGAACCTGATCCATAGCCGTCTTCCATGGATTTCTTGTCTATGGGAATCATCTAGTGATGTGGATCTGTTAGCCATGGCACAACCTCTACAGATCTTGTAGAGTCCCCCATGGAGAGTGCCCTTGACCAGGTAAGACGGAGCATCTAGAAGATCTTCTGGAGCTGGAAGGATAGGGAGAATATCTTGGGGCTTTGGGCAGACTGCTTAAATTATTCTACTAAAAGCACTGATGTGTGTCAAAGCTTTCAATACAATAAAAGTCTGTGAGAATAGGCTATGGGAACATAAAAGTGGCTCAGACTGAGCTTTTGCAACAAGTTGCACGAGCAGTTCCAGAGACGGTCTACATGCTTGAAACTGAAAAAATGCAAAAAGGAAAAAACTAGCAACTATGACGAAAAGTAAGCAGCTTTCTTACCCCATCTTTAGAAAATAAAGTTCTAAAGCAATATTGGTACCAAAAGAATGAAAATGTATTTTAAATTAAATTATTTTTAAATCACAGGTAACTTCAAAGGATGTAAAGCTTGCACTTAAAGCAGTGAAACTAAGAGCACTATCATTACATACATATAACGGCTTACAGTAAATCCCTTATCACTTCTGACTCAGAGATACAGGGAACAGTCTCACTTCTATCCATAAATTCCTTCTGATGAGATGCCCCTTATGTCAAATAGCAGGGTGTTTTTAATTAAAAAGGGAAAAGATAAATTGAAATGATACCTCATGACTGTTATCTTTATTACTGTAAAGGGCAAACACAAATTTTTCTACTGTTTTCAGTTAATCTCACTTTCTTAGAACTAGATATGTAAACCTTAAAAATGAGTGTTTATGGGAAGCTGTCTTGAGGTTTTACTGAGCTCATATCATAATTTTATTTTTCTTTCGTGGCTAAAAGAAATATAATCTAACTTGGGTAATACATTCTTATCTGAAGCAAACATTCCTTACAAACAGTGGAGTATGTGTATGAACTGCCCTACTCACTAACCTTCAAAAATAGAAGCCAGGTATCAGATAATAAAGCAAAAGAAAAAAAATTCTAGCGAATTTCTGTGAGCATCTGACATATTTAATGCTGTCAGTTTTTCACAGCCTCTCCAATGATATTCTCTCCAAACTGCCCAGAAGAAAACAAATCATCCCACTTAAAAAAAAAGAAAGAAAAAGTGAAGGCTTACATTTTATTTCCTTTTGACTCTAAAGGATTCTGCACCTTTTCTGCACCAGTGCTAGTAAAACCCCCACCATTCTGAAATGGGAACACAGTATCTGTTTTCCTTTATTATCACTGGAATAATACTTCAAAGCAAACAGGGCAACACGTGCAAACAGAGTAGTGAGCCCTGTGTATATAATTTGCTGGAGTTCAGGGAAAGAGAAGGAAATTATTTCCTTATAATCCCCCATACCAGCAGTGTCAGCATGCACCTTGGGAGGCACACAGAGCAGGGAGCACGCAGAGCAACACACAGTCAAATCCCGCATGAAACTCTGCCAGCAGCTTTCCTCTAGCACGGGCCCAGGGTACACTCCCAAGGGTTACGAATGTTGAACAGCCTGAGCTGAGGATTTGACTTGGTAAAAAAATGGGGAAGATTTCTATGTTTTCACATCCAACTGCATGCAGATATTGGTTTCCTGAGAATTTATCCAGACAGAAAAAAATTCGTCTGCCTCTCCTTCCCTTCATTTTTTTTCTTTCCCAACACTAAGCTGCAGTCCTTAAATAGCTTCGTGATGTGAGGAACACTTCAGTGAACAGAACAGTGACCAATTACTTTTAGTTGCAAACTGAACTATTGGATTCATGTTTGTCTTCCAAAAAGTATACGCAGTGTATTAATTCTGATCAAATATAAGGATTAATTAATAGCACTGGGGAGAAGAGCAGAGAGTCTAATTCATTCCCTTTAGACTGAATTTTATCTAAGCTTTATATTTAGTTTTAAGTTTTTAAATGGTTAGGCCAGCAATCATGATGCCAGCAAATAACTCTGCCTTTACCTAGTCTCGACTACAAAAAGTGTAAAACACTGTAACCACTTGTAAGTGCCTGCTAATTTTGCTGTTTGGGTTGAATTATCAAAACTGGACAAGAGCTGCTTGTCCAGTTTCAGAAAGATTGAAGTCCCTGCTCCTTTGTGCTTCTTGGAAATGCTAGTCTTTATTAATTTAGGAAGGATAATGTTAAGCTTTTTTTTTCTTTTTTTTTTTTTTTCTTAAAGAATCTTTAACAGAATCGACATGCATCAAACTATCCCAAAAGGAGAAACAGTTTTCATATGCTGTGAGTACAAGCTTGGCTCCCCAAGAGAGACGGTGCACATGATACTTCTTTTATGCTTTTAATTTAAAGTACACTCAACTTAGCTTCTGAGAAATGGTGCACTGTTCTGCAAGCATAATAAATTGTGCTAATCTTAGTGTAATACTGTTCTACCGTATCAAGTTTGGTTCATATTTGTGAAAATACTTTATCCACTAAGCTATTTATTCTCATACTGAAGATATAAAATGACTTATTAGTCATAGAAACATCCCTGGCTGTGTTCTTTGCCTATTTAAGGATCATAGCTCTGAATATCTCTTATGTGCAGGGAAGCTATTTCCAAAGCACAGCAGTGCATTTGTTTGTTCAGATGGTTTTCTTTCCTTTTCTCCATTTAATTTTGACACAACAAAGCACAAAAAAATATATGAACTGAGAGGTGTATGACGGCAGTTCAATTACAGCATTATTCAGTAACAGTAAAAGAATGGGGAGGATAAGGATCAAGGCAAAGTCCTTTACAGGAAAAACAAAGGAATAAGACCATCTTTTGAACTTCAGTGATAGCCAGTCCAGATCCAAAATGGGATTTATACACCTTAAACAACCAGACTGCAGATGTTTCAGTCAAAAAATGAGATTCAACTGCTGCTTATTTGCCTGACTTCAGCAACCACCTAGAGCTTTCTAGGTACTTCACTCTTAGTCTACAGCAATCCAGAAAGGCCTGTTAATTTTGCTTCTTCTGTGGTGTAATCCAGCAGGCATGCTTGATCCTCTGGATAGCATTCATCTCACCTAGGCAGAGGATCTATAATTTAGCTGTCTGCGGCTGAGATATTCACCCTCAGCTCCATTTGTGGCCAGTGAAACACTTGCAGGATGTAGTTCGTCAGCCTTATTTTCTGCCTTACTGTCCGCAAAACCCTGTAAATTCCCGATTCTTTCTATTGACTGTAAAGAGATCTTAGACAATTAATTCAGACTTAGATATCTTCTGTCTATATTAAACCAGATGAATTCTAGCCTTTCAGACTCAGTAGAGGTAGACAGTAGGAGACTCATATGCTGTAACAAGATGACGGATATTGTCCCTACAGGTCAACGTAGGCTGGTTTTGTTGTAGGGCCCTAAAGAGAACATCACTGCTATGTTTTCTCACCACACAGAGAAGGAAATCAAATGCACTGAAGAGATCTGAACCGAATGCCTAAGCTCCACAGGGGTGGTGAAATGTCAGGGCATATCTGTGTTCAGCACCTCATTTAGCTTAAATTGCTGAGGTGATTCTGAAATTCTGAAACCTCTTCTCATAATTCTGTCAGGAACCTAATTTTGATTTTAGAGCTCCAGTCTGGGGATCAAATAGCTAAAAGCTGTATGCCATGTTGCCTAACTTGCAGGCTTACACATCTTTCCCTGGATTTGTCTCTATGAACTTATCAAATGTTTTATTAATAATATGAAATGGCCCATATGAATAGGTAGAATTTAATTTATCCCAAGCCCATAGCCACAAAAGTAGCTATTAAAGAAGTGCAAGATAGCAAAGTCAATTAAAAAAATGGTGGAAAATTTAACAGTTTGAAATATTTTTCCATGTAACTGATAAGAAATAAATAAAAGGGAAAGAAGAACTGGAGTAATGATTACATTCAAAGAAAAGTTCTGAAACAAATTCAGAATCATGTATTCACTGTCCAAAGAGAGTTGCTATAGTCTGAATTAGGCTGCCTTCTCGCCCAGTGAGTTTGGGTTGAATGTAGCACTGAAATCACAGTACTGAAGGTAGGACTCCATACTCTGAAGTACACTCTGTAAAGAGGGCACTATATCACAGCAGCTTTAGTATAATACATACAACAGGAAATGACAGTAAAATTTTCAAATGCAAATTCCATTCAACTTGCAGAGTAATCTCTCTCATTTATGTTTACCTTTGGCCTCAGTTTAAGCGGCACTTCAAAGACCACTCTCCTAACTGGAGCAGTCAAATATCAGTGCTATGATAATATTGGCTCTGTTTGAAAAGCAATGAATGGAGGGTTTGGGGATCTTGTTATAAGGACTTTCTTGGGATCTTTTTGAACTATATTCATGCTGAATAAAATTCAGAACACTACAGAAAGCAGAAGACCCAATTAACCATCTCAAGATTTACAAGGGATGTTAGAGATGCACAAGACTCACACTTTCCCTCTGCACAGAGAACTCTGGTATAGTCACTTGGAGCCATTCATTACTATCCCCAAACCTGTAACTGGTAGCACACCTGTACCACTTTTCTGCCATCTGAACCATCAGGGAACTTCGATCGAAACAGAGCTCTGGAATTTGCAGCTTTGAGTCTACTCGCAGCTATGCAAAGTGTTCCTTGTGTTACAGGAAACTATGAATCCTCTGTCTCTGAGCTTTCACATGCAGCTCTGCTGGACCAGTAGACATTGCCATGACTTGCCCAAATTTCTTGTAAAGAGTTATTATTGCTTTTCTATGATCTTGATGTCTATTGCAGATAATGCACGTAAAGTTTTGTTCTTGGCAGTGCTTTTTCTTCATAGTAGGCCATCAACCTGTACAACTGATTGCCTCCTTTTACCCACACCAATAGCTGTATCAACTGAAAGAAGCAATTAAACCCTCTGAAATAGATAGAACTGACCCTAAAAGTGGCTTGAAGCCCATAATTCCAAAAGTCAGCTTGATCCCCAGAAAAAAAATGAGTTTATAACTGCTGCCAGATTTATAGCCTTGAGATCACACAAACTCAAGTGAAAGCCCATCCTTTCTATGATGTGCTTGGAGCCTTCCTGCATAGCCTAAGGGGTAACAGAAAAGGAAGCTTGGAAACAATACAATTGCTTTGTGTAGAAGTTACATTAGGGGAACTGCAAAAGGGTAAAACACTGAGACTTGAGACAAAGGTGAGGAAAAGAGTCCAAGAAAATGGTTTGATGTTGATGATGAAGCACAGCTGAAAACTGAGAAACATACAACAAGAAGCAAGGTATGGAAATAAAGCATGACAAAAAAGAGAAGGGAAAAAAAGGGACAGTGTGTAAGAAAGCATGCGAATGGGAGGAAGAAGAATCTAAAGACAGAAGATGAGAGCATTGCACTAGAAAGCAAGACTAAAGTGAAAGATTTAAAGATAATACACTGAAAGGAATATGGAAATTGACACAAATGGCAAACAAGAATCAGGTGGTATTTTTAATGAGTTTTTATACCTGACTATGTTTGTTGACTTAGCTCAAAAGCAGAAGAAAGAAAGTGATATTTTTCTTGTTTTTCTGGCAGGGCTGGAACTGCAAAATATCCCTGCGGAGAACTACTTGTCCATGTTTCTATGCAAAGTACTGCAATTAACTTCCTTCTCCCAGACAGCAATGAACATATGCAAATCACATAAGCATTTTACTGACGTATCTAGAGAACAAGTGCAGACCACCAGCAAGCCAAAAGATGTTCTATGCCACAGGTTCTAAACAAACCTACAAAAGTTAGGTACTGGATTCCTGTTTAAATCTGTTAAAATCAGAATACTTACCACCGTTTTAGGAAATGCAACTCAGAAAACATTAAATACTTGATGTATTTTTACATGAAAAAGGGAGTAAGAATGGTAGATAAATTATGTATCTTCTACTACAGTCATTAAAAGAGATATATTTGCAACATGTTATTGAGTTTATTCCTTCAACAACTACAGCAAATCTGGGTGGACTTAAACCTTAGGGTCACAGCTAAAATACCAGCAACGTACAGCTGCAGCTGTTTGCTGTCTGTTATCAGTAATCTTTTATCTTCCCTTTGAAGCTAATCTATCCATCAAGTTGCACAAAGCTCAACAGGGTTTTTTTTTAATTTCCTTTTCAGAAAGGAAACAAAACCTTTTTTTCCAGTATAAAATTTAACTAGTGGAGGCTTTTCTTCTTTTCTTGCTCATCATACATCTTTGGAGTAGTGAGTTGCAGGGGTACATGGAAAGACAAATGACAGCCTTTGCTGATCTTCTCAAACATTTAAAAAAAAAATAAGAAATCACTTCTGCTTTAGCTGTGCTCTTCCTAGACCTTTAAAATATTCAATAGAAAACTCTTTGAAAACTAAATTTTCTTTCCCCAAGCACGAAGAGTAAGGTAGCCACAACTCGGCTGGCAATAGGTATCTGCCTCTTGGGAAAAAAGGTCTCTGGCTTGAAGGTGGGGATATTGAATCTGTTCAAACAAACAACAGTCAACAAATACTTCCTCTGAGCTTTGAACATATGTTATTTAATTTTTTAAAGTCTCAAGTAGTTTGCTCTGTTTTTTGCGGGCTTCACTATAACCCAGGGCCGGCATGCAGAGAACATATACGCATTCACCCTGGTATTTTTCTGGCTTCTAAGTTAGCAACAGAGTTTTCCTGAGAAAGCCTGATCCCACATGTTCTTTGGTGCAGGACTGTTTGGCAGTATGGGGTACCCCTTTCACTAAATCTCGTTGCATCCCCTTTCCAAATATGAGTTCGTATATTTTGTGGGAAACATAGGATATCTGTTAATGCGAAATTTTATGACAACTTTAACTTTTAAGGACTTTCTTACTACAGCTCGTGTTTAAATTATTAGAAGTAGTGGATTAGCCACAGAACAATGATACTGAAACCATAAGTGAGAAAAACTAAAGGGAAAATAAATTAATCAAAATGCATTTCTGAATGTCTACTAAGTAATGTCAAATGAGAAAAAGGGACACTTTGTCATTTTCCTTTTCTAAATTTGGTTTAGATTTCAGACAATTTTGTGCTGCACAGATGGAAGTGGCTTGCTTACAGTTCATTTAGGATTAATTGGCTTTCTGCTCATTCAGTGCCAAAACAAAATTTTACTTTAGGAATGGCATATGAATTTCCAGCTGCTTTAGCTTAACTTATGTGAGATACTAATGGAAATATGAATTTCAGCTGTGAGGTTACAGCTTCCCAGAGGGACCTATGAATAGACCTTCATGACCAACCTACTGTGTAAGTAAATAGTGTTGGATAGTATTTTTATTCTGAAATACAAATTACAACTGGAAAAACAAATGAGCTAAATGAAACCTGTGTACATCAACATACACCCTCAGATAAAGCTAAGTTAGACTGGAAAAGTAGACAGCAAAATATACAAGGTTAAGGTAGTAGATATGTGAAAAATGCTGGCTACAGTGTGGGTCATTTCAAGATTCTGTGGTTTACACCTCTTTTGGTATTGATTCCTAACTTTAGTATTTCTAAAGCAACTCAAAATAAAAGACTGAAATATATTTTTAAATAATATATGATTTACACTGTAGGAGAGAAGGCACAACGTTGAAGATACCACTAGAAGCCTGGGAAAACAGAATATAAAATCTTTTGTAACATTTATAAAATAGAATTCAGCATAAGAAGTACTTTTACAACCCATTGTAACATTTGTAAGAAGCTTGCTCACAGTTCACAAATCATTTAAATGTCATGGGCCACATTAATAGTAGGAATCATATAATCATATGATTACCCAATGTTTGTAAGTGTGAGCATTGAAAAACTGAAAAAAAATTGCTGCAGCTTAGATTTTGTATGTTCTTGATTTCCAGTGTATCTAGTATTCAACTAGAAGCCGATAAAGTTATAAAAAGAATAATAATGAAAGATGGATTTTTTTTTACCTAAATGAAGCCTGATCTCATTAGTAAAGCGAAAATTTCTGAAAATCTTACTCAAGCTGCTACAATTGGCAAAATACATGCGTTCTGGAAGGACTTGTCCACACACATAAATACACAGTGCAAGGCCCCACACCAGTATTTCTCTGACCTACCAAGAAAAAAAATGGCCTGAGACAGTCAGTAGGGAGAAAGATCCCAAAACTTGAAACTAATAATCGCCCTTTTTTCTCTAATGCAAGAAGATTCTTCTGTGAGTTAACAGCATTTCTGTAATTAGATAATCATATCAAGTGATCCGGTATGCCGAGCACTAGTTTTGACAGTGCCCACAGCCAGCAGTCGAGGCTACTCGGCCTGAAACCGGAGGAAAACTTTGATGTGAACAGTAGCTGTTTGCTTTGGGTTGCAGATGCCGTTACAGACTCCTGAAATTAAATGGGTAAAAGCAAGTGTTGCGGACGCAGCAATTGTGCACACTGGGAGCCTTGTGATTAGCCCAAGCTGCTTTCCGAGCATAAACCTAATTCCGTCACAAAGACAGCTTGCCCTTTCATTCCTGAGAGGCAAGTGACCTCATGGAAACGTTCACAATCTGCTCACGCCCTTCAGGGACACTCTTTCAAAACAAGACACCCCATTTGGTCTTAGAAAATCTTTGGGCTCCATTTTGTGCTCAGACTGCTTCTAGAATGCGTTTTAAAAAGTGTATCTCAGCTGCTTTCTGTATATGTGCCAGCTCAACTTCATCTCCTCTCCACCCCACTCCTCCCTTAGGATACTAATCCAAACCTTTTCTGTAGGTCAGCTAGCATGACAGAAGGAAACAACTACAACTCTGTTATCAACTACCAAACTTTTAAGCCATCCATTACCCAGGTACTAAATGTCCAACTATTAGAGCCACACAGCAAGAGACACTTCTGCAGTCCTTAGGACATCAAAGTCATGAATTCAGTGAAATCGCCATTGTTTTGCTGCACAAGAACAGGAATCTGTTTTATGTGGCATGTAGAAGCAACCTTCAGTATCTCAGTCCTGGCAATGGACAGTACAACAAACGTGCCTGCCTACAGTGTAAAATGTTGCAGGAGCTGCACTAGCAGAACTGATTGACTGAGGGTGCTGTGAAAAAAACCTCCTCGAAAACATAAAAAAACACGGTTTGAGTAAGTGCTGCATTTCACAAGAGAAAGAGATAAAGGCCACTCTTCTCAGAACGAAGGTTTTGCCTCTCAGGAAAATGCTTATTTCTATTATTTGCTTTCCCTATACGGAAATGTACGAAAAGTTTCCTCTTTCTAGCTTGATGTCATTCACAGTAGCAACAGCAATTATTGAAACAGTCATGTACTAAAAATAACCTCATTGTCCCTCAAGCAGAAGAAAAATGTAAGCAGGTTGTTTTGGTTTGCTTTGTTTTCCTCTGGAGTAACCTACTAAGTGGTACGGATTTATTCCCTCATGACAAAGGTTACTGGAGAAGGTTATTTCACTGCATGTCCTGTATGTCTCCAGATTCCTCCTGATTGTCACCAACCTGGCTCTAAACCTTTGGTTTCAACAGAGAAATAGCACTGGGACGCATTTTGTGAAAGAGGAAGGTGATGGACAATAATTTATTGCATCAGTTGGCATTTTCTGACAACTTCAGTTCCGCTGAGCACAGCGCAGGGCAGGGATGGAGATGCTGGTTCCATGTCTGAGGCCTCAGGGGGCTGCATGCCTGGGTCAAAGAGAGCAGGTGAGAACTGGGCTTCCCAACAGCCAGCCCTGCATCCCCTCGGTCCTCTCAGGCAATATTACTGAGGTGACGCAGGGAGGGGTTTATTTGTTTGGTTGGTTTTTTTTAATGGAAGGGAGAAATGTGGAATCCTCTAACGGCAACTTGCCAGTGACACAGCTGGGGTCAGGATTTCTGTTAAGAAGGAAAGTACCTCTTGATAGACAAGGCATATGGATTTCACACAAAGCCTGGGAATAAGGAAACAGAAATACAGGTGGGGAAAGTTTTGATCGTCTATTGGGAAAGCTTAATGAGAGGGGGAATCATTAAGTGGTGGAGTAGTTACTCAATGGGCATGAGGGAACCTTGAAGACCAGGGAAGGTTGAAGTCATGCTTGTAGAAACATCAGAAATATGCACTGTTGTGAGCAATGCTGCATGGGTGGCACATAGGTCAGATCATCTTGTCTTTTCCACATCCAACTTTAGCTTTAGACATTTCACAAAACCACACCTAAAACTCTGAGGCAGCCATCACTAATCAGAGTGTCAACAGAGTCACCATGACTAACTGTGTAAGTCCAGATGCTGGTGATGGAAAAGTCCTATAAGGTCATCAGTCCATGCCTTGGGCCATGCTGCACTGAAGATACTGTCACAGACGGAACATTTTCTTTTTAAAGCATGGGGTTGGGTGCCAGAAAACAGAGGCTCTGTTCCTGGTTTGCTTTTGATTTCCTGCATGGGCTTCTGCAAAGCCACTTGGACTTTCTGTGCTTGAATTCCACCATCTAGGAAGTCAGTACAACACCTACCTACCTCACTGTGCGGCTCCAAATTCTAGCATAGGCTAGAATCCAAAGGCCTTTATTATGGAAATTACTGTACACGTACATGTAATGATTTCTTATTCCTGTTGCACATTTCTGAGCCTATTGCTGGACAGTAGTGTCCAGGACTGTAACTCGGGCAAACCTGCCTTTGCTGTAAATGGTTCTTCTTACCTACTCTTCAAAGATGTAAAGGATAGTGCAAGTAACCTGAGATTCTCCTGTGAGCTTTCAAATCCAAAACATATTTTAATTGTTGCATGAGTGTTCTTTGCTCACTGTTTCCATTTCGGGCTTTTGTTTTTAAAACACAGTAAACAGTTAATAAGAAACCGAGGATTTAAAATTACCAGGAAAAAAATGCATACCTATTTTTGACAATAGTTTAAATAAATTGATTGAATTATATGCCACAAGGTAGGCATCTGGCATTACTTTAGTATATCTGCTGATCTTCACCAACAACAGCTGCTGCACTCATGGTTAGCTAAAACTTAACAAGTTATGGTGGCTGCATGCAAAAGAAACAACCAGCCATTAGACTGATGCTTCACCTATCAATGCTGAACACTTGCTTTAGTGATCTGAATTTAGTCCTGCAGACAACATGGCAGCCACAGATATAATAAAATATCCTTCCCGTGTGTTTTCTAAGAGGTTCATTTTTTAAAAGATATTGCAGAGATTTTATCTTCATATTAAGAAACAGGAATGTATCATCTTCACAATTTTCCATTACATTTTACCAGCACTGTATCATAGTCATATAGTAAAAAGTTTTTGTAAGTGATAAAATCTTGTTTTACTGGTACTGTCTTATAGTCAGTAAGCTCATATGATAATGTTCTAATGAAGAAAAAGAAAGGAATTTTATTTTCATAACACTATATTATTAATATAGAGAACTAGGTGATCTTACTGTCTCAATGTTTCTGTAGTATTAAAATTTAGAAGACGGTCTGTTAAATTTACTGGCCAAAAGCCTAAATGTTTGGCAAATTAATATAAAAATAACTTTTTCTTCCCCCACACTCTGAGATTCCAAAAATATTTTTTTAAGTGCTAAGTGAAACCATTTTCAATATACTTTCTTTTTCATTAGAAAGACAGATCTTCCAAAGGATTTTGGGTGGAAAGAAATACATACTCTGCAGTAGTGACTGGAATTTGGGACACTTACACTGATATTCAACTTCCTTAATTTTAGACATCTAAAATTTGAACTTTTGAGTCTGATCTAGTGACCTTAGGTTGCTTGTATAATCAATGGAGAGAAGCAGAGACAGGCCAATTCATCTGACTGATGCTGTATATGAATTTTAGTATAAAATGAACCTCCTTCTAAAGGCAGTTTCTAGGGTAAGTAGCCCAGATTTTGATATTTAACTTTTAGACATTCAAAATTAGGTAGATGAGTTGCATCCTTAGTTAAAAATACTTTGTGTGTGTAAATTGGAGAGGATCTATCTCATTCTAGTCTTCTCCAAAAGTACAGCTCAGTTAAAATAAAAAAAAAAAAAATTGAAAAAGTTGTGGTTTTGTAACATTTTTCATTCTAGAAGAATTGCCATTTCCTGATGAAGAATTATGGAGACAAATTTCCAGAAAAATCTACTGAAAGGTCTTCAGTAACTATAAAGAATTTTTTTTTCCTTAGAGAAATTACTCCAGCAGAGTTACAAGGAGTTAATGCAATATTTCCCCCTTTTCATGTATTAGGAAGAAATTTTGGTGGGACATACACCCTGGGTTTTTTCTCTGCTGTTTCCCTGTGTAGACATTATCAGAGACAGGACTTTTACAGACACTTTTAGAGACAGGACTCTTTTCAAGTTGGGCTTTGTCCAACTACTATGGCAGTTTTTACACTATTGCTTTGTCATAGTTCCATCAGCGTCAATGCAATTGTACAAATGCTCGTCTTTGAAGTGAGATCATAGTGAGCTATGGAATTGCTTCCTTCCTCCACCTGTTGCAATTTCCATGGCCTAACAAACTTCACAAGGACAGGCATGTTTGTCTGAGGACACCAATGACCAGAAGGCACTGTGGGATCTGTGATGCATTAGATAGAAATGGATCCTGTATTGCACATTTCCATGATTAAATAAAAATGTAATAATTATGATTACATATTGAAATGGATTTTTAAGCTGCTGTTGGAATACAGATTGTTATTTAACTCTTTCTGCAACAGAGATCTGCACTTGCGGAGTCTTGATCGATATCAAGTTTTGGGCTCCCTATTATAAAAAAGACAGTGACATACAACAGCAAATCCAGCTGAGGGCCAAGATAGTCAGGAGACCGGAAAGCATGACATATACAAAAAGGCTGAAGGAATTGTTTTTATTCATCATGAAGAAGAGAAGGCTAAGGGGACACCTCATTGCTGCCTGTAGCTACTGAAAGGTAGGGTGCAAAGGAGATGGAGTCAGACTTTTCTCAAACATGCACCAGCATGAGAGGCAACAAACAAAAGATGGAATGAGGGAAATTCCAACTAGGGCTAAGGTTAGGGTTAGAGTTAGGGTTAGGGTTAGGGTTAGGGACAGGAGAGAGTCTGTAGAGTTTCCATGCTTGAAGACAAAACCCACTCCACACAGCCCCGAGCAACCTGCCACCTGACCCTGCTTTGAGCAGGGGATTGCACCTGGTGGCCTCCAGAGTCTCGTCCAACGTGAATTACTCTGTCATGCTATACTGACCATGGTCATTCACCCACGGAATATGAGTTTAGCGTGAAAAACCCTGGCCTTCTTTAAATTAACCGATTTATGTACAGGCCGAAGAATCATGTCCCCATCAATCTTACTCAGTTCAATAAAGCAAATTGTACTGGATTTGCTGTAAAATATCAAGGCACTCATAATCACTGCAGAGTGAGTGTCACTGAAAAAAAAATACAGTCAATAATACAACTGGATTTACAACAATTTGAGGGTTTATGTTTGAAAAAGAACCTGTATTAGTTGTTATAATCACATTTTATTTTACACAATCATCCAGATTAAGCCTAAGTGATTCACAAAAAGACTATCAGGATCATAATTTTCCATATAATTGCAATACATGTATTTTTTTATGGTATAGAAATGAATTTTTAAAAGAATTTTTAATGAGGTACTTACCTTTGTAATTTGATGTAGCAATTAGAATCCTTAATGGTACGCTGAAGCTTTCCTTTGAAGCCATTCCCTCTTCCTTCCACTTTGAGTTGAGGGAAGGGGATTTCTTTTTTAATTATTTTTGCTAATCTTTTTGGTGTACACTTAATTTATCAACGGCATCATAAATCCTGCATTTAGCAGTGGTGGTTTTGATCTTTTGTACCAACATTTGTCTTTGGGAAACTTAAGACTTTCGCCCTACTATAGCACACATCAGAAAATGAAAGACTGCATGTTTTTATTTGCCAGCATAATTACACATAATAATAAATCTTCGGGTAGGAGCACGAGGATATCCAGTGTGCAGTGTGAAGTTCTTACACTGAGAGTGGTTATTACATTTTGTAACTGAACAAAAATTAAATATCACACATATCAAAATGCCTATAAGTCAAATATTCGGCACCCTGCACAATAAAAATATGCTTGATGGACAAGCTTGCATATTAAAATGAGAAAAAAAAAAGCAACATTCCTTAATAGAATAATATGTCCATTAAGGTGACATATTTGTGCTTATAAGGAATATAAAATCAGCAGAACTTATAAAGAAGAAGAACAGAATTATACACTGAAGAAAAAGGTCACCCTAGATAAAGTATCTTAATGTAATCAATTTGAGTCTTCTGTTTTGCATCCACACTGGTTTTATAGCTTTACGTCATTTAATTTGGGGTTAATCCTATGATTTGTGGTTACAAGTAGATTTTTAATTTTATTTTTCCTCAAACTCAGTCCTAAAATCCAGGAAGCCATTCCATATCCTGTCATGTGAGCAGAAAAAGGTGTGAGCATGCTTCTCTCTCCTCTCTCCTTAGTTTCACTGAATTTGCATTTCAAACTTCATAATCTCAAAGTTCACCTAAGACTGTTTCCATGGCACAAAAATTCAACCTACGCTTTGACTTAACAGCAATATTTTGGGCAATGATACAATTTCATGTGATTTCACTATGGCTATTTCATATAGTTCTTGATTTCACATTTTCTTAAATCCCTTTTAGTATAATCCTCTTCAAAAGAATTATTATGCAATCAGGTTACATTGCATCAGTTTTTTTGCCAGTGCAACAGTTATGATATCAGTGAGAGCAAAATCTGGCAGTCCTGATATGATCTGAAACCAATATTTCAGTTTTCACACTATCCCAAATTATGAAGGCGGCTCCTATGATAGCATTGCCTGCCCAGAGAAAATTAGAAGATTCAGTTGGTGAGCCATATTTCAATTTTTTAAAAATAGCTTTTAAATGAAAGACATCATATTCATGAGAGAATTGCCATATCCAGAGCTTCTAAATAAAGATGCAATAAACATGGGGTAGAAGACTCAGAAAGAAAGGCCTCAAGTTTGCACTTAGAAGCCAAAGCTTAGCCCACTTGCAGGGGCTGCCTGTAAAGGAAATAGGTTTCCAGTGGTAATTCATCTCCCTTCATTAAGAGGGACAAACAGTTTATGAGTACAAACCTTGCCTGTCTCTGTCCCTTATGGTCTTTCAGCCTGGTCCACACCCCATCCCATTCTATCTTACAAAATGTCTCAAGGTAACAGCACAGGTATAGGCGCAATCCACAGCAGAGAGATGTTTCTGGAAAAAACGGAGACATTTTATGGAAGAGGAGTTTATGCTTGGGGGATTAGAGAGAAAGAGGGATGGAAAGGGGCTGCACCATGCCCAGGCTTTGCCACTGCAGGGGCTCGGGACGCAATAAGCACCAACCCAGAGCTTTGGGCTCCTCTGCAGCCTACACCCAGGAGCCGTATGACAGTCCCGCACTGCTCCTGAAAAAAATATGGAGGTACATCTCACAATCGCAAAGCAAATCACGATTGTTCCAGTCCCCGCAGCGTTCAAGGACATTATCAAATGTCCAGAGTTGACCCTTTCTCAAGCTGGGTAAACTCAATCAATTTCCAAATGCGATTTGCGATGCAAATGCTTGCAGATTTCCATTCATCCCATCCCGAAGCACTGAAAGAAGCACATGCAAATATTTAAATTCTGCTGTTGAATTTTCTCCCTGTTCATTGCAGCCTTGCACTTTCCACTCCAAACTGGGGGAATTAAAAAAAGTTTTTAGTATTTCTACAGCTACTCAAAACACCACCACACACACTACAAATGGCACAAGTGGAACATCATTGTAGCTGTTGTTGAATCAATTTCCCTTTTCATTTGTGAAACACAGGAGGCAAAATGTTGTGAGAAGCAGGCACATAAAAGAGAGAATTTAATTAACTAAAAAAACCTCATAGGCAAGTCATGTTGAGACAGATCACTAGTGTTGGAGACTCCAGGAGTCTCTGCCGTGTAACCAGGGGATTTCCCAGCAGCCTGTCCCAACTCAAGGTGAGCACAAGGTGCTGACGAATTAAAGAATAAAATAGTTCCTTTGTGCTTCCAATTTGAGGATTTTCATAATCCTCAGTGAAAAAGGTTCATATGCCACACATCTCCAAGGATGCAAAGTATTGCCCATGAAAGGAAGGGAAAAGGAAAGAAAACGAAAAAGAAAATGAAGCTTCTGTGACCTGCTTAAAGCTGGTTGGTAGCTGTGTGGCAGAGAGAAGACTGCAGCTCGAAGAGTTCATCCAAGCTGACACATCTGGGCAGATAAGGGCAGAGAATGGAAGTATTTGGGCCAGTCAGAGTAGAAGCAACAGGACTGAGAGGACGTGGGGATATGGAAAGACAGCAGCAAGTCTTTTTGACAGGCAGGGAAAGCCAAAATATGACAGTGTCCCTGGGAGTAAAAGGCAAGGTGTCTGAGAGACAACCCAGGAACATAAGTGTCCCCGAGGATGACCGCACGTCTGAGGGGCTCTCTCTTGGGGAGAAGGAAGGAAATGTGGCAACAGGAGTTTCTGCAAGTAGGTGTCAGGCAGCAGTAGAGCAGGCATCTGTGAGGGGGTGAGCGGGAGTGTTGGGAGTGGAGAATGGAGGAGGGAGGAGTATGAGGAGTCGTGGTTCACACTCAGGAGAACTCACGCTAGGAGACAAAGTGTTAAGAGAAACGAAGGGAGGCAGCAGAAGGCAAGCAGAATAGCAGGGGGGAAGTTAGGGCTATGAGGTTAGATGGGGGAAAAATGTGCTCCACAAGAGGGCTGAGGATGAAAATACTAGTACTAAAGAAATGAACTGAAAGACAAGTTGCAAACCAAAGGAAGAAGCAGCAAAGAAATGTACCCCTGTGGAGGAGAGAAGTAACACTGGAATGAGAACAGATTTAAGAAAGCATAAACAGGAATAAGAATATGATGAGCCTGCAGCAATCTTCAGAAACTATTCCCCATGGTATTTATGTAGCTATGCAGGATTCTGCAAATGTGGGTCTCAATCTGCATGGAAAATATTGTGTGATATTTGGGTCACAGGCCATTTGCCTTTATCCCATACGTCTTTCATGTTTGCATTGTACAGACACAGTCTGAAACACAAAACTCATCATCCACTCACAGTACCTGCAATGAAATATCTGCAGCTATTATGCATTGAATTTTACGAGGCGATGGTGTCTTCTTCCTAGAGCTATGTACAGTTTGAGTGTTTATTTAAGGAAGGCAATGTACCTGAAATATGCATTTCATAAGGCTGTCTTGCATGAAAGGGATGACATTGTCAGGAAATTTTAAATTCCTCTGTCATTATCAGAAGATATTCATTCTCTGTGATAACTTCTCTGTGATGATACAAGCGGTTCCATTTGTACAGACTATGCCATGCCGGGCAATTTTGGCAGACACAAGGCATCTGCCAGCACTCTTCAGGCTCTTCCTGCCAAATTGCCAGCCCGCAGAGCTGCAATGAGCACTTTCCTCCTGCCAGCATCACCGGGCAGTTCGTGCCTCCCTCAGCTCCCTCCCTTGCTCCTGAGAAGCTGCTGCTACACACAGAGCACCGCTAAGGCCAGATGTTCTGGGTGGATCCGCTGCCTGCTCCTTGTCTGCTCCTACCCAGCCCCGTGGGGGAGCGGCGCAGCAGGGGCAGAGTCAGCTCTTCCCAACAGCAGCTTAGGAAGCACCTGGTTAACAGCGTGAGTTTCATAATTGAATAACTTCTGCGGTCTATTGGGAAGAGGTTTAATTTCTTCCAATTTTGGTTTGCCTTTTTTTTTTTTTTTTAATTTTTTGGAAGGGGGGATATTCAGTGTTACTCTGGAAAGCAGGGCTCATTTCTCTGTGTTTCAGAGCAGAGGACGTTAAAAGCCTGTGTGGAGCATGTGATGTGTCAGGAAGATTAGGCTGTACCTTGAAATTATCTTTCTCTTTATGGCACATTACGAATGGGATCCGCTCATTCTGTTCTCGGGAGGCTACAGCACTCAATTACTCTCTTCTCATTTATTTCAGGGAGCGCCAGCAGCAAGATGCTGCCCCTTCCTCGGTGTTTCCAAATGGATAATGTTAGTGCCACAGTCCCAGATTCCTAGGACCTTACAGGGGACTAAAGTGACATTCTAATCAACCATTTTAAAATTGATTCTAAGAGACTCAGGTTTGCACAGTGTTAACTTTAGGTAGGGCTGCACTAGTCCTACAAACAGCTTTAAACATGGAAAAGACAAAAGCCTATTTCCAAAGCATTTTATGACTGCCTTCTGCCTAGCCTCAGTCACGCTTTCCAGAGAAGGTTTTTCATTTATGTAATCCTAAATATTGGTGCTACTTCAGCTGAAGGTACTAAACCGTACAAGTATTTCCAGCACAAGCCAGGGCTATCTTGAGATATCCACCACATAGGAGAGGCATTTTTTCTGCAAATCACGGGCAAATGTAAATGTTTTTATATTTCTGATTAATTGAAGGCAGGATCTCAGGGATCAGGAGGAATTAGAATGAAATTTCGCTAAGGATTAGCATTTGTAAACATAGCAAACTGAAAAATATTTACCAGTATATTTTGAGGAAAGCTATTTTTTCATAGGAAAGGAATACACATATGATCCCTGTAGGGTTCCTTAGGGCTGATGGAGTGTGCCCTCCTGCAAGAACTGAGCAGATGCTAAACCAGCTCCATTTGAGATAAATTTCTGAAAACATAAGGCCTACAGTCATTCCTGCCTCTTTCAGCAGTTGTGATGTAGAGAAAGTCCAGTTCCTGTGAGAGGTTTCAGCATAAAAATGAAACTTTGCAATAAATTTTATGGTACTATTTGCATTGCAGCACATCTTGGAGCCCCATTTATGTTCTTGGATACCTCACCAAGATAGACACAAGTAATGCAACAGCCAGTGCCTCCAAGAAGCTTGCACTGAAGATAAATGACAACTTAATCACCTTTACTAGTTGGAAAATACAATATATTCTTAAAATTTTACTAGATTATAATGAACAAAATGTATTGTTGCACAGAAAGAGCAAAGCGAACTACTCAAAAAAAACCCCAAACAACAAAACATAACAAAACAAAACAAAGACGTAGTCTTTTTTCTTAGCTTAATGATGAACTTCATTTGCAGAGTGACACAGTTTTAACCCTCTGAGAGGGAAGATGAGGTATTCAGACAGTTCACTGAGTAGCAGGAGTAGCTGTTGGCCAAGGAGGTGTGAGCAGACGTGGCATGTAGTGCCAGGGCTGTATAAGTATCCCCTTGACAGAAGAGACTTTACCCCATCTTTTTAAAAGCAAAAATGAATGTAAGTGTTTTAATTATCCTCAAATTATCTGTATATACACCTTATGTATCTGTATACATGCCTTTCACATTTTATTGGCTTAGAATACCGAGGAACTGTATCACAGGATTAAAGCACCCCTGGACTGGCAGAGTATTTTTAGGAGAATGACGGGGAAGTCCATTTCATGGCACGGTGGGGAACAAATACTCAAGGCAGAGTTTTCACTCCACAGGAAAACTTGAGCCTGTAATAGTTCTAGTTCACACCGCTTATCACCAATTTGTTGGCATCCCAAACCTTTCTAAGATGTTTGATGGGTATACTTTGAATGAAAAGAATATATAACACAATAAATAGGTTTTACCCTCCCCTTCGAAAACAGAAATCATGAGGGGCATGGTATTCCTTTCAACAGTCACCTGCTGACCCCACCACATTGCACATAGACCTGTGTGAATTAGGTAGAGATGTGCAGGCAGCCCCGTTCTGGTACAGCAACGTGGAATATGACTGGGAGTCCTCTCCTCCCTACACATGGTTCACGTCAGTGAGGAGGAAGTCTTCAATGGCTGTGCATATTTTTCAAATCAAATTGAGCTTTCTTCTCAGCCACCTCCTTAGTCCAGCTCTAAGCAAGTGTTAACAGCAGGTCTAAGCGAGTCTCACACAACAGAAGACACGTCTGTGTCCTGTCTAACTGCCCTGGCAGGGCACTGAGCATAAGCAATTAAAAACTGCCTCTCAGCTGGCCTTATCAGCTTGGGCAGCTGGCTTTGGCTCAGGCAACAGTCATCACCCATCCAGGCAGATATGCCCTGGGCTACAAGGCATGAAACCCAGGTGGAATAATAGGCCCTCCATGGCAAGACACAGGTGTGATCAAGTGCACCTGAAACCCAGCTCTTACCCAAGCTTGGCGAGTTGCCCTCCTGTAGAGGCCTCTTAACTTTTTGTGTCTATCTTGGAAAGCTGGGCTTCCTCTGCCTCCCACAGAGCAGCCAGCAGGCTGATCAAACCACCGGGGGTTAGGGGTCTGAACCTGATGTAGTGGTATGCCTCACCTGCACCCTCTTCCCTTGTCCAACACATCATTTCAAACTCAACAGAATTACAGGTTTGCACAAAATACGGAAACACACTTATGACAGTCCTCGGTAAAATAATTGGAGGATGATTCCTATAGTTCCATCTAATCTTTGAAAGAAAAAGAGCAACACATGGTTTGCTGTCATCCCCGTCACTCTGCAAATCCCTCTCTGGACTGTCATCAGCCAGGCTAAATTTTCTGGCACATGTCAGCCACCCTGCCGGACCTTTGTGTCCAGAGGCACAGCAGCTGCCCATGGCACAGGCTTAGCTGTGCAAGCACGTGAAGTCCTGCCAGAAGGACCAGGAGATCTTCTGTATCAGCCATGAGAGGGGATGGAGTCTGACCTAGAGGAAACGCTTCCCGCAGACCTGCCCCACGTGGCAAAGCCCTGACAGCAAAATACAGAAATAAATGCCTAACTGTCAGACTAGTACATCACGTAAGGGAAATCCATGGGACTACACGAAGTATATTTCATACGCAGGTGGACTACATGGCATCACATATCTGGTAAGAGGACTGCAACATTGTACTACAATCTCTTTCAGATGTTAAATATGATGTTTTATCTCAAGTGAAATAGGGTCGTGTTTTGTATGTTTTTTAATTTTATCAGAGCTAGACAAATTACATTTAGTCCCCGCAATGTGATCAGCAGTTTTAAAGCCTAGCTGATCCTAATCCTCTTCCATAACGCTGCCCTAGATGTCATCCCCTGACCTGTGTGTCACAGTGCTTTAAAAACATACAACTGCTGAACTCATTACACTGCAGATTGAAGCATGAATGTGTATCAGCTGTTCTCGTTAGCCTCTAATGCTCAGAGGTCCTCTCTGAAGGGTAAGTTACATCTCCCACAGTGGTTGAGTGACTGAGACAAAAAATACAACTGTGAAATAATAATGTAAAGCTATTTTAGGCCTGTGGAGAGTGTTTCCTGGTTAGATCAATGTTGGAGATGCTGTAGGAAACATACCAGAAACAGCTGGAGCTGCATTCAGCCTCATGAGAAGGGAGAGAGATGGGGACAGGATGAATGTACACAAAAACAAAACAAGAGCAAAACCACATTATCATGTCTGTGCTTTTTGTCGAATTTCATTTCCCTTTCTTTACACATGGAAACTCTTTTCTCTGAGTCCCATCTTACAGAATGCATTTTCAGCTCTCTAGTGCAAAAACAAAAGCCAAGTTGTTTTTGACGTACATTCTAGCAGTTGAATAGCCATTAAAAACTATGAGGCTGATGATGTGTGGCTAACTATTAGACACCAAAGAGAAAGGTTCACGAACTGTAGGCAGTCAACTTCCCTTCCACATGCAGTTATGACAGAGCCCAGTTTCACATGAAACCTCCCATCACACCGAATCAAGTCAATCTACAGCTTTTTGCTGTCTTATCATACATTGTGGATAAAAGAGAGCTAGAGACAACAGAGACAGTGAAAGCAGAGACGAAGAAAACAGAGACAGTGCTGGAGAAAATGAGCATTTCCTGCAACTTGTCATTTGTCACAAGTCAAGAGCCAGCTCTGTTCAGACATTTCACTCTCAGACCCGTTGTCTCGGAACTCCAGTAGGCCAACCGAAGGTGCAGCACACTTGAAGGACCTCAGAAGTGGGGAAAGGAGAGGAAAAAAGCAAAGCAAGCAATTCATAGGAAATATTCAGCTATGTCTGAAGTGGGAGAGCGAGCTATCCTGAGGCCACTGTGCCTTGCACGCCACTAGCAACCCCCGTCTACCCCGTCTACCTTCGGGGTTGTCTACATGGCTACGCACAGACAGTTGCAAGCAGGTTCTGCCCACGGTGCAAGCTGGCAGATAACCATAACCACACGAGGGAATAGCCAGGAGAGGAGCAAGTCCCCCCAAGAATGAAGGAATGGTTTTACAAGCAAAGTGCTATGGGAATGCCAAAATGAGCTGAGGAAGAAGCAGAGTTTCCTTGTAAAACACTCCAGATCCTCAAGTGGGTGCTGCTAAATCCACTTCTGGGCTTCATAAACTAAATTACAAACACAAACACTAACCAGACATGCAATTCATTTTCTTCCTCCAAACACTAACCTTGGAAATTTTAACTGTGTTTTTAATATAGGCTAAAAGACCACAAAAGCTAAATGATCATGCCAGCTGCATAGCTTAAGCTGATCTTTCAAACTACCCGACCATGGTGGCTGTTCCCTTCAGTTTTGAGGGAAATGCTTTTATGAGAAAGTGTAGGGTGGAGGGGAAGGAAAAAAAATCAGCAACTTTGCTTTATATACTATTCTTGTAATAGCAGAGTTTGGTTAGCACATCCAACACAAGAACCTGAAAAAGGCTAGAGCAAAACATCAGGCAGGAGTTGTTCAGAGGGATCAGATGGATATCTCAGGAAAAATTACGCTTTCATCTTTTTATTGCCTCCATAAAAAAGGTAGTATTTATAATTATTAATTATTATCAACAATTAATTATTATTTATACTATTTTCCAGACCTACAACAATATAGATACCAATCCTTACTTCTGTGAGTAATTTCGTGTGACCAAATAGACACAGGCATTTCCAGAAATGGGCACATATGAATCATCCTCACTGCGCTCTATGCTTTAACCAAGTTCTGCTTTAGATTAATACTCATTTTTAGAATCCAACACAGAAGCACAAAGACATCATCAGTGTGCTTCTGGCTTTCTTACAGAATTGGAAGGAACAGTCTTCTCAGCAGAACTCTCTTTCTTCTATTGATTTTTTATTTTAAGAAACAACAAGAAGCAAAAGCAATTTTTCATTCAAAGGACAGGGCCCCCACTTCAGTTTTCAGACAGTATTTTCAGCTGGGCCACTGTTCCCTGTGCTCCAGTACACCTCAGTGAATCTTCATAGCACTAACACAGAAATGGGAACTGAATGTCAGGTCTAAGAGTTTACACAAAGTGTACAGCGAAATCAAGAACAAGTATTCTGTTTCTGGATTACTTCAAATATTAGGAAAATATAGTTTCTTATCTCAGTGTCTTTGCAGCCAGGATCTCTCTAATGTGAATGAAAATGTGAAGGCACAATTAGGCAGGCTTTAGTAGAGAAGGCCTTTGTGGTTCACCCACAGAAAGCAGAGGGGACAGTGGTGATTAGAAAATTGAAGGAGAGGAGAGAGGATTTTTTATTGCTGCAAGTGGTCCATACACATCACCAGAATTCTCAAGAATTTATAAACATTCAAAAATTTAAATCAGAGGTATTCTTTTTCTCTTTTCTTTCTGTCTTTCTTTCTTTCTTTCTTTCTTTCTTTCTTTCTTTCTTCTCTTTCTTTCTTTCTGTTTCTTTCTTTCTTTCTCTTTCTTTATTCTTTCTCTCTTTCTCTCTTTCTCTCTCTCTCTCTTTCCCTCTGTCTCTCTCTCTGTCTCTCTCTCTGTCTCTCTCTCTTTTTCTCTGTCTTTCTCTCTTTCTTTATCTTTTTCTTTCTCTCTTTCTCTCTCTCTGTCCCTTTTTCTCTTGTTCTCACTTTTAAAGATAATCTGGGTTTACTTTCTAAAGCACAGACTTAGCAAAAGCACAATGAACAAAAGCAATGTCAAAAAGTGAGCAAGACTATACATGTTCTTAAGGTCAGGGCTGTATTTAAGAATCCGGAAGAAGTGGAGTGCACATTTATTCAGCATTTTCTTAGCACAAAAATTCTATAAATATGACATTTTCGTATGTCTTTTGAAATATTATGTTCTCTCATGTACATATATGAAGTATATAGTCTATTCAAATTTTAAAACATTAACTGGAATATTAAAAATTAAGAGAAAAATTAACATAATGAAATTGCCCACTACAAGTTTGTCTTTTAGATAACAGGAAAAGGGCTATTCCAGACAATATATGGTCATTCAGCTGACATCTGCATCAGCCCCAAGCTGTGACAGACAAAGCTGTACTACCTTCATGTCACAGAACAACAGGGATAATGCAATAATCAGAATTTAAACTGCTGAATAAGTTAAATGATGCATGACAATAAAACTAGATGAAAGAAACAGTGATCATGAATAACGAATTGCAAAGAGCAGGAAGAATGCTGAAAATGACAATTACAGCAGCAAAATTGGACTGACATCATGCACCGTGGCGGGGAAAGAGAAATGGACAAAATGCACGAACTGGATCTGGGGATGTCTTGTGTATATGTCCTGCCCTTCAGGATGAGAGAGCATACACACACCAAAACCTGATATAGAATTGCAACTTGTCAACAACTGCTGACTGCTCTGCACAAGAACAGAAAAAGACAATATTTTCTTTTGTTAGAGAGATTATGGAGGATCAGGCTAACCAAAGAAAGCACTCCTTCCTGGAAAAATATTGTGTAATTCTTCTTTTTTAAATGTGGGACATTCTAGCTACAGGTCTTGATAAGAACTCACTGAGCTAAATCCATGCTCACAGCTTTAGAAAGATACTACAAACACAAAATTAACTCTGCTCCAAGGCAGAACTTGCTTCATTGACTCAGGGTGATTCAGGGGCTGATGTCAGGGCTTCACTGAAGTTGTATAAAAGAGAAAAGACAAAAGATACTGACTGTAAGTCTTGGGAGGAAGGGTTAATTTTAAAAATAATTCTGCTTTGATACTTCAATAGCTAATTATACCTGCAGGTGATGGGATGGAATTGGGCTTGGTTTGACTGTTTTTTTTTTTCTATCCCAGGGAGTACCAAGAACTAGGCATGGGTGCCCAAAAACAGAATGGCTGTCAGGTGTTTGTTCTCACCGAGCAGTGTCCAGGTCGATTGCATAGGGGGAGTCAGCAGAAGAACCCTGACCTGAACGTCTCCTTGGTTTTCTTTTCCTAGAAATAGGCAATGTCCATGGGCTTTAGCCCATATACGTGTGCTATCCCTCACATGAGGGGCACCAGTTTCCCTGCAGGACTACAAGTGAGATTAAGTAACCTGGCCTGGATAGTTAAGGCACACAGATAGCACATATTCCTTCAGTTCTGGGCACAATTCAAAAAAACCCAACCCAAACCAAAGACTTTACATAAATATACTTGCAAAAATATCTTGGTATAGACCTGAAACAGAAGGTATGAAGTCAAAATTACTCAAAAATCACATTGAATGTGAGCAAGTTGCTGCCCCAAGCAGCTGAAGAATGCAAGGCAGACTCTACCACCACCTTTCACTAGGGAGTCAGGAGCCAGTTCCACTGAGCAACTAGAAGGACTCACTGCATCTTAGGTGGGGCAGTGGGCAGGGAGATACCTAACACAGTATCTCCAAAGAAGTGGGACAAGATTAAGCCATCAGGTCCTTCTGTAAATGCCTTATTCTTGTAGCACATAAGTCTTTTGTTGAATTCACAAGTGAACATTAATTAGACCTTTGCTAGAAAACAACAGACTGCATGATATAATTGAAATATCTAAATAAAACCAGCATTGTTGTGGCGTCCTTAAATAATGCTACATCATTTGGCATCATAAATTATGACCATCTCTGCACGTCTCTGAATGGCTAAATTTTAATCATGAATCCTAAACTGGATTGTGTTATCAGAATAGAAAATTAGGTTTCCTGTGCTATTGCTCATTGTCAAGACATTAGATTCTTTTGGGAAATAAGGAAGATGGGGCAGGAGAGGAAGATAAATGCCTGCTATTAAATTAAAAGATAACCCAAAATGTCATACCTAACCCTCATTTCTGCTCAGTTACTCATAACAGTTTAATTTCTCTCTAGACCCTCACATAGGTGTAAGCTGACCTGGAAATATTTTGATCAAAAATATGATTAAGCTTGTTTAAGAATAAATTTGCTTTAACCTCTCTCTTTTCTTTGCCAAATCCAAATTGCTCAAAGTTCTCTTCTGCCAGTTCTCAGCCAATCACTCCAATTCCCCTTAACCCCAGTCTTCACCTCTGTGGACACAGGTCTTCCTGCAAGAAAGACTACACTTATCTCAGCTGCCACCTAGCCCTGGAGATATAGAAAGTCCTTAATCACTGTACTTTTTAACTGTAAAGAGTTTTAACTCTTTATCTGCCTAGAGCTGCACTTGTCTATGCTCAGAAATGTTTCAGCCTTGATGGTTTGGGGCAGTTCAGCAACTAATCCAAACTTAAGCTTTACCAGGATTCACAAGCTAGCTGTTCTTCTTGTCTTTCTTCCAGTCTTCACCTAGCAGGTGTCTTCTTAGCATGTGCAAGAGACAGAGCTGTACACAAATCATGGTCTTGTTTCTCGTCTAGCTAGTATCTGAATGACTAGAGCCCTCCCTATGGCAATTAGGATTCGATTCCTTTCTAACCTTCTTACAGAGACTTCCCTAGCTGCTAGGTAGTAAGGTACTCTGGAACATGTACTTCACATTTCTTCTTCGAGCATTTGTCAATTTTGTAGGGAAAAATGACAGCAGAGGCAGAGAAAGTGTAAGTGTGAACATGACACTGGAAGCTTAATAACAGAAAAGACTGGTGCCCAGAATCTTTTTGCTCTGAAGAACTTCCTGTTGTATGCTAAATATGCAGTAGAACAGGAACTAGAACCCACCATTGTTGACTATGATGGTTTGAAAAGGAAACATGATTCCTTTACCATTGCTTAATCTTTTTGAAAGAGAGTTAGTGGTCATACTTCAGGTACATGCTTGCAGTTGTGAATACTGAACAGATGGAAGGGGTCCCTTGCACATTAGCTGGGATGCCAAAATCCCAGCATTTGGTCTATGAGACTTCAGCTTTTGACCCAGGTAAACAGGGTGGCTTCCGAGTTGGAGGTCTGCCTTTTGCAGATCCTGTTCCTGAGCATCTAAGGCCACACCATTAGGTTTCAGACAGATGCAACCATGTTATCATCAGCTCTGTTAACATAGCACTGTTGAGGAATACCTTGCAGAGACACCACAAGGGCTACATGCACGCAGGGGCAGTTAACTTTGGCATGGCACCATGCAAATCCTGTGATATTGCTTCTAGACCCTAGGCAGCAAGGCCATGCCACTTACTAGGTCAGGAAATTGCTGCACTGTGTTTCATTGCACCCCAGGTAGACATGTCCCAACTTGCTCTGTATGTTTCATAATAAGCTGAAGAACCCACCTGGACTTTGTAAATTCCATTAAATACTTGGCAGGAAAGTGCTGTAAAAAGCTAGATACTGATTGACACGCAGCAACAGATGAAAGTTAGATGTCTGGAAGGATTATGACCCTCCCCTCAGCACCTACCGTGCCTCATTCCTGACAGGGACAATGAACGGGACATACTTCTACATGTAATGCGTGATTCCCTGTGTTTACATAAACACTGTAACTGTGGTGTTTAATGTGAACTGAAATTCTAAATTTGCCAACTTTTTAACTGATTGTTTGCACACTTAAAATGTCCATGTCTAGTAGGGGGGCATTAGCCTCTGGGACAGGTCATGGCCATGTAGGGTCGTAACTACTTTATCTGACCCATGCAGCTGGCTGCTATATGAAAACCAGTATTTCCCATAGTCAGTGCCTACTTTGTCCTGGTAAGTCCAGCCCTTAGGTATTGACCGAGCTAACGAATGACTTTTCAAAGCTGCACTCAGATATTCGAGAGCTAGGGGGAGGGCCAAAAAGCAGAATGATGAGTAAAACCTCAAAGGTTTGATAAGACATAGGGTTTATCTGGAAGGAACTTCCGCATTTTTTTTTCCTAATTACTATGTTGTTGGTCTGCTTACAGACGATAAGGCAGTAAACACTGCCAAGAGCCTTACACAATCCCAATGGAATTCAGATTGCAACTGGTAAAACAAATAATTCGTAATCACACTGAACACTGTAGTATTGTATATGCAGATGTCATTTTCCAATATACAATTCAGTGGAAAAAGTTATTCTTTGAAGTAAACTGACTATCTTGCATTGTACCTTCTGTTGAAGTAAGGTTTAATTAACACCTCTGTGGCTGGACTAACACTCGTAAGTGCAAACAAGAAGATATATATATACAGAACACATCTCAGCTGTGCAACCACCGGTTGTGGAGAAAGCAGAAATTTCAGCAGTTCTGTTTAGCAGCTTTGGTGACAATTATGTAATAAATTTGGAAAATTTGCCTTTGAAAACATCCTAGACTGTGAATTACTCTTTGTACTAATTCTAAAGCAATTATACAAGCCAATTATTAATTTTTCTAAATAAGGCTTATTTCATGGGCTATGCTTTTTGCTTTATTAATTACACTTCATATTTGTTTGGGGAAAAAATAAATTACATCTTCAACAATGATGACAGCTCACACAACTGTTTTCAGAAAACTGTAAATGACCACTTATAGCTGAAAACCAGTTCTTAATTAGCTCGAATATAACTATGTACTTATAAATTATCTCTGTACTACTGGTAATCTAAAATCCTAAAATAGGTAGTCAGCTTTAACTCAGAATATTTTCATCCTTAGCACGACTTTAATACTTTCATAAATCAGAAATATTTTACAGTGTGAGAGCAGCACAATGCTACATGGTTTTGCAGTTGTTTAAATACCCTACGCTATGTGACTACCATTTCAACAGAATACCCTTCTCTACTGTTACTACACTCCCATAGTGCATAAACATCTGCAATAAAGTCAATCACATAGCTTACAGTACTATAACATACTTAGACCGAAGAACAACTTGTGCAGGTAAGATCCTTTGAAATACATTTTATATCAGTTGTACTCTCATTAATGCTCAACAAAGCCTCATAATAGCATGGGAATAGTATGGGAATAGCTTGGTAGTTTTACCTCTGTGCTCGTAAAATGCAGCCTCACAAAAAGAGCTGCTCTGACATGTTCTGACATGATTCTAACACAATTACAAGCATCACTACATGGAGAGATAGGAAAGTGGCAAGTTGAAAAAACTTTACTTTTTTTTCCAGGGAGGAATCAGGCTGGTTTGTCTCTTCCTGGCTTTGCAAAAAATGTCTTTGGAAGTTGGGGTAAGACAAAACCTTCTTTGATTTATCCACTAAGGAAATAAGAAAAACCTCCCTAGCCAAAAGAATAAGTCATTCTATTACTTGTTTCAAGCATGTCCAACTGCAGATCTTGGAGATGCTTAAGAATTACAAAGCAGAGAACAAACACACGAACAAACACGCATAGTGCGTTCTCCTGCCCTGTGCACAAACATTGCTTCTGTCTTGTGGCAAGCACTTCTTATTTTTACACCAGCCTTGTATGGTTGTGTGAAGCTGAAGTGCAGCCCTGGCACAGATCTGCCAGTTCCTATTACAGTCGTTTTCCTCTCCAACAAAGGAAGATCTGTGGCACGCGTCCCTGTGACAGCTCTGTGATACTCAGATGTCCCACTGGCAGAAAGCAGCTGCATCGCTACTCAGCATTTGGTCTGATGAGTCTGCTCAGTTTTCTGCATGAATAAAATCAAACGTGGCAGGGCTGAGACTAAAGTCCCTTAGTTGTCATTCCTTTCATATTGGAGGCTAAATGTTACAATACTGACAAACCCTCGCTCCTTTCCTCAAAAGGACCAATTTAAGGTGGAAGCTGTCCTCGTTCTCATCTGTGCAAAAGTTTCCATCAGCAGTGAGGATAAGTTGTGGCTTAATGAGAATTATGATGATAACTCTCTACTCAGCATGATGAGAAGAGCTTGCCAGAAGCTGTGTCATGTAGTAGTGCTCTTAGAGACATTATTTTATTGTATTCCTCAACTTCTTAGTTGTATTTGAACCATGCATAGAAACTAAAAGAGGTTCTTATGAGCACACAGCCACAATGAGCAGAGGCAATTACATTTTTGTACTAGCAAATGCTGTTTGAAAAAAACCCTCATTATTGTATTAGTATGTAAGTGTCTTGAGACATCCCTCTCCCCATCTCTCACACAGGTCTCTATTCTCTTCCTCCTGATACATACCCTACCCCAAAACTACAGATCTGGTGCAGTAGCCATAAATATTCTGCAGTCGGTACTCTGCAAATCCCAGACCACAGCACTGTAAACTGATATAGAGTAATTCTCTATAAGCAAAGCTTGATGATATTTTTGGATTTAGTTTTTTCTTTCTCACGAGTGGCAAGTTTAATGAATACATACAGTTGTGGAGGTATTGAAACTGTTAAAATTATTCAGATCAAATTTGGTTAATAAATTTAGTTGAAATATAAAAAATATTTTCAAAATTAGTTATATAACTCTGCTTCAAAACAAACAGTTTTGAACAAACAAAGACAAAGTTTAAAAGCAAAAAAAAATTATTTCACATAATTTCAGTTATCCAACAGATTACAGTAACTGGATCAAAATACTCCCTAGTCACACATTTCTAGTAATAATATGTGCAATTCCAGTTAGCAATAGTCAACCTCTATAAGAAACAGAAATATGCATACTCAGTATCTCACAGTACAAGAGCAAATGTATTATATCTCTATGTCAAGGTCTAGTTTCACTTCTTTCAATTTTGTGTGCTTTTCAGGATAGGCATCTAAAAATTCTTAGTGGTTTACTTTTTCCTCATAATTTTTGTGATCAATTTGACTTCCCTAAATAGGCTCAACAAAATAATTTGTGAATTGTCACCTTATAATTTGCCAATCTTGTAACAATTTTCTTTTAATCATGAATGATCATGAAACTTTTGCAAGACAATATACAGATTTCCAGAATACCTTCCTGTAGCTTTAATACTTACCTGCTTTGCAGTTGTGCAATGGAATGAATGAATCTTCATGACTTGCAAATGTCAGGAGGTTTCCACTTCTGATGCACAGTCACAGCCTCCTCAGCAATCAGACACAGCAATACATAGCATTTTTTCGTCGCTCTGTCAATACATTCCACAATAGGACATCCCTATTATACAAAGGAGGAAACTGAAAAAACATGGAAGCAAAGAGAGTTGGCCAGGCTACCACCTTGGGGTGTGGCCCCCAGGGAAGCAAATCACACTGCCTTACAAAGTACAGTCGATACCCAGTCGAGATCTGAACACCTCATGGCACGTGTGTGGACCAGAACTGCAGGTTCCTCACAATGTTCCTCCCATATTGAGAGTAACGTGTAATGCTCACATGGTGGTCAGAGTATTACAAGAACTTTCCTGGACTTACCTGCATGACAGTAATACACCTAGGCTTACAGAATACCGTATACATGGTATAGAATACAGAATACACTGTAACAGCAGTGTATTTTTAGATTACACAAAAGGGTTTGTGTGCGTTAGTTATTTTGTAAAAGTGGTTCCTGCTTTCTATTTCCTTTCAAATAGGTCAAGTTCAAAATGCTTCCGACGAAAATTTCTTAGCTGTAAAAGCAAAATACCTCATCAGTTCAATACAGACACGTCTCTGGCAAACTATGTTGCTCAGACTAGATTTCCTAGCAATAGAGGGTGATCTATCCTATCCATCTGTGTGCTCCAGTGTATACACATGCCACCTGATGCAGACTTCACTGCACAGAAACGTAAATCAAGGAAGACAGTGGGCATTCCAGGACAGGAAAAGGTGTTTTGGGTGAACACCTCTTCCTGACTGAAGGGAGGTGAGCAATATGGGAACTTTGTCTGGAAGAAAAACTTTAGCCAATTCAAATAAATGCATCCCCCAGGCTATTGGAACTTCTGCCAGCAACTGATTAATCCATGGTAGGTTTCTAAATCTGGGTGATGGAATCGTGATGAAAAGAGCAAAGCTTCAGTGTTTTTCACAAAACAAGAGTTTTTTTCCAGGTTTGTTCTTCTCCCATTCCTATTTGCAAAAGTGCATCAAGCCCTTGGAACGTTACAGATCTATCTTAATAGCATTGGACAGGTGCCTTCAGACAGGACTTTTTTTTTTCCTTTTAATCAGAAAGTATCTTTTTTTTAAATGAAAGACATTCCTGAAATAGGCATGGCATTTCAGGTAAAAGCTAAAACAAGAAGAAATCCTGCTTACCAGTTTTATAGTATTGAAAACAATTTTGAAAATTTCAAAGATTTATTTAGGTCTAACAATGCTCATATAAAATTAACATCTCTAAGTCTTATAATACTCACTTCTGGAGTCTTTCCATTGGCAACTACTATTAAGAACGCATGTACACAAAGTGATGCCTTGTCCAAAACAAGGCTGGACACACATTTTATCAAGTTAAGAAATGCATCACTTTCATCAAGTTAAGAAATGTATCACTTCCACATCTGCCCTTGTCTGCTAGCATAATACCCCTACTTCTCATATTATGCTGGCCTTTTTCTGTAGCACAGGACACGTGAATTAAAAAATGCAGAAAGAGACTCATAAGATAAAAAGATGCATAAGTTCCTAAGCACAAAATTAAATTCCAAATTTATATACACATTTGTTGAATCTATGTAAGAATATTTGTATAAATATCTACATGCAGGTAAGTAATCTCCATCTGACAGAGAGATACAGGAGGCATCTAATATTTTACAAATAAATCACATAGATTGTTATTATATGAATGATTATCAAGAAGAGAATCAAAGGGTGAACTAACATGAATGATAGTTATTTTAACAAGTTTTGCTCTTTCTACATAATCTTCTGTTATTCCTGATGTGAAAAATCTTGTTATCGTCAATGCCAAGGAAATAGAACAAACAGAATAAAACCTGTAAACAGAATAGAATACCCTTGTCTTTCATCATCATGAGGGCAATGATTCATCTGAAACACAAATTAATTTTTGACTCATAGAAAACCAATATGCTTTGCTTTTAATGTTGTAAATTACATGACCTCAAAGCAATAACAATATTTTGCATTTTGACAGAGCTTCTTACCCTGATTTTTTTAATTGTGGCGTGTTTAATCAGTTGGTAGTTATCTCGCTATATGCACACTGAGACTGTAAGGTCTATGAAGGAATTTTCTTGTCCTTTCTAATAACTACTGTAGTGGGATTCTGTCTCATTATAAGAACACTTTAAGTCATCCCCAGCATTCAAGCACTTCAAAACAATTAATGAAGATCAATCATTATTAAATTTGCATTACTTGTAAAGGAGCTCAGGCCTGAAGAATTTATTTTCTGAAGCTTTCAGGCATTTGATTCTGCCTAAAGAGACTCAGTTCAGAGCACATTCACACATGGATTTGTCCAGGCACACTCAGCACACGCACATGCTAAAAGATGTTCTGCATTCCGCTGGGCAAGTATGTGGAAGTAACAGCTCTGTAAACATCCCACTTCCACAGCCCAGTGGGATTGCCATAATCCAGCTTGGGCAAGTATCAACTGGTACGCACGCAAATATCAGGTGTCAAGGTGAATGCAAGCTGCCTTTTCTGAACATTTTTAAGACCTCTCGCACATTTCAAAAGCAGCAGCTGCTGAGCAGCAAGGAGCTAGAGGAACAAGCTGATGGCCTCTCTATGGAGTTTGTCAGTTTTCCATGCAATGCTTCAACTCTCACCTGTCCTGAGTTTAGCAGATTCCAAAAACACAGATAAGAAACTGCAGGCAATATCATAAGGCTTACAAAACAGGAAAGTTACTTTGACCATCAATGTGCTGGGCAGCTGTAATGACACACAAATCTTCATTGCTTTGTTTACCAAGAAAGTGGATATCTAGGGGAGGTTAGGCCTGACGTACATAACCTTTTGGAAGTAATGAGGAAGTACAACCCATGGAAGTAATGAGCCACTGTACAACCCAAGCAGGCTGTTGTTGCTTCTGAAAAAACACCTTTTGTATACCAACATGCACCTTCAGTGGCCCAGTATACGTTCTGCCGTTTTGAAAAGGGAGACAGAGGACATTCTTCAGTCATTCTCTAGGCTCTGGGAAAGCAAAACTGCAGTAGAGGTTTCTCTATCAAATGACTAATAGACAGAGTGGCTGGCATTGCTTGGGCACAGGTGGATAGGATGTATTAATTGTTAATAAGTACTACCATTACTGACCTGTAAAATTTAGGTCACCTGGACAGTTCTAGTACTCTCAGCATATTGGCGCTACCTTTTCCTTTACTCATCTTCTACAACTAAGGTTAGACTCTCAAACTCCTGAAAATCTGGCATTAAAATTATGAAGTCTGTAAGTCAAGTTGCCCAAAATCTTTTCTTTCCTGGGGAACGCTTCCTGAACAATATTTATTTTATGAATTTGTATAGTTCCTGGATTTGCAGAAATGTTTATTTAGTTCTAGACGGAATGACTGACAGCCTCAAATTGGGATTCTCAGCAAAAAAATTGTTTAATGGAACCTTCCTGTGCTCTCCTACTTAGTTCCACCAGAAATGCAATATTCATAAAAGCAGCTTTATTCTTGACTCTTCATTCACAATTGCTATTCTCCTCTGATATTTGAAGAGTAGAAAGCAATGGAATATATATCATATAACACTATGATGTTTCAAAATATAGTTTAAATGCTTTACCATGTATTTACATACTTTATTATTTTTGATAAAAGTTTCCCTTTTTTCCCAACAGCTGCAATTGTCAAAAATTACTTCTCAAAATATTGTCAAATGTTAATGAGGAGACGAGAGTGTTTAAACTGTATTTTCGGCCATGGAAGGGAACTAATTGAATGATATTTAAAACCCTCATAATGAATGGTCATTTCCATTTAAAGCAGTGGCAATTCTACATGTGTGAAGCTAATATGTAAAAGTCATACATTATAATACTAGGAAGTTACTACTGCCCCATTAAAAACACAGAATAATATATTCCTCTTTTGGAGAAGGAATGCAGAAATTTTTGGTAACAGCTTCAGCAACTGACATTTTATATTTACTCTTACCTATATATGCCTTAAAAAGTTTGAGTAAGCTATAGATTGATTTAGTCCAAAATAGAAAATAACTTCTAGCTTTTCAACATCTAAGGCATGAACTCTGACTCTTCTGGTTTTATCCTTTTTAATCAGTGTCTGATTTTGTCTCCTGACACTTTGGGTAGAATCATGGACCTAATAACATAATTTGCAAAACTCTCACTGGATTTCAATGAATCTAAGTATATTAATTGCCAATCTGTTCATCACCCCTATAGAAAAATAGGAAAAATACTAATCTATGTCATTGCTATGATTATCTGGGTCTCAACCCATCAGGATCTCTCAGCCCACCAGTAATCTCATCTTTGCCAGGAATTGTGTCTCAGGCAACTCAGACACAGGAAAGTTACGAATCACTGTAAAATTACGCCGCTGCTTAGTGGTGGCTTCCCATGTACACAGTCTTATCCAAAGCAACTCTGAGGTGTTGCAAGATGATATTTAAAAGCACCCTAAGTGAAAGTGAAGGTAAGACACCTTATTTAGGGCCATGAAAGACAGACCCCTGGAGAGGGGATAAAAACTGGACTAACTGACATTATCCTAGCTAAAAGTATAGAAGCAAGGTCTGTGAATTCACCATGCTGTTTGCTGGCAGAGGCAATGCATGGTGCTGGGGTCTTTTATCCTTTATTTTCGTAGGAAATTCACATGAGGAAAGAAAGGGAAATTGTTCCTGCTACAGCACTGCTTCTTACAATCAGAGGTGTGACTCTTCATGCCTAACACCCTAAAAGCTGTGTTTTCAAGAAAAAAAATAGCACACTCATACATACATATAAGACAACTGTAATGAGCCTGCATCAGACAGGGTAATTTTATGAACTGTTTTACATGGACGTCTTTATCTTTTGTGATCTTAAAATAACAGCACTGTAAAACAAAGGCACTCTTCTTCCTTCCTGCCATGGAAGTTGAAGGACACCTGGTAATCTGTCCAGAGATGAAATACTGTTTTACATGCTCCATTTCCCTGCTTCTATTTAGCTAGGGAACAGCATTGCATTTTCCTTAGCATGGTTGTAGGGAGATAAAAGATGCTGCTACCTGGCTAAATCATGAAAACAAACTGATCACTGCAGCAGAATGACATTTTTAAAAATGCGCACATTTTGCATTGTGACCATTGAAGACTGACAGCTCTGCAATGATCACTGAAAGAGAGTGCCTCTTCCAAACATATCCGGGTCAAATATCACGACCTACACACATTCACAAGGTCAACAGCAGCTTACTGAATGGCTTCTTTCCTTCTTTCTAATGCAGTCATGGAAACAACAGTAACAGGCCTACAGATAGGGATGAGGGTGAATGAAAGGGGATTCCCAAAAGAGTGAGGGACACCACAGCTCACCCCAGGCTGATAACAGAAACAGGGCAATACATGTGACGGGGATCATGCCGTGTGACGACTTGAAGGTTAGCTAATCAGTCATTTCCCTACACACCATTCTCCAACCCATACTAACCTATATCACAATTGCATCCACTCCTGATCATATTGCCCACCCTTCTGTAACAGGAATGAAAAATGCCATAGTATTTGAAAAGGTCTACACGTGCTTCTATGAGAGGTTTTTAAAATGTTTCCTTCCCCTTTCTGTAAGCACCTGGGTACCTTCCATAGAGAAGCATTTATTACTTCTAGGCACGCATTCTCCTCCTCCCATACCCCGGCAGGGGAGTTAAGAGGCAACTGGAAGGAAATGCATCATCTTAGAACAGAAAGGGTTTTTTTCACTTTCCAGTAATCAGACACTGCTATAGTATTTTTAAAAGTAAATTGCCTCTAGTTTCTCATTTGATAATTGCATCTTTGTTGCCCTAGACAAAACATCTTACGATGCTGGCTTCCATACATTTGCTTTATGAGTTAATACTTCCTAGATTGTCTCTTTCACACCCGTGTGTATTAACGCAAGGCATATATAGCACTCACAGCACAATAACTGTGGTGAAGAACTTTCCAGACTTTTGGCAGGAAGCTACAGGGAAAGGGATATAGAGCTTGGGAAGGTAGTTCTACACCCTATGCAGAAAGGAGATACTCTTAAAAAGTGTCTGAAAATCAGCTTATCATTTTCCAAGTACGAACAAAAGAAAGTGTCAGTTTCAGATGTTTGTGGGTGAAAATTATGTCTTTTATATAATTGCAATCTGATGTGCCAAGGCAGCAAGGGAATTAAATGTGTAAATGACATCATGTCTACCTCAGCACATTTTCAGTCCAAAAATCAGGAGGCAGCTTTTCAAAACCAAGCTGACAGGCTGAAGTAAAAATGTTTGTAAACAAACCCTGTCTGGTTTTTTGCATAGTAGGTGACCATCCTGAGCTCTCTTCCTAGACTGTTCTAACAAAGCATGAATACTGACACAACTTCGTCAAACCAGACTGCGAGATAAGAGCTCTCTCAGAGCAACTGACCTTTCCAGACAGCCAGTCAGCCGGAACAAGAGGAGTTATGTAGCCCCTTCACATCGGCAGGGTTAATGTAATTTTCATACACAAGCCCACATTACAGAATGATAGAAAACAATGATGTGTCTTACCAAAGAGAATCTGAGCCTGACTAGATATAAATCGATCCTGAGTTTTATGGTTTTACAGCAATCTCTCTCTTATTTTTAGTTTCTTTCTCATGAAAGTCAGTAAATTTGGGCAGGGTTTTTTGATCAGTGTTTTAAGGTTTTTAGTTGGCATTTTTGCTAGGCAGTACCAACTGTTTAAGATACATATACCTATAAAACACACATATATATGTTTTAGCCTTTGCACAATATTTAGAAGCTAAAAACAACCGTTAAATTCTTAGCTGTACCTTTTTTATTGACACAGGCTTCCTGTTCCTATGACTAGTTTCCTCTAAGGAAAATGTGACGTGTTGGATGATTTCCCATTTTCTGTTCAGAGAGGAAGTATACGGGCCAACCAACATGTGGCTTTTCTGCTAATCTTTGGCCACTGAAGAACACCTGCAGCCTAACTGTTAGCTTGCTCTGCTGCTCAGGGTCTATAACTATCAAAACGCATTGTTCAACAAGGGAAGAAGTTGACATTATACCACCTGGGAATAAAATAATTTCTAATTTGTAAGCAGTATAAAGGAGACACACAGAGCAGAATAATTCAAAAGAAAGATAAGTAACCAGTTAGATTCATATACAGAAAGCCTACTTCTTCCTAACCCAGGAAGACAAAAAGTGTGACAAAATTAAAGGACTTTACTTTCTGCTTTCATTACAGTCACAGCAATAGGAGCACTACTGCTGCAACCTGCAAGAAGAAAGCAGGAGGGAACAAAATCTCCCTCCCACTTCATATTTCACCACTGGGTTGTTTAGTGTTGCACATGTTAAAACAACATATCTAATTAGCATTCTGATATAATGAGATGGCTTTCGTATGATCGAATTGCAAATAAATACAGGGAACAGACCCAGGCACCTAGGAATTCCCAGAAGACCTCCACAAATTTTTCCACACCACAGAGGAAGAAATACTCCCATTCAAGCTTTCTGGTAGATGTAGGACCATGGAGATACCTGTAATTTAAAACAGCACATGTTGATATTACGTGTTACACACCAGCTGACTGCATTCCAAAACAGGAATGTGCCTGGACCACACTGTTATATTACTTCATATCAATTTCATACATGTTCAGGTCATGTTTATTTCTCATGCCTTATCAACATCAAAAATTCCAACATCAGCCATCAATTGGTGTTCTGTCCTACCTTACAACCTACAGACAGGCAACCTCCATGCATTTTTTCTTTTTGGCCTTCATGTCTCCTGCTATGCATTCATTACATCACAGGATTTTTTGTGACAGTTCCAATCATATATTATACATGCAGTACATTATTGTAGAATATCAACACATGAATGAAAGTCTCAGAAAATCTGGATTAGGATCAGGATTAGACTAAAACTAGAAGACACAAAAGAGAATCAACAACTCCAAAGACTCCAAAATGCTTTTAGAACTTCTAAAATTTAGAGTACATCCTAATCATAGGGGGTTTTGGTTAAAAGCAAAACAATTGCTTGTTGTATATAACAATTCAAATTGTTTTCCTTTCTTATTTTACCATATTAATACACTGATATGTTGAACAAACATCCCTTCTACTATTTCTCTACATCCGTACTAAACTACGAAATTTCTTCTTTTTAGGCTCTGTGCTGAAGACGTCTTGCCACTCTCAAATATTGGAAGGGAGCAATGGGAAAGTCCCATCAGAGAGAGGTGAAAGCTTTTTATTAGAGGAAGGAATGCAGGCTTGTCTGTTCGGAAAGACAGATGAGATCAAAACAGGACTTCGCAAGGAAACTGGTGACATTTTCGCTGTTAGACAACACAGAGAAAGAGTGGAAAAAATGTCAGGGTGATGTCATTTGCATGGGTTGCTGCTCATCAGTCAGCTGGTGTGTAGAGGCTGACGAGAGAAAGATCTGACTGTGGATGGAGGATAAATGTAACTTGGCTCAAGGCCCTGTCTTTCAGAGGAAGGTTTCACAATAGATTTGAAGTCTTTCATAAAACTGACGTGTCTGAAAATAACTGAGCAAATACAAATTCATAAGTTTTGTTCTTATTCCTCCCTTTCTGTCATTATCTCGTTGCATGACCCTAAGCAACTCTCTAATCTCTTGGTGCCTCAAGTTCCCTGCTCTGAAAAGGCACATGGAGGATGTTTGCGTTATCTGAATGGGTTTCATTACAGGTAACTACTTTCAGTAAGGCTTCTTGTTGAAACTGATTGCCTGGGCTATTTCTACATACAAAAAAAAAAAATAGAAAATAAAAAAAAATAGAGAAACAAGGACTTGCAAAGGGTGTTACATCCTATCCAAAGAGAGGTGTAAAATATCGGAGTGCTCTGTTTCTCTTCAAAAGCCTTGTCGCTGTCTCTCCAGTGACTACAAAGGGAGCCTTGATGACCAGCTAAAGCAGATACCTGAAATGAAAGCAGATACCTATGAAAATAGAGGACAATGAATCTCATTAGTCAGGAACAGAAATTAAGATTTATCACTTAAATACTACATTCCTATATATTTGTGGCCCAGTAGCTCTTCCATACACGTACCCTTATATAACCAGTAAACCATGTATTTATAGATAAAATGTCCTCTTATCTTTAATTTTGAATCTTGACTGCAGCGAAGGATTCAAAAAAACCTCATGCTGACCTCTCTGTTCTAGTCCTGCCCTGAGCAGAACTTAGTTTGCTTTTACTATTGTCTGCGATCTCGTTTTATTTAGATGCCTGCTTGTCACAAACAGTGTTCTTTCTCAGAAACAGCTAATTCCACTGCTGGCCTCGGCAACTGTGTTACACTTCATGCCACTTCCTTCCAGGAGACCAGGGTACTGCAAGGGAAAAAAATACATTTTCAAATCTCCAGTGGTATGAACTGAACATGCTATTTTGGCCACATAATTACAGATGATCCAATATCAAAATGTGGGCTTGATCCTGAACTCTTTGCTTGAGTGATGCTACCACTGAAGTTAGTAGAAATTTTGTTTAAATAAAAATGCAGATCAGGGTTTTTAGACTATGAATGTATTTTTATAAGCACCAAGATTATATAAATATAAATATATATACATATATATACATGCATGCATGGATTTTGTTGAGTAGAGGGAGATAATCAGAGCTAGGAGTAAGAATTAATCATGCAACTGCCAGACTCAGTACAAAGCCCGTAAGTGCTTTTAAAAACCTCCCCCATCATCTACATCTTTTTTCTGAATTCGTAGAGCTATTGCAAAGGGGACATTTCACTAGTGACAGCTGTTGTTTTACATTTTCCTTTAGCTGGCAGGTTAAAACAAAAAAAAACCAAAGCCTCAAGGAAACAATGAGCAGTAGGGAGTGCAAGCAAACAAGCAGAAAGCAGCATCCTCAAGATACCTCACAAGGGAAGGAAGACCAAATCTGCCAGCTGTTCCAGAGAAACCTGTAGTCTCTAACGTTCCTTTTGTACACTTAGTTCAAATGATACTCCATTTACACCAAATGCAATGTTTATTTTTTATTTTAATATATTCCTTATACAGCCATAGCCACGGTCTTGTAGACAGATACAGTTATTTGCCTGTTTTGCTGAAAGACACCAGACTATTTACTCTGTAATAAGTAACTTCCTGAGTTTTGTGAGTTATGATATTAAGCTGCAGAAGACTGATCTTTAAATCCATAATATCAAATAATCGTTCAGTAATTGCATTGGCAAAGGTTTTGTTTGGCCTACAATAACCTGCAAAACTGCAGAGACCATACTGTTAAAAAGGACACAGTGTCCTAACAGGTGACCCTTTTAATCAAACTTTTCTGCAATACATACCGGACCAGGCATGGTTTGTCCAAATTATGACGACTTTGGAGTCCTACTGATTCTGATAGAGGATACTAAAGGATTTTCACAAGGGTAAATGACAACCCAGTCATGCTGCTTTGAGTGAAGGGTAAGAACTTTGCACCACTACAGTTTGGTAAATTTTAGTATCCTGACAGCTCATTTTGCACCGGCTATGGTGCATTACACTGCACAGTCAGGTCTATCTAAATCTGTAGTGTGCATCTACAAGTTTGACTTGTCCAAGCTTGGGTATGTAAACCAAGAGCTGAACAGTACTACATCTGCCACTTGTACTTGCCAGATTTCAAGTCCTACACTCTGATGCCTGACTGTTTTAGAGCTTTTATATTAAAAGTTTCCCGAAATGAAATAACACCCTAGTATAAGGGTTTTTTTCCCTTAACCTCATTCCTGCAGAAGGCTAAAACCTTCATGCTTATTTCCTCCCCTCTCCCACAAAAATAGAAAGAAAATAATCATTCCAAACTGGTTATCCAGCATGAAAAAATTCTGCAAAGGAAGTGTGAATTTGAAGATATGTAAGCTGTGCACACCACCTACAACTGAGAAATAAAGTCAACTGAAATGGACCCCAAGTAAATGCATTCTGCTTGTTCTACTGTCCTTATATGTCTGTCCACTCTTTGCTAATAAATAAGCTTTACAATATCCACGTGTGCCATTCTAAGATTATTTATTTGGTATTTGCATTTGTATCAGTAACATATGGTTAATATTACCTGTTCAAAATGTAATCACTGTTCTGTCGACTTTCTTAGGAAGTTGTTGTTGTTGCTTTCCCTAAACTAAACATATTGCTAGAGCAAAGACCGAACACTTACCGTGTTTCAGAACTGATGTTTGGTTCATATCTATGGTAATGAGTATTTGTCAGTTCTAGATCCTTGCATTAAAACTATTAGTATTCCTTATCCCCTGGAGAGGCTTGCTCTTAATTTATCAAGCCCCTGGCATTTTGCTTCAGTAAACTCCAGTGCAGAAAATCTGGCAAGGTGCTACCCAGGGCTTTAATTTCTGTGTTGCTAAGGAAACTGTACATACATAAAAAAGGAAACAAACATTTCAAATGATCCACCATTGCAATTTAAGCCCCTTAGCAATTTTTACAGATTTCATGTAGTTGTATTCTGAGGGACTAAAACAAGAACCCTTATGACACTTGGCTAAAATATTCTGTATCCTTCAAGTGACTTTCCAGTAACAGTTTTAATTGCACACAACAGAGATGTGCCCTATGCTTTTCAGTATCTATCACCCTGTAGCCATCATCATATGCTCTCATCTGTTGCAGACGACTGTGAGGAGAAAATTAAGACGCTTCATGCAACAGCTTCATGATAGCAAAGAAACCTGGTGGAAGTAAACACTCTCCTCTTTTGAATGGCTGGCACAAGACTGCATTGCCGACGCCATCATCTTCATATGGTACCTTTGTCAAGGACAAGTTTAAATAAGCCCTAACACTTTTGGAACACTATTCCACTTGCACAACAAGTAACTTGCTCTCCATTTTGCACACTGCTCTACCAGATTTCACAAAAGTTATTGCGCTGTAATGCACTACACACCAAAGGAGAGAGATCCTCACAAAGCTGGGAAAAATTTCAAGAATTTCCTATGGAGATTTTCAAATACATTGTTGCAAGACAATTCACAAATTAATATTTGTGGGCTTTTGTTTTTTTCAGAAGCTGAAATATCTCTGAATAAAAAAAAAAATTGTTGATAAGGTATCCAGAGCACCCCTTAGTATCATGAGGTAGTGTCTGATGAAAAAAATATGAGTTCACCCTTTTCTGCCTTAAATAATTCTTTCTCCAATGTAAGAGTGGCAGGAGTTAGAAGAAGCATGCAGAGGAGGCAGGGAAAACAGGAGATGAAGTGATGATAGACAGGGAGCATATCTCCTGCCCTCAGGCAGGCAATGACCATGTCACATTCAGGTTCAGGGATTACATTTTTGAAAATACCTGGGGGCAAAAAAAAAGGAGAATATGCATTGTTGTGTGAGCCCTAGGACTTTTCTCTATGTAGCAAAAAATTCAAGCTAAGCAAGAGTGGGATATACAGGCTGTCTGTGTGAGAGCTAAGCATGAAGAAGCCATCTTTGAAGACCTGTACATGTAGATAGACCTTTGAAGAGCTCAGTCCGTTTCCTCCTCCACACAGTGACCTTAGCTGACTTATCACAATATTTGACTTCATGAAGGAATAATTGTGGCTGCAAAAGAACCTTTTTATTCTAAAATTCTTATTTTTATTCTTATATCTCTGTTGCTGAGATACATCTAAGTGGTAGGACTAGCACTGGTGAACGGAAGCTAAAGAGAGGAAAAAATTAAATAGGAAATACAGTGCAAGTTTACAGCAAGCGTAACTGTCCCTTAATATAGATTAATCAAAAAGAGAAGATAGACAAGTTGCAGCAAGCAAAATTCCCATTAGACATATGGAAAAATTTCTTAACGGGGGGTGTGTGGTCAAACAGTAGAGCAGGCTGCCCTGAAAGTTTGTGGGATCTCCGTTCCTGGCAATTTTAAAAACTCAACAAAAAAGGCCTGTGTAACCTGATCAGACTTTGAAGGTACTCCTGCTTTAAGTAGCAGTCTGGACCAGATGACCTCTAAAGGTCCATTCCAACTTAAGCTATTCCAAAATGCTGTGATGATCTCAAGGCCTTTCATATCTTCGTATCAAAAATGTATGCAGTTACAGAAGTCTTACATTAACCAAAATGAAAATAATACTTGAATGTAAACTTGAACAGCATGCAAAATAAACACAGTCCATGTGACAGGAGGACAGTGCAGGTGATTCAGAGTTCCCTTTTGGTCACCAGGAATATATATAAAAAAGTATATACATACAAATTTACTGACTTAACCAACAAAATAGAATGCAAAACCTCCACCAGTTTATTTTTCCCTCCAACCTGAACATCAGCAGCACAGAAATATGCTTGCTGTGATTTGCATGACACGCTACAGCATTTTTGTCATCCCTACGAGGTCCACCAAAACTGAAGACATTGGTAGTACAATATTGTAGTTCAAAGCTACAGTCAGACTCATCTGGCTTTGCTATGTACTTTAAATAAAAGAATGAGCCAGACATGAAGCAGGTGGAGACAACTTCTGGTATCTGGATTTTTGAAACGTTGGTTTCCATGGTGACAGATAACTTTTTAAAAAAAACATATATTTTTTTTTAAAGTTATTAAGAATGCAAATCTAGTTTGGAAAAGGAACGGATTTTTAAAAAGAAAAGAGACTCCTTGCTCAGTGGATGTTTCCTAGAGAAATTCCAGTTAAGAGAAAGGAATAATAGAGGTAGAGACAGAAAATCTTTTAAATTCTTAGGTTAAGAACTGTACCCCTTGGAAGTTTAGAAGTGCATTATTCCCCCCAGCACCAAACTTTTATAAGAATTCCTAAAGGCACGTTAGACTGCTTTTCCATCTCTCAGGTCCCAGAGGTGTTTTTAACTGTGAAAGCACCAGCATTCCTCATCGTCTTACAAAAGAATAGGAAGGTACTTTACCAAGACAGATTTCAGCATTGCAATGAAGGCCTGGATGCAACCTATTTAAGCAGATCCTGTTAATTCTGTCTACTATATCTTGCGTGCCACCCTCTGAAGCAGGTAATAAAACTGTGTACCAGTACATCCAGAAATACAGTCCTGAGTTAGATTCCATGTGCAGTAGCTAACTGGATGATCTTACACTATTTAAAAGCTAAATGAGCACAGTAAAAGAAGCTCTGCTCAGAGCCAAAACATTGCAAATTTAGAAAGAGACTTTACAGCAAGACAAAAGCTTCCGAAACAGCTTATGAAAATCTTAAAGGTTTTGGATTCATTCCAGTGTTACTTAATACATAAAATTTTTTACACAAATGAAGCATTCATGAAACTGTAGCTTTGTTCCCTCTCTGGATGCAGCCACTACTCCGCCCAGCGGAAAGGAGGAGGTGCCATGTCCTCTCGAAGGTGGGGGCAGGCAGCATACTGCTAGTGTTTCCTTCAGTTCTACACTACCCAAAGCCTTTGCCAGGGACATTGCCGACTCACACCATCCTGGTCCAGGGCCATGGCCCCCTGCCACATCTGCCACATTAGGATGTTGGCTGTTGACACGAGGTTGGTGTGATCTGGTTACTGTCTTCACTCAATTTAAGGCGTTTTAACATAAAATCCTAACAGATTGCACTCAATGATAGGAAAGGAAGCTTCATCTGCAGCATCTGGTTTTCAGACCCTCGATGAGAAAGAGGAAACAGGCTGTATTTCCTAAAACAGGATAACCAATTGTAAACCAGCAAATATGCTTCTGTTGTCTTCAGGAGATGCAGAGGTAAATCATATTGTCTACTGCTGTTATCACTGTGAATTTGCTGAAGGGCAAAAAAAGCTCCACCCTGGCACACAAAAGAGCCTCCTGCCTGCTAACTTTGACATTTTGCTGTTCCTCACTAAGTGTTCTGCTTGTGCAACCCCACCAAGTTTCCCCTACGTCACTCTTGCAGCCTGTTTCCTGGTCACTTTGGCCTCTGCAGGAACTTGGCAAACCTCTTCTCCATGTGGATGCTTGTGTGTCATAATAAATTGTCCCCTCCCATCCATCCGCCCACCCACCCGTTTAATAAACGTGCAGAAGTGACCTAGGATTTCCTCCACAGGGAATGGACAGCAAATAAGTTTAATCTGGCAGCAATCTCCAATTTCAGTGATTTACACACTTTCCCCTACAATCACAATGCGACAACGCTCACACACACTGCTGGCTCTCCAGCATAACAATACCATCTTCCACAGTTGCTGTCCCATGACCAAATATCATTTTCTGCAGTCACTGTCCCTTGACCAAATGGGTCTTGATCATATGGCTACAACTGCTATTACCACACCAATGCTTAGTGTGTCCCAAATAACCAATACATTCTCTCTTTCCCTCCAACCTCCAAAAAGCATCCCTGTTTATAGACCGGGATGGGCAGACACAGACAAATTGTCCTTCCCTTATATTTTTCCTCCAGGCTCCAGAGTCCACATCTAAAGCAATAATGCCTTGATTTCAATGGATATTTAGCTTAAAACGTGGGTGAAGATTTCAACATATATCATTATGCAGAAAAGAGGTTGCATAACATGGGATTCACCTAACTATCTTAAATTTTCCATATCCTAGTTGGTTGTTCTACTAATGGGTGTTGACAATATCAGTGGAGAAAGCAGGCAACCCTAGCACATTGGTGATTTCATCATCATTTAGAGACAAGGGGTTTTATATTATTAAAGTACAAACTTATCTCAATTGGCTCTAAAAAGTCTGGATAATCTTCCCTGAAAACTACAGTGCAGGAAAGCAAGATTCCAGTGTCTCATGCCCTTCACAGAAATGGCTAAAAAAATGCTAAAAAAATGGTTAAACAAAGAGCCAGAATACACCAGTTCAGTGCACGTGACTCTTGATTCCACTCTTAAAGCTGATGGTAGCCACTGGAATGGTGCATCAATAGTAATACAATACTTCATCCACTGCCAGGGAAGAGCAGGTGGTCTCCCTCATCAAACAAAGCTTTTGAAGAAAATTATTCAGTCACTGAGAAGTTGTTCAAAACTTATATAGATTAATGCAATACTGGCCTGTATTAGACAGTCCTTGCAGATCTGTTGCCACTATGAAGAAGGGTCATGAACAGGCCATCTTTTGGGCTGTATTCCAAAGACAGCAATTTCAGCGTAGCTCCACATGTTGGAATTTGTGTTCATGCAACTGTGATATTTGCAATTTTGCAAAAACCTTCTTTGTTCTCTGCATTTTATGTAATCATAAATATATTTTCATTGCTCATATGTCTAAATTTGGTACTGCAGAAAGTTACTTTATAATCTGAAACTGTACTTGCTACTTTATAATCTGGACTTGAAAAATAGAAATGAAGATAAAGAATCAAGATCCAGACATTGAAATCTTAACTGACTGCTATCCAAAGTGGTTCTGAATGGTGAATGTATTACTCCCCTCCCAGAAACAGTCTTCTGGGTCAAAAAAGAAAGCAACAGAAAATGAGTCTTCACATAATTCTGTAGCTAGTCTTTTTCAGTCCTGAATGTAAAGCAGTGTGATTTAATCATCTGGGAACAAACTGATTAATAAAATGATCTACACAGAAAACACAGGATGCAAGTTAAAAAAAACAAACAGGTAGGAGATTCATTAATCTATAAACAAATTATCTATAAATTGTATAAAGCAATGCTGGTATTGAATACATTCTGCATTAAAATACTTTGTTCTCTGGGTTAGAATGAAGCAGCAGTATGTGTGGGGAAAGGGAAATTCTGAGGTAAAGGGTGAGTGAAGGTGGAAGACTCAGAAGAATGAGAGGCACAGTGGGAAAGGGCAAAAACAAGAATTAGAGATGTAAGGGGTCAAAAATATTCAAACATTATTCAACAACTAAACTAAATCAGTCCTGTTGCCAATGAAGAGGAAATGTTAGGATGACAAACAAGTATATTAACCCTGGTGATATAATTTGCTGACAATGACTGTTCAAGCTCAAGTGACACGTTGTTCAAATGTGAATAATTTCAAGCACATTTCAAGCCAGAGAGAAAGAGTATAGAAGATACTTTGTGTGTATTGAGCACTGCTGTCCTGCAATGGTCCAGTCAGATCTGATTAAGCAGTTTCCTTGGGGAAGAGAAGGGAACAGGTGGGAATTTGCTCTTCCAGAAAACACACAATAGTAACCTCTGGAATTTAGAAGGAAGTATTACACTACCAGACCACACTGCAGATGCTAGCCTAAATCTGCCTGCTCAGGGCTACCTTCACATCAGTCCAGGATTCCCAGCATAGAGCTGCCTAGTGCGCAAAACATTATGGAGAGTCTCAAGGGGGGAAACTCGTACCCTTGCTTCAATTCTTAAAATATCCAGCCTCCTGCCACATACATCTTAGTGCTCTTGGCTGTTTCAGCAAGTAGAATGGATCCTGGGGGGAGAGCCAAAGGAGAAACACATCTCATAGAAGACTGACCATTATGGTCCTGTTGTTAAGGCTCCAGAAGATCATGTTAGAGAGGGCAAGACAGTGATTCAGCCGTTTAGAGAAATTGTGCTGGTAGTCATTTTTATGGAAACATGCTAAGGCCATATGATAGGCTTGAAAGAAATTATCCACTGGGAAGAGGGGGAGGAAAAATGTACATATATCTAAGAAACAGGGAAAATAAGAAAATGGCTTGCTTCTCCTGCCATTTGACCCATGGAGTAAATGGATTTAATTCTATTCAAACTATGTGAGCCCTTTCCCTTTGCAAACAGTCACAGATTTAACATTATTTTTTATTACCCTTTGTTTTTTGGTGGTATTTTTTAAAGTTTGAAAAACGATGTCAGAATTCAAGTTTCAGTTACTTCAGCTACTTTTTTCAGCATGTTATAATCTCAGACTCTTAGGATAACGTTCCTGTTTTAACCAGAGGCGGTACACAGGATGTCTCCTTGGACTCCAGCCCTGCTTTCCACTTGGATATACCAGAGCTCGTATTAAGTGACCTTCCTACTGTGCTACAAGACTTCACTCCCTTCCCTCCCCTCCTCATCCTCCCATCTTTCCAGGGCCTTGAATAATTAGACATTTCAGTTCCATGATAGCATTTCTTCAACCCCACTATCATAAAGGTTAGCTGTTTCTGATTCCTGGATCATCTGATCTAGCATTCCCCAAATCCAGCTTTTCTCAGAACTTCATGTTAAATTCTTCAGTCAGCTAACCAGAGTAGCCCTATTAACTTCAATGGTGTTTCTCTAGACTTGCAGCAGCCCACAAGGAGGGTCTCATCCAGCAAGAAACACCAAACCATGTTGTTTCTCATCTTGTCAAACTCATTTATCCATTACTACTGCCTCTTAGCTTTGGTGCATTAGAAGTTGCTCTAAATTATTGTCACCCAAGGTCTTAAAATAAGGGAGCAGTAGTGCTCTGTATGACAGGAGCACAGGAGAAGAAGAGGAAGGGGGAAACCTTGAGAGCCCAGTGCTGAACAGAGTCATAGGAGGAAGCTTGTGCCAAGAACCAAGTGCTGGTTAGGAGGCCAAGGGCATCAGTGCAGTCTGTGACATGTTTCTGCGACGTCTGAAAGGAAAAGGCTCCATACTGAAGTTGTAGATGTACCATTAAACACAGCTATTTCTTTTTTTTTTTTTTCTGGGAGGAAGGCTCTGTATCTCACTTCCACCACTTTGATTACGCCACCAGCAAATGCTTAATTAAATGCAAGAGTTTGGCCCTGGATGGAAACATTCACATATTAAACCAAAGAATAGCAACATGGCTGCTGGGATGACATTTTGTTGGCATTGTGTTGCCAAGTCCTGTTTTTCATGGTGCAGCATGTCAGTGTGTTATATACTTGGCACAAAGCTAGCTCTTTATAGAGCTTTTGTTTGACTATTTTTTTTTTTTAAAACAAGATCAATGTTTGGAAAAAGAGCCAAAATAAATGTAAGTCTTTTGCTGGCAGCTGTGCAAGGTTTTAGATATGAGTTTTCATTTGATTTCTGCCAGGAACATCTGCCTTGAACTCATTTTAGTCATACTAAGGTTGTCACCCTTCCGAAAGGAATTCCTGTTTCCCTTCCTTTCACACACATATGCACTGCTTATCAGGGCATCTAGAGGAACATACAGATCTGTGTGATTAAGAAAAAAAAAAAAAAGATGGCCTGTCACTCATCATATCCCTTGGATTCAACAGAAAGGAAATTCATTTTAGTGAGCATTGAAACCAAACAATAGCAACTCTGCAGCTGGTTTCAGGGGTCTGATGTCAACAACACTAAACACATTTTTATCTCATTTGGGATTTATTGAAAAAGCAGAGTGCTTGATAAACAGTGGCTGACAAAAAACAAAACAGATTAGCTCAGCAAGTAAAGTGGGATGAGAGAATTGTGCCATACATACTTTGGAACTTATCAAACAAATGCATTTATTATAAAATATTAGCTAGTTGAAATATAATTTCTTTTAAGATTTATCCATAATTACATTTCTTTGCCTGTATATAAGAATTGCAAGCTTAATTATTGAGAAAAAAGCCACTTTAGAAATTAGTTGCATTTAAAGCTGTTAGAACTAAAATCAGTTTTCATCAATGTTTATTCATCCCCTCAGCTAACAAACCAAATTCTTCTCTCAGAGTGGCAATGTTCAAAAAAAGAAAAAAAAAACAGCGATTCTTTGAAGCTTTCAGAGATGACACAGACAAGGATTAGTTATAAAATATTTTTGCTTGCTTGCTTTGTAAGAGGCAGTATGATCCAATTGCTTTTTCTATTCTCTGCATGGGATCTTCCTGTTTTCTTTAGCTCCCACACTGCTCTTTCTTATCTTCTACAAGAAATCCAGATGGCTAAGATTTAGGACAGCCCATCCTTGATGACTAATGAATTAATGCAAAGGATGTTACGTTGCCTGAAGAATAGGCAACAAGTAAACAATTAAAAGATTGTTTACACTGCCTGCAAAAAAAGAGAAACTTCTGAAAACGCTTTTCACAGCATCCAAATCTCACCCTCCCATTCACAATATTCCGTAACTCCCTGAGGATCTTTCAATACTTTCTAGTATTTCTTAAGAGCAAAGTGCTTTAGGGCTAAAAAATACATCAAAAGAATGCCTCTAATGCCCATCAACATGAAGGGATTTTCATAAAAATGTGCAATATTGGATAGCTCATCTAAACATGAGTATGGTCAGCCTCTGGTCAAACTCAGTCTGGACACTGGGCAATATGTGGTACCTGGTAGCTCTGCAGGAGCCCTTATACGTGGAGATGAATGTGTCATCTGTGCCATCTCCAGGCAACGGACCTGGAATCAAGGCAGAGACGGAGACATCCACATTGAAGATTGCCAGAGACTGAAAGATTGGTGAATTGTGTGAGCTAAATCTTCCCACGGAAGGGAGTGGGAGGGGGGGGAGGAGAAACTTGCTTCCTTTAAAGGATCAAAGCAGAAAAGCAAATCCAAACTCATGAACTAAATGCAGTGCATCATCTTAGGCTACATCTGTGCTAATAAATTAAAATGCACCGAGGAACATTTCTGAGCACCATGCATGTTGGTAAAACAGGCTGTGGTGTGGCTTTGGATTAAATGAAATAACATTCTCTGAAATACAACCAGATGGGCTGGCTGTTTTCTGCATCTGCAGTGTATATGTTCAAGAGAAAATCCATACATACAAAGGTGACTAAAATCTCAGGAAGAAATCTCTGAAAGTAGATAAAGAATGGCAGAGGAATAAGGATTACAGGTATCATACCTACAAATAAATATGGTTACAATAAAGGGATACCTATATGCTTTTCAAAGTAAAAATATAATACCAGGATTTACAGATTAAGTCAGTTTGCAAATTTATGCTCCACTAGATGGTCTAAAACTAGTTAACATTGGCAATAAACAGCACTGTAAATTGACTAAAAGATTGATGCTGTGTTGGAAACAGTGAGGACTAGCACAAATGATAAAGAGAAAGAAGAAAAATTATGGCAATTAATATGCCATCTGATGTCTTCCCCTCTGGGAAACTAACATTAAAAGACTTTCTATATGATTTTTCAGAAATTATATTGCTTGGCAGTTAGCTATTATGTGATACACACTTTAAGGCAGTATGCACTTCATGCTGTCTGGAGGTTTTTTTCCTTCAATTACTAGCCTCTGCTCAGGAGAAAGATGTCGTCAGTCAGTCAGGACTTCCACTGAGTGCAACAATATTCCCAAGAAACAATAGCAATCACCCTGCCCTATAGTGACTTACTGGGAAAATTCTGCTCTTGGTTTCCAAGTTTGGATGAGTTAGAATCAGTTAAGTGTACCTGTTACCTGGAAGCATTTTTTTCTGTCATTGACACAGCTAAGACCTTTTAACTGTTACACAACTATCCCCAAACCCATGACAATATGAACTACAACGATCCCAAGCGTAAATGAGTAACCAAGCAGCTTTTGAAAGGCAGAAGAGAAGCATATTTATGGATTGATTGCATGCTACGATACTAGATAATGATATCATATAAATTGCAAACATTCCCTAGCTGCTACCTCATGAGATCAGTTTTACTGCTGAGGATACAGGCAGGCAGCCTAGAGGCTCTCCAAGTGTGACAGTGCATAGTGTCACATCCAATAGTGCACATAAGGTAACTCCTCTCCTTGTTTTACCATTACAGGACAAAAACGGGAGATTGTGTTCCCACAAAAGGTGTTTTGGAGGACAGAACATGTCCATGAACATGGCTTGCTCCTGTTTACCTCTGCACAGTTCTCACCCCATTTGCCTTTAAGAGCTCACTGTCTCAAAGGTCCAAATTCTTCAGTGTAACTGTAGCTGCTTTGCAAAACAAAGCAGCCTTCATCTGGCTTATTGAGCTTCTTAAGAATTTTCCTTATGTAAGGTGAAACTCAGGTAATCCACAGATATGAAAGCAATGCCTTTGCTGTTTGAACATTTCACATTTATGGAAGGGGAGTATCTGAGGCAAATGGTACGTAGTTAAAAATCTCCTGCTTTCAGCAATGTCTGCTTCTTGCAGATCTCTTTAGGCTGCTCTAAAAAGTGCTGGAGTCTTGGACTTGCACAGGTTAGACCAAGGAGTGGAGGGTATGACAGTGAACTGCTGCCACCATTTTACCAAAGCGCGCTGGGTTGCAGCGCAGAAGGGTTAAGCTCTGACTGCGAAACCTGCACCACCCAGATCATTCTACCAGGCTTTCCACTCATAACTACCTTAAGCAAATCCTTTTTCACTTCCAAATGTTTTCACTGGATTTGAGCAGCAACTAAAGAACAATACTGCAGAGTTAAAATAGAAATGAAAGTCCCACACACTCTGCTGCTGGTGGAGCTTTTGCATTCATTAGTCATATTTCTATCCTGTTTGACTGTGTTATTACTATTTTCTTTCATTCTTTTTCCAGAGGCTGCCTATAGTTACGCCTGATGACAGTTATTGTTTCCATTGTTGCTTTTGCAGTGCAGTGCCCAGAATGGCATATTGCTTTGCTATATGTAATAAAACATTAACAACAAAAAAAAGCATAGAAAGGATCTGCCCACTAAAATAACAACAACATGCCTCTGGCATAGGAACGGCACTGAAAACCTTCCATTCAGGACTTCCCAAGATGTTCCTGGATCTGCAGAAACATCAATACCGAAGATTAATAGCTGTACATATATATTTCTTAGCTCATTCCAGAAGACAAGAAGAAAAAATGGGAAACACTATGAAAAACAAATAATGCCACCTATACATGCTTTTATTAGTGTAGTATTTGTTAATGAGGAAATTCCTCCTATCCTGAAACTTATAATCCTGTATTGGAAGGCAGCAGTTACTTAACACTGAAGATGAATGGTCTTCCGCCACATTGAGCTGCAACTGAAGTCAAGGACTAGTCAGCAGTGGACTCTCACTCTAGGATTCAAGAACAAGGTAGCTGAGGTTCCTCAGGTCTGTAATGCTGTTTTTATTATTTTCCTTTCTCTCCCATCTCCTCTAACAGACAACCAATGTGGGGTGATTGCGCACAGTAGTACACCTGGGTTTGATGACTATGGAGAAGAATGTCAGTGCTGAAAAGAGTAGAGCTTCTTCATTCAGTTACAAGCTTTGACTTTTTTTCTTTGTGGTAGCCACAAAGCAATTTCCAGTATGACAGAACTAAATATTCTTGTCGTTCAGAAGTGGCAGGAGAGTAAAGTGAAAGGACACTAAACTGCCATGCTCCATGCTCAGAATCCTCCAGGACTGATGGGGTCTTCTCCAGCCCACTGACCTCCACTGTCCTGTTTCTTGAAACATTTATGCATAAATAAGCCTGACTTTTTAATCCTTCAAAGTATGATTGTATTGTGTAGTGAAGTATATTTTCACTGTCTTATATTAGACATCAGACTTCAGTGCTTCAGCTGATATTCAGGATTGTCTACATAGACAATGAAAGGCATCAGCAAATCACTCACGGGAAGAGTTTGACCACTCTCCCTTCACCAGACGTTCAGGCAGTTCTAAGTTTCCTGCCTAAATTCAGGCTGCCTGAGTGCTTTAAGTGAGACATTGTCACTTTTATCATTGAAATCCAATACATTAACACGTTTTCACGTGAGGACTCTTCAAGATAAAACCAAATTCATTTCATCTCCCCAAAAGAAACTCAATCAAAACAGACAATCAAAATAGAATCAAGATGCAAACTAGTCCCGAAACAATTAAAAACAACCAAACTCCCACCTCCCCAAACAATGAAAAAGGGAAAAGTACCACCAAAAAAAGAGAGAAAAGTATCACATTATGTGCCAAATTCATGGCCTACTATAGATTTTCCTGTAACAGTTTCTGCAACATCGGGAAGTGCAGTGCAATCCCATGTTACAGGTGGGGATTTAATATAAAAATGTTAAGACTCAGAACATGTACAGTATTCAGATCCATATACTCAAATCTAAGTGTTGGCTCAGTGCTAGAGTGCTACTGTCCTAAATGTTTTAGAGGAAATATGCCTAGATAGGTCTCCTTCAGGTCAGATCGGAAACCTGTGTCATTGGAATGGATCTTCCAAGCCCAACACTAGATCACTTCTTGGGACTACTGGGGAAGTTGTCTTCTAAGGCTAGTTTGAACAGTTGAATGTGTTTTTGCCAGATGATGCTATGTAAAACCTCTTTGTAATCATGGGCAGATTTCCAGGTATAAGTTGTGTGCCCAAAAAGTTAAATACACATTTAGGAAAAAGTGAAACAAAAAGACACAGGGAGAATAGAGTAGAGTAGACTAGAATAGAATGGAATAGGTTCAGGCTGGAAGGGACTGACAATGATCATCTAGTCCAACTGCCTGACCAATTCAGGGCTGTCCAAAGGTTAAAGCATGTTAAGGGCATTGTCCAAATGCCTCTTAAACACTGAGAGGCTTGGAGCATCCACCACTTCTCTAGGAAGCCTGTTCCAGGGTTTGAGCAACCTCTCGGTAAAGAAATGCTTCCTCATGTCCAGTTTAAACCTCCCCTGGCACCGCTTTGACCCGTTCCCACGTGTCCTGCCACTGGATACCCGTGAGAAGAGACCAGCACCTCCTGCTCCATGTCCCCTCCTCAGGAAGCTGGAGAGAGCAATGAGGTCGCCCCTCAGCCTCCTCTTCTCCAAACTTGCCAAGCCCAATGTCCTTAGTCACTCCTCACAGGACATTCCTTACAGCCCTTTCACCAGCTTTGTTGCCCTCCTCTGGATGCGTTCAAGGACCTTCACACCCTTCTTAAATTGTGGGGCTCAGGACTGAACACAATACTCAAAGTGATGCCTCACCAGTGCTAAATACAGTGGGATAATCACCTCTTTTGACCATCTGGTCATGCTATGTTTGATGTGCTGCAAGATGCAGTTTGCCCTCTTGGCTGCCTGGGCACGCTGCTGACTCCTATTGAGGCTGCTTTCAATCAGCACCCCCAGTCTCCAGTTGTTTTTCTGCAATAGTCTGTTTAAGTTTTTAAGTTCCTTCTTTTTCTGCAGAGAGAACATGAAGCTGATAAGAACCTTGCAAGGGTTAGGCGCATAAATATTCATCCGGCTTTTCCGTTTCAAATACACACAGGATGAAAAAGATAATCTTTTAGTTCTTGCTTTCGCAAGCTTTGTGCTACTCAACATGATAGTTCCCATGACATTTCCATAAGTAAGCCCCTCATCACTTGTGAAGAGCTTTCACTGGCTTCTTGCAAACTGGAGGAAATGAGTAATGGGTATACCACAGCCTATGGGAATATTTGGATCAAAACCTCCAATAATCAGCCATTAACATTTTTCAATATAATGCTATTTAATAACAATATTATTGGCAGATCATCTGAACTGATAGGTCAATAGGCAATACTTAGAAGCTGTAGTGGTAGGAAGTCAGCATACATATACAGAAAGAGACAGACATTAAAATGAATACATTTATATTTAAATTGAAATAGCATTATGATTATTTTGTTCCAAAGGAGATACAAAGTCAAGCAGATAATTTTTTGTTCCCCAATAGCCTGTAGAGACTATCCGCTCAGATTTACAGTAGATTGAAAATAAAACTGATGTGAATATTGCAGGTGGGCAGCAAGGGGTCATTTTTTCCATCTTCTAGGCAAAATATTGTGTTTTCCAAATACTTAAAAGCTCTTCTTCAGATATTTATGTGTTTTGCAAAAATGGCATTTTACTACAGAATATCATGGGAAATTTTCATCACAACCTGCTGTACACAGGAGCTCAGAAGGCACTCAAAATAAAATAGATCAAAAGTTCACCCTGGCAGCGGTGGCATGGGCAGTGGAAGAAGCTACTCCCCTGTGCTCCTGCTGAGTCAGTGCCAGCTGACTGCTTCCAAAAGCCTCTCTGCCCTCACGTCACCTGGCAGGGAAAAAAGTTACAGCTCTGCTGCCATAGAAAAAGATATCAGGGAGCATCACCCTGCCCACCTCTGGCTCCAGCCATAACCAGGGGTGGGGAGAAGACTTAACTTGTCCAATTCTTGTTCCCTAACCCTCACCCTTTCCAGAATGGCCAAAATTGCTGAGCTGTAATCTATTCCACTTTAGCAAATCGGGCTTCCCAACTCAACATCCAAATACTTTATTTGCTTCCAGTCAAAAACTACATCTTTGGTGATGTTAAGCTGTTCGATGAAAATATCTACTCAATGCTTTGTTAAAAGAGAAAATCAAGGTTCAAGAATTAATAGGAAAGAGACAGAATCCTGTGCCACGTTATAAATTCATTACATGCCAAAAACTTGACAGGAAAGCAGTTCTGGTCCTATAAAGTTGGAAAAAAAGCAAAGAAGAGCAACAAGGTCAAGTAGAAAAGCTCTACCACCTTCAGATGGGTAATGATTAGCGAGACTAGATTCTTTAGCCTAGAAAAGAGATGGTGGGCATGGGAAGGGATGTCTACAGGAGGACATAATAGAAAACTATAAACTTTTGAGTAGAAGGGAGTAGGTGAATAGAGCATAACTGTTCCTTACATTCTTCTGTACGAAACATGTCCGTATCAAATGAAAATGTGAGGTGGCAGACTCAAAATAAACAAAATATTTTTCTTGAGTGACACAGTTAAGCAATGGAGAGCCTCTAGGCATAGGACCTTGTAGGTACCAGACACTTACATGGGTTTAGAAAGCATTTAGGTAAGTTCAAGGAAGAAAAATGATTCCTGGCAGCGCTCACTTATATGAATTATGCTCCTGTTGGCTAAGGCTTGAGCCTAGAAGACTGTTCCTGGATTAGAATTTTCATGCAGTTTCCCTGTTGTTATATATTGCTTGGCACCAGCTAGTAGCCACTTGCAGAGCCAAGTTAAGAGAATAGATGGACCTTCCTGTATGTCCTATTGAACTATTCATATGTTAAACATTCATTTTTCTTCCAGACTGGTACAAAAGAATAGCTGCTGCTGAAAAGCAACAGAAAAGAGCCGTTCTTGTACACAGGTACCTTCTGTCTAATTTTTCAGCACTGGCAGTATTACTGCAGCCTGATTAGACACCTCTTAAATATATTGGCATGCATTTCAAATCTTCCGCAGGGATCCTCTAGTTCACTGATTTGTACCATCACACTCACAAGCACCGTATAAGTAAGTACTTATCCGATACATTTCTGTTGGTAGTCAGCTCTCAGGCCTGCAGCCTTTTAAAGTCCAGCTGTTCCTCTAGGTACAATCATGAACAAAATAAAATGGAAGCTGTCCTCAAAAGTGAAATGGAATGTCTGGAAAGTCCTGTACCATCTTTCACTTCGCAATGTTTTCAGCACATTACTTAAGAACAAACAATCCAGAAACTGAACTTTGCTCTGTATTATCATGTTGGAGCTTTCCCATCTGCAGCCAAAGCAAGCGGTAGGATCACTGCATATTGATTTTGCAAGACTGCACATAGCTTCAGAGCGCACCAATGACAGCTTTTGCCATCAACATACCTCACTTTCCAGCAAAGTTGGAAATAAAATCTTATTCACCTTTCAGCTGAAGGTTTTCTATGCTTATGACCATTTCTGATCAAACAGCTCATCAGATGCTACAAGTTAGATACTAAGAGTCCAAGATAAACAGGTCACTTTAACATAACTACTTTTTTCCTTTCACAAGCAAATTGCTGAGTTGTTTATACCCACCCCTCTGAGAAAAAGAATAATGGAGTCCATAGAGCCCTCTGGATATTTAGATTTTTGCAATGGTACCTTTTATTACAAAGCAATAGAGGAAAGCAGTTTTCTTCCCCACACTTAACTTGCCTACAACTGAAAAACATTAAATGTTTCAGGCTGTAGTAATTATCATATTCATTAAAAAAATCCCACTTAACTCTGCCATGTTGCGATCTTGTGTCTTGTTTTGTCCCAGTAAACTATCCCTTTTCACATGAATTACAGGCATTTCACTGCATGAGACACAAACACATACCATTCCTGGTCTGGGGATGTATCTGTCTTTCTGTTCTGCATCTGCACACTGCGTATTTGAGCCTGGATGGCAGTCCATGACAAAAGTAAAATTCTTCTTATTGCTGCAATAGAAGATAAGCACAGCTCGGTAGTCTAAGCACCAGAAATGAAAGCAAAAATCTCAGTAGTTTTAACTGCAAAGACAGTTTCTTACACAATAATATAGGTAATTTAGCTAATAGCTTTTAATTGTTGCACATACTTGTTTACTGTTTGTCTGCTTACCCCAGCTGTACAGAACAGGCATCACAGCAGCACAGGGATAACAGAACCACTTTAGGAAGGTAAACACGCCTCATAACATTTGATGTTCCCAGACATCCCTTGGTGCTTGGTCGGGTTACAGATTATTTAGCCTTCCTGAGAATTTCCGTGACCTGAGTTAACTGTGGCTAAAGTTTATCTCTCATTTCCTGCCCTATCCACCTCATAAATCCCAGCTCCTGGTAACACTATCCAGCACTGAAGTTAAGCCTGAGTGTGTCACACCTTAGCAACTCTGGGACAGCTTCTGCCCTGCCCTCGAGGCTGGCTGCTTCCTACTTCCCCTCTCATGCCTTGCATGAATTGAGTGAATCTTAAACAAAGACATTCAACAAAATCTCAACAATGGTTGTCAAAATACTGTGAGTCTAGAGACAGCTTTACTACCCAAGACCCTTTTAGCGAGGCAAAAAAAGCAGCAGACTCTAAAACTACCCTAATTGAATTGCTTCAGTTGTGCTCCATTTTCTTCACCAGAAAATGTGTCCATTATTCTATCTCTTCCCCATTCTCTTTTGTGATTGTATAGGTTAAAGTATTCATTAAGTTTTCTGCTCATATATATTGTCTGCCAGCTGTCTCTGAGAATATATTTGCCCTTCAGCAGGGCTGCTTTGGGCTCTTTGGCAGGCCTTTCAAAGCATCACCCCTGCACTGAACTGTGTTGCAATCAACGAAGAGCAGACTGTCAGTTCATAAACATTTCAGTTTCAAAGCATCAGAATTGTTTTATATCCCTTTACCGAATGGAACTTGAAGCCAGTAAATCTGCTATTGAATTGAAGTGTACAGCAGAGTGCATGCTCCGTTGGAAGGGGAGAGGGGGAAATGTCACCGCAGAGGATTTATGGCTGCCTCCCCCGTCAGGGATAGCCTTGCCCTATAAACTCGGCCGTGCTGTCTTCTCACACCAAACCTGGCATCCCTAGAAAGCCAAACCCAGCTCCACAGCCTGCTTTGTTCCTAGATCATCTACCAAGCAGCCTTTGAATGAAAGATGCTGTGCATGCATCCCTGTCCAACACATTTAAAATCCTGACTTTCTCGGTTGCAGTCTACATGGGCAGAGGGTCCCATGTCCTACAACACTGGTGACCATGTGCAGGCCCAAGCACACAACTTTCATTGTATGGAATCAAGGCCTCAGTGCACACTGTATAGAGACAGAGAAGTAGCAGAAGAAGGGTAAGAAGATGTAGAAGGTAAAACAAAGAGGTTCCAGATTCATTAAATTAAAACTGTCAATAGTTTAGGCTGGGATTTTTCATAGGTGTTCAAGTGAGCGCGGCATCTGAATCCAGTAAAAATCCAGTGCAACTAGAAATATTAATTCACATAGGCTGTTTTAAAGATTCCAGAAACCACAGGCTTGTTTTTTACCAGCAGTAACTTCCTCCATATCATTTTTGACTGATATTTGAATAACCGTATTCTTAGACTCCTTTTTCTCCTCTAGTGTAAGAATACTGCCCCAAAAACTAAAACACACATTGGACTGCCTTATGCAGAGTTACGAATACTAGTTAGCTTCATTATGGCAGAAACCCTTATCTGTAAAATGCTATAAAAGAAGAGATTTTTCTTGGGTAAAGGAGCAAGGAACCTAGCAGACAAGCTGGAAACCATAAAGTGGTAACTTTCACAGTGATGGCACTGTGTCTTAATTATATACCCATTTGAGCCTGCTTAGATGGCAACAGATCTTTAGATGCAAAGGCAAACCGTACTCTTCTACCAGGGAAAGAGAAATTCTATTTCAGTGTCTGCAGAAGAAGAGACATAAAGGAAACAAGCAAGCAAGCAGAGTGGTGGATGAACAACCACACAAGCTCATCTCTCACAGGAGTCCAAGGAAGAGGAAGCACACCCACTGATTTGGACCTCGATTTTACCCTGTATTAATTTCTAGGGTTTTAATGGGTTTAGTCACAGGCTTATTTAAGTTGCCTATTTCAGTCTTCTCAAATCTAAAAGAGAAGAAACTAAAAGAGGAAAAGGTACCCACTGTTTTACTGCACAGTGTTTGTATTTCCTAAATCTGAGGTTTTTTCCCTATAATTTCTTAATCCTGTTACTGCTTCAGATAATCACTGAATAGTCTTGGTTTCGTTTTCTTCTGCTATGCCTAAATTTAGATCAAGGGTTTGAATCTGTCGGCTGCTGCTCTAGAGTCCTCTATCAGGTTACTTCATTATATTCCTCTCTAGAAAGCATTTACAATATGTCCGAAGCACTATATAAGCATACATGAAATAATTCGTATAGCTTTCCTTTGCAGTAAGCACTGTGTGTACCGTATGCTGTTTAGTAACCTGAGGCAGACCTACGGTAGAAATAGTTCATCTGGCTTAGCCTTCTTGATTAAACTGCAACACACTATGTCTTGCAGAAAGAAAAGCTTTATCCACCATTCCCTGTATTTGGTTAATTTCTAATCCCTAAAAGACTTTTTATCAGAAGAACGCCCCCAGCAAGTTCTGCTCACTGCCCCTGCTGGTGTCTCTTCCAGGGCCCATATCATCAAAGTTAACAACACACCATGCAGGCTGCCTTCTGGGTATTTTTCCAAGTCTTCCTCACTTGAAACTTTTGTTCCTTTGCCTCCGTTCCACTCAGGTCATCACACAACCTTTTAAGAATTACTGCAGCTATTCTGCAGGCATTTGTTAATACAGAAATCACTTAAGTGTAAATGCAGCTTGCAGCTAACTCCTTGTAGCCCGCTACTGTTCATATTGCTTCAAATATAACGGCCTTTAAACTCATCTCCAAATTCTTGCTGGTGCCACTTCCGTTGAAGGTGTACTTGTTTCCACCTAAATTGGGCTGTTGTTCTTTGAATTACACCATCTTCAATCTCTTAATTATCAGTACAACTTGTTTCCCTAGACCTTTCTATATCATGTTTGCTCAGGCTTCCCCTGCACCCACTCTCACCAAGTTCTTCTGATCTTGGTAACATGTATCCCAAATCAGCTATGATCAGTTTAATGGATTGCTGTTGTTATTGTGGAGGCACTGGTGTCCCACTGCAATACCTATGATTGTTTTCTGCAATTGCTTTGTGTGAATGCTTATCAGCAGGACCAGAGAGACCTTAGGTTTTTGGCTGCTCTCTCATAGCACACTCTCTTAATGCCTGGTTTGCCATCCCATCTGTGGTTCCTCCACTCATCTCCAGCAATACTACCCCTTACAGCCATGAAAAATTTCAGTTCCCTGGTTCATCAGTCCCTCTTCATTCACTTCTAACCTCTGTGTGGTGTGGGTTTATCAAAGTATCTGTTACTGTAAGATAATGAATCTTTCCTGTCACCTCTGCTTCAGCTATCTTTATTCAACCTGCTCGTTGCTTTCTCTTGGACTGTGGTCTAACTTGGTACTGAATCACTTGGATGCTTCCTGAATGTAGCCCAATGCCCAAACACACATTGAGAGACCATTCAATATCATGATAATGATATGAAACCTATATTAGTTCTGACCAGTATTTGTAAAAACTTACAGAGGTGGATATTTCCCAAACAGTCTATCTTATACTGTCATTATTACATTTCTCCTAGTATTTAAACGAAATCTTCGATCCTAAGGAGTGATTTTTGAAGATAAAAGCATTTGAGAAACTGCTGAGAAGCAGGATTTACTGGCTTGAGGACAGTCCTATGCTAACACCTCTATTTAACTTCCATACAAAATCTTTGTGTTTCTGTCCTTTGTCTATAGCATGTAGACTTCAGTTATCTTTTCTGTCTAGCTAAATTCTTCAAGGCAAGTTTTTCTCCTCAGTATATTCACATAGTTCATCCAAAGAGGGAAATGGGGATGGGGAGTGTATGAACTCCTCACTTCTGCATGCACCTGTGCACAACTGTCAGTTGAAAATAAAAGTCATTAAATGAAAATTTCCACTTTTGATCCTTTTTCTTCTCCTGTATGGTTACTCTTTCATCATAACATTAGCATATCAGCAGTCAGACAACATGAGCATTTTAGAGACCACCTATTTAATCTCCTTCAACTGCTATATCCAACAGCAAAATCTGAATTTGTAAAATTATGGAGGAAAAAACTAATGTCATACAATAAAAGATGTTCTTGAATTGCTTAGCTTTAAGTGAAGTTCTGGTGCTATATACAAAAGATATCCCTGTTTTCAGGTGTTACAGGTGCATTAGACTGAAATTTTATATACAAATTATTAACCTCAAAGAAAGTTTTCAGATCAGAAGTCTCGGGCTCCAATTACTTGTTTTAACAGAGGTCTACTTAAAGGGAATTAGGTGGTGTAAGAAATGTGTGTTTGAGCTTTATTGTTAGAACTAGACTTTTCAGTGCAAGCAGTACACTTGGAAATGTGTCTAGTACCTTCCCTCAATCTAGATTTTCAGGATTTTTAAATATAACCCAAACCTATTATATCACTTTCATTCAGCCTTGTGAAAGCTGTGTTGGGGTAGATAGCACCATGTGCTTTTCTTTGAGATAGAGATGACGAGACAGAAAATTTGCTGTTCAAGAGTGACAATTCAGCTGTGTGGAACTCAGTCTCCTCACAGAGCGTATCTGTTTGCTTTACAGACAAAGGAGACCAAAGCTCTACCTAGGGATTTTGTTTGCACATGTTAAATACCTGAAGCAGCTCTCATTCCAGGCTCACAGCACACAAGTAAAACTTTATGGGACAATTAGAAAATCAGAGGGTAATATCACTTGACCACAGCTGCCTCTGGGATAGAGAGATCAGCAAATTAGTTTGCTTACACCTTGGCTACATAACAAATAAGGGAACCTCAAAGGAAGTACAAAGATAAGAATTTCTTCAGGACATTGCTTAAAAATTTCATCTTGAAATTGATTAAGAGTGTTTAAAAATTTACTATATGTTTTTCTTACACTTTTCCCCCTGTTCTTTCAGCTATAAATAATACCTAGAAAAGCATTCATGCTTATTTTCTCAGGCAGACATTCCTGTTCCTTTGCACTTCCAAGAGCATGGTAGCTGCATCCATATACAGTTTTAGCCTATTAGTTTGCTGGGGATTTTAAAAACATTTGTCCCCAAGTACAAATATATTCAGGGTGACTCAGCTGTGATTTTCCACAGTGACTATTCAATTAACACGCAAATTTGGAGGCTAGTATAAATAGTTAATGAGACCAGAATCTAAGGAGGAATAGAGGGGAGACAGGTTGCATATTTGCCTGAGACAAAACACTGTGCATCTCAAATGTTGTCCAAACCACAGAGTCAGTGGCAGTTGGGCCAGTGGTACTGGTATCGTGTATCTGTGCAAGTAGACAAACATCTTACTGCATTTCCATAGCATAGGACTTACATAACTAATTACAGAGCAGGCAAGATGTGGTGCTTATTCCAGCAATGTGTCATTCATCTTGACTTTAAAACAGGGTTGAAAATAACTTTCCGAGAAATTACTTTTGCATTCTAGACCCACATATCGTGCTCATTTTAACTTGCACAGTATTTACTTCTAATATATTTGTATAGCATGTTTTTAGTTATAACTCTCTGATGCTGAGCACAATTGCAGCCAAAAAAAAATAAATCCAGTGACCTCACTTCCAGGCATGCAGAAGAAAACTACTGGCTAGTCCTGACTATTAGCCTTGAACAGGACCATAATGCAAAATGTCCGAACACCGGCATGTAAATATCTGTAACAAACATTCCAGTCTTTCAATATTTTGGAGCCAATCCTGGATACAGGAAATACAAACACCATGTGGGGAATGCCCATCACATGTTCTACCTGCCATTGGTCAAAACAGCAGTGCAACTCTTCAGCCAAAACTGGTTGTTTAATGAAGAGCATGGGATGGAGCTTTCATCCCCCATTATCCTGAGAGCAGCTTCCTATACCAGGAGCACATCTGCTTGCAGAATAAAGATATGTCAACAGCTTAGCAATAACGTGTGCATGCAAATGCGCATCTCACACTCATTTGGTAGCCGTAAACAAATGGTATGCATTCAGTGGGGCTGCGAGAAGCAGTTAAGGCCATAGCTGAGTATAGCAGCCCTGAAGATCTCAGTGGCATACACTGAAAAAGCCAAGTGGCCTTGCCCTGACGTTTCCTCAGTACACTCACCCAGCAGTGCTGCATCCTCAGTAAGGAAAGGTGGGAGATCAAAGAGGAAACACATACAAAGAATGAGAAGAAACAGGTAGAAGAATAAGAAGAAACAGGTAGAAGAATGAGGTCATGTTGTAAGCAATCTCCAGATATTGCAGAGTTACATTATTTCTACTTTGGGTATTTTTTGGCGAATCCATTTTCGCAAGAAAAAAATGAGGGGAGGTGGGGGGAGTCTGAAGACATGAAACAGTTAAAACCTGAAAAACTTGTAAAAGTGTGTTCGGCCTGCTGCCTCTTGATTGCAGAAGCCAGAACTTGAGAAAATAGCACTTGTTCTCTTGCAAGGCTTGTGTTAAAGATGCAGAAAAATTGAGATAATGTGAGATTCTCGTGGAAAATAAAATATAGAATGAACAAGACTCACTGGTAAACAAGAGTTTTTCACAGCTAGCAATGGTTAGGAGGGAAACCAATGCAAAGGTACTGAATGTTAACTCAAAGCTGCACTATGTTTCTCCCACATATGTAGCCCTCCGTTGGTCAGCTGCACCTGTCATCAGTTCCCTTGCCCTCAAGTCTTGCTACGGAAACTGTCTCCTATGCAAAAGGGTTAGAATCAGACACTCTGCTCCACCACGGCTGCGGTCACTTCTTGGGAGGAGTCCGTAATGGAAATTTCAACTCACATTTGCATTTTTCCTCAGCAATATATCTGCACACTGTTTTCAAAATGCTTATTCCAAGGAGCTGGACATTGTCATTGCAATTTCCATCATTGCCCACAGGAGCTCTCACTGTCGTTTTGGGCTGAGGCTTTGCTTTGCTTGCTGGTATTCCATGGCACAAAGAAGTAAGTCTGCAGACCAAAGTTGAAAATAGAACAATTTTATAAATAGAGAGCAGCTAACTCCTCCAGGGGAATCGTTGCACTGGAACAAGCCTCTCAGCTTTAACTTTACAGCCTGCATTCTTGGCTGAAAAAAAACCCACCAAAACCAAAAACCACCAACAAAGAAACCAGCAAAAACCCTACAAAAAAAACCAAAAAACACCACCACCACAAAAGCTGAAAACTCAAAGAGGAACTAAAGAACCTGAAACAGTTCAGAGAAGGAAGACAGAATATACTGTTCCTTAGCAAAGAGTAAAACCAGCCAGGCAGGATTCCTCCGTTATATACAGGTGTTAGGATGAAAAGTTTTGATGCTGTACATTGTAGACGTGATCTCAGGGCATGAACTGCAACAAGATTTGGTGACCAGCAATTGTGAACCCAGCGGTACTATCACTTGGTGCAGCACAGCACTGGTCTTGATAAACTGTTCTCAGTATCTGCAGTAGCTCGCTCTATGGCATGGCTGGACTGTCTTCTCACACTGAAAGATAGCATCATGCACCTTTACAGGGATTCCCCTTACAAAGGGATGAACTCATGCGGCTTTGCACCAGTAGGAGTGCCATGGGTATTTAATTTTCATAACTGGAACTACAGAAGTCTGCATTAATCCCCCATCAGGGCACATGCCACTCAAGCACATGTACATAGCATCTCAGTATTGAACAGTGCTCAGAATGGAGTGACACAGCCTGTGGTGACTTTTGTAAAAGTAAATATGGAAACAGATATAACCCACGCCTCAGTGAGTACAGGACCTCTTCTGTGCTGGCCATGTCTCAAATCTGTGCTTAAGAAGCTGTTTTTAATCTTTAAGAGTCATTTTTTTTAAATGGTAGAAGTTCCCAGCTTGGTCACCTGTGTGAGACAAAGTGTTGGCCACAAGACAAAGAACTCCAACCCCATTTGTAGCAGATGTGGCTTTGGGGCTCCAAGATGTTACCGACTTTAGCTGCTTAGTTCAGTCCTGCAGAAGACCCATGCAGTAGGAGGCGTATGTAGGCCTCAGCTAGCACATGTTACAGTCTCACACTTAATATGTATTGTCATTAACTTCATCTTTCAGTAATACAACAGAATGAACTAAGACTGAGAAGATCATGCATCAGTTTTGACAATGTGCTTATGAAGACAGCAACATCCATAAGAAATATAGTTTGAACAGCCAGTGATTGCCTAACTGTTATCCCAGCGTGCATACCTACATACCATAAACATGAAGCTACTTGGGATGGAAAGGGGGGATGCCTTAAACCAAAGGTGATCATAGCTCTAAAGCCAGGACAGCTTCATGAAAGTATTTTGTAGTTAGCAGTCATACAACAATCAAAAATTATATCCCTAAAATATTAAAACTAACTTCTGATTCAACAGCTGCATGCATGTTTCTTGAGCAGATTTTCTCCACTTAATATTCTGAAAAAGATTTTCATGAAACAACGATCAGGCATCATGAACTTTCACTTTGAGCACATGAACAGCTTCAGTGATATTTATAATTATTTGATTTCTCTTCAGGCCAATAGCTTTGTGAACTAGAAGCAAACAACTCATAACAAAATGTGGTGCCAAATGACTTGAACATACGTATTATGAAGTGAAAATCTTGATTAACAAATGAAAACAACCCAAAACCCAAATCAAAGTGGTGTACAGGATGAATACTACCAACAAAGTGTGAGGACACGTAAACAAAATTTTATTTATTTACAGGATCATAAGTAGAAGCAGTACATGTTATGACTTCCCTCAGTGTCACAGTAAAGCAAGTTTTAAGTCTTAACAAAATGCATGCCAGTTTTAGCTATATACACCAATGCACATTAACTTCAAAACATACAGCTTGATATTTGGAGTCATTATGCAAACAACGTGAAATTTAAGAATCTCTTAGAGGACTGATCCGATGCTTCGTTTTTCAAAGGGTGATTTTTCACTGATGTATTTGCTGATAATGCAAACAGTAAGCAATAAATTTGTGATACAAAGCTCTAAACAAACATAGCAACTAAGCTACCTATATGAGTTTGTATTCACCCACAACTTTACTAGAGTGGTTTTTGTCTCTTCAAAATAAGTTTAGAGAAAAATAAGAAAATAAGAAGCTTTGGGGGGGGATTGATGTATCTTGTCACAGGTGAGTTCTCCAGTATCCAGCAAAGCCTGAAGTCTCTCCTTTTCAAAAAAGGGGGTGTCAGGGGATGGAGGGGAGAGTCTCCAGCTTCATCTAACTGCCTATTAATGAAAATTCCATGCACTTAGTGCCCTAGTGACCTTAACCTCTGACTGAAATCAAAACACAATCAAAACTTATTTGCATTGACAAGAACTGTAGTCACATTTTCCCCATAAATCAGATTAGAAATCAGATTAGAAAATAACCCATTGCTATTGTAAAAAGGCAAACTAATATTTTTGCACTGAAAACAATGTCACAAATAGGTGTGATGTAAAGGAAAGAGAATTGTAAGCCCCACTTTCTTATTTAATAAGCAAGAGTGTGAAAATATTAATATCAAAGTTTCCCTTCAGTTTTCCATGCCCTTATGGAAAACTGCAGGTGTCTGATGGCACTCCACCATTCGCAAAGATCCTCCCTCTTTTCCTCTTATTCTTTTGTCACCAGGCCTTCACTGCCTTAAACTAAGGCAATTAAAGCTTTTTTTTCAGTCTGGATGCTACCTCTCCCACTCAGCGTAGGCCCAGGAAAAGATTAAGTAAGCATATACAGAAAATCTAAGCTACGAGACAAAAGCAGTAGTGCATCAGCACCAATCCAGTAAAATCTAAAGGTTCTGTTCACCCACTTTCACTGATACAGTTTCAATACCTGGCAATCTGAAAGCAAGTGCTAGAGCTAAACAAGCTGCAGTAGCTGGTCAAATGCATTTTTTTGCTCCTTTTATCCAGCAGAAGCTTTCATTATGCATCTATGACAGCACTACTGAGAAAATGATCTTACCAGCTTCTACTAAAAATTACACCCCACTATTCTAAATAGCCTGATATGTCTAAACAGCACAGATCTGAAACTTTATTTTGCAGTGTCTCCTGGCTATTCTTTATTTACTGCAGTAGGAAACAATCCCAGAGCTTGTCTGGGCATTTCATGCACAGAACTGCAAAATATTTCTGAGAAGGTTCAGAATATTGAATTTCCGTAAGACTTAAAGCATTTGTGCTTCTTTCCAAAGTTCACTAATTTTTCATTTTATAATGAAGCTTTCAAAACCCTAAGGTGCTTTATTCAAATTAGTCTTTGATAAGATTAATTCTTCCCTCCTGATGGAGTGATTTAGCTCTCTCACACAAGAATAAATTAGTATGTATTCTACATGTGTATAATATATATATACATATATACATTGACACGAAACAATCATTTACAGGAGCAGGAAAACAATGTTGTACGTAGTCTGCCTGGTTCTCAGTGCTTTGCCTTCAAGCTTGTACAGATTGGCTCCAAAAGGTCAGTATGCTCCATTCACTTTACATTTCTATATATGGGAAACTGTTCAGCTGTACTAATTTCATAGTTTTCCTTGTGTGGATGTATAGCTGTTTTGAATTAGTTTTTCTTATTTCAACACATTTCTAATTGTGTGGAATCGATACAATCTGTGAAAAAGAGTACTCAAGAAGAAATCTGCACCAGCTCATCTGAATCTATTCTAAAACTACTTTTAGCTAAGCAAAGATATACAGTCTAAAGACCAGCCTTTAACATGGTTGCAGCATTTTTATCTCTGTCACATGAGGTATGACCTGCAAGAACAAAAGTCTTAAATCCAATTAGCCACTAGGATTTGAAACACCATTTAGTATTTAACGTAGAGTAACACCTTCAAAAGGTCACATTAGTCTTAACATTCATTTTGATCTATGAATGAATGTTTCCACTGTACAGCAATAAAACCAGCAATCTTTAATAGACATTCCAATTCCTAAAGGGGACTGAAAAATTGGATGTACCCCAGGCAGGCTGCCCAACAAACTACACAATCCAGTCCAAAGCTAATCTATAGTAGTTATTAGGTAGGAAAAACCAGTTTGATTTCACACTCTAAGATCATGGCAAAACACGATTGATATGCATAAACTATTCATATCTAAATAGTATTAAGCAAATTCCTGTTCAGGAAATGATCCAGGATCGTAACGGTAAACTGTCACATATTATTTAGATCCCACAGGTCTATCAGACAGGACCAAACAGGCAGCCTGATGGCAGTAACATTAGCAATCTTAGAGCCAAATCCTAGGCTTTTTGATCAGACCTCCTATCACCTTTGACAGGAACGGAAACAGTAGAAACGAGAACAAGGTCCTCAGCAATTGTTGACTTTTCCTTTAAAAGACACGTGTTGAAATGAACTAGCACATTCCATCAGCATTTGATCTAGTGTTTTTAACAAACCAAAGAAAAGGGAAGAATATGTTTGCTGGGAGGCTGCAGGTAGTTTTGTTCCAGGTGTTTAAACGACCCTGGCATTAGATGTAAAGTGAAAATTAAAATAAAAAAAAAATTCTTCTTCACCTTATCCTTCAGGATGAGCTCCTGTTGACATGGATGATATAGCATTACTCATCAAAGCACCAGCTTCTTTAGGAGGAAGGAAATCCCCTTACCTCTGCTTTCACGGAGGAATTTTAATACAGAGCGCCCAAAGCCACAGACTGCTCCTACCTTGGCATGCAAAGCACACGTCTTAAAGGTACAGTTGGTGTTCTTGAGATATGCAGTTTTGAGGTCAGCTGTTTCTCAGTGGTAGCACAGCAGATATGCACTGGATACACAAATGCATGCCAGCAATTCTGTATACCAGACTTGTACAATGCCTTCAATTTGTTATGAAGTGTTTGGGAGGTAGGCAGGTGTGTCAGCAATTCAAGTGTGAAGTTTGTCTTTCTGGACAAAGGGTCCATTTCATGGTTAACTGCAGTTCCAGGAATTTCCTTCCAGGCCTATCTCTTGTGACCAAAGAGCCAAACTATTCACATTTAGTAATCAGTAGGGCAGCCTGGGCAGTACACAACGGCAAATTTTCACAGAAATCCTGAAATGGATGTTCACTTTCTCATAATGACACTAAAATACAATGTTGTCTTGCTAATATCTTACTCTAGCATCATTCTACTCTGCAAGGTAGGTTAGGTGGTGGTAATAAAATAAAGGAGAAAGAATGATTTCAAAGTCTCAGGCTCGGGGTATCCAGTCTTTTCTACTTGGACTTTACTGATAGAAGATATCTGTATAAATAAGTTCACAAATCCTGTGAGATTTAAGTGGAGATAAAAGAAATGGTCTCATGTCAAACAGTCATTATTTCTAATTGTCAAGACTTGTGTACTGCCTAAAATAATCAGAAGTCCAGCTTATTATAATGCCATAAAGTAAGATTACACTACACTTTGATTTGGAAAACTTCAGTAAGCAGAAGACTTAAACCCTAAGGCAATTCAAGTACTTAAATGCGATATATTTTATTTGCTATAGGAAAGGAAAAGAGTGAGTCATCCAAGCTATTTTCCACCATAGACAAGTTTATACTGCAGTGTGAGCAGGTCTCTAATTGAAAGAAAACATTTTCTGTTACATTCTATTGCTAAATTCCAACTAACTAATCCACTTAATGGATCCTATGCAAAAAAAAAAAAAACACAGTTGAAGCAAAACATTTTTATGTGTTTAGGTTGATATTCTGCATCTTACTTCATAAAAGGTAGAACTCAGTAGAAAACTACATTTAGTTAGCTTACACAAAGAGTTTTTCTGGAGTTAAAACCTATAGCTGGTAGTTGCTAAATGGATTCAAATTTGAAAGCCCTCTGCACAGAGGAGTTTAACTGGTTCTAAATGGAGTGATCAGTCACATCGGATGGTAGACAAGGAAGTTATTTTTCACCCTACAGCTCATAGATGCCAGGAAGCAGTAGGCCTTGTCTACCTTAGAAAATTTAACACTGCACATTTATGAGTGCAGTTGAACTGGTTTTGAACATAATTGTAAAGGCAGATAAGACATTTACCACAGGTACTGTGTAGTTTTGTACCTGTACCTGCATTACAACTTCTGAACAATGAATGCAGACCTGAGCATCAGCTGAGTGTGCCTATACTTGCACTAAACAACAGTTGACTACTTCTCTACTTCAGCTGTTGACAATATCCTGGAGCATACATGGTATTTAATACACATAGGCAAGTTTTTGCAAACAATCTTTTCATTATCACACTCCATAATGCAAGACAGTTAACACTTTTGTTTTGAATTATTTGTCCCCCTTCTCTGTGCAGTAATACAGCAGTTTATACTTATTGTCTTTGAAATATTGCATGGTTCTTAGACTTCCTATTTGGGAACAGAAACCTTAAAACTAGGTATAAAACAAGAGCGACCCTTTTTTTCCACATAATTTCCCTGTGTTTGGATTTCTTAGTTCCTCCTTCACCTTTCAGAGACGTAACACAGCTGAGAGGAACCACAGGCACCAGGAAAACAAATTTATCTTGTGCAAACAAAGCTTTCATCTTGTCATCTCCATGTGCAGTATATCTTGCTTTACTAGTTTTTAGTTACAATTAATGTTAATACCTTCTTTTATTGTTTTTCTCATTCTTTTAAGGACATGCTGTAAAGAAGAAAGACAGGTTCCTTTTGGTATTCATTTCTCTGCTGGCAGGATTCAGCCAGACTCTGCATTGCTTGTGCAGAATCCGTTGGGGAGGGAAGTTACAGGACAGAACCACAAATCAGTGCACTAGACTTCATGCAGTGCTCTTCATCTGTGGCAAGAAGGCAGGAAGACCTGAGTGCAGTTCGGGTTTGCTGGGGGTTTAGCAGCCTAAACTAGTAAAACCCAACCAGATTTTGCTGCTTATGAGACTTACTTAGCTCCCTAAATACAGCTGGCACATTCCTTCCAAATGTAAGTTTTTGAAAAGTATTGAGAGCTTTTATGCCCAGCAATGTGTTGTTAAGATCAGTCTGCCTCCAAATCCATAAGCGTGGCTGCTGTTACACTCACTGCCACCTCCACTGAGCTCCCACAGCTGAGGGAGAACAGAAAATAATGGGCTTGGGTGGATGTCTAAATGTCAAAACAAGTATTTTTCATGTGGTTTTCTTCTTCGATGCTAGTGTTCCCGATTAAATAACTTTCTGGTAACATTGGTTCTCCGGTACAGGCACAGAGGTAGCCAGTGTATGTTATTGCCTAGGTGACTAGATATAAGCAAAAGCTAAAAATAGTTAGCTAAAAGTAGCTAAAAATAAATAATAAGAACTGAAATAAAAGAGCTGCAAAGGACATTCCAATAATAAAGGCAAGACCAGGAATGGTAAAATCACTTGAACAAGCACAGTTTTGAAAATGTTGACAATTTATATATGTTGGCTAATTTGAATTAAGCATGCCAACCATTTGTCATGTTATAAAAGTCAGAGATATTGATTAAAAATGTTGTTAGATAATTAATATTTTTCATTCTTTTAGTTTTCCCTAGGCATTTTCAAACCATTCAAGAAGAATTTTTCCTTGCCAGGTCTTGAATTTAGATGACATTAACAGCACTAATTCAGCAACAGCTTGCATTACTATCTGAATAACGACACTTAATGATAGGTTTCTATTGCCTTTTACTGTCACGTAAAAATGCTGGTATACACACAGTCTGATAATGTTAGAAAGTATCTAGACATCACTAATACAGGATAGTGTCAGCTAACCTCTTCATTCTGCATTTGAAGGGAGAAACTTAATACATTGTCTTCCAAAAAAACCAGCCACTTTTAACTGGTGAAAAAGGAACATGACTGAAACAATCTACAAGTGTTAAATGCAACCCTAGAGATCTTGCTATAATCTCAAGTATTTCCATTTAGCCTGCTGTCCCTCATTACTTGCCTATGTTTTTCAAAGCTATTGATTTTCAAAATCATTATTTCTCTTAAACAGCTATGGGCTGCATTAATTTCCCAGCTGTAGTTCCCATCTCTTTCTGCAGTATCAGCCACAGCCATCAGCTTCATCTTTGTTTCTTGCCTTGTTTGGAATTTTTTATTGATGTTTTATAAAGATGTTTTATGTTCTCGCTTACTTATAAGCCAAATATCATGTAATCTAGAATTGAATAATATCAACTTAAATTTTTACATTACTAATTAAAATATCAGTTGAGACCTCTACACAAAACATTGACAGATGTGTTTCATTTTGACTCCAGTGAGACTCCTCCCATGAGTCAAATGTTCAAGTTTAAGCAAAATAAAGATATGGAGGGGCCTACTCCACCACCAGGTAATCCTTTGTCAGGTCAGAAATTTGTTTTCCAAACCACTGAGTGGAACAGACACAAGAAACATCCCAGCAGTGTGTCCCACCCACCAGACTATTGGGAATTGTAGAAAAGCCATCTTAATCTGTTGGCAATACTCCACTTGGGATAATAATTAAACATTCATTGAGCCAAAGAGAAGGAGACAAGGACTTTCAGGCTCAGTGGCTAGGGCACTGAGGTGGGAACAAGAGATTCCAGTCTCTGCTTCACTGAATATTTAATTATTTATAAAGCAGAACAGCTCCAAAGATAAGATTAAGAAAGACCCTCTCAAGAATAGACAAAACCCTGCAGATTATCACATGTGGAAAGCTAGATTTAGGTCCCTACCTCTTATCAGACTGGGTAAGGATTCGAAGTTTAGCCTTTTATATCCACCAGAGTACTTCAAACACTGGGCAGTTGAGTAGAACAAACCTAAACATCAGCATGTCCCCAAAATCTCAGCCTTCTTAAATGTGACAATTCATGGTAAGGGTCCATAATTTGGGAGTACCTAGCTGGATATATTTGCGGATGCAAAAGACAGTGAGAACCCTAGAATTTCATCAGGGTTTTGGTGTGGGCTAGTAGGTCCAGCTAGCAAACTGTGTCATTGGAAATCCGCTTTTCAGCAGAAATTTAGTCAGCAGAACGAAGTGTGGACAACCCTGCCTGAACTTCACCATGCTGAGTCAGGGAGATGCAGAGCATAATGGCACAAGGAGAAAATGCACGTTGATATCATTTTTTTCTTTTGTTATTGGTTATCATCATAAGTAAACGCAAGGATATATTTCAATTTTTAAGTAAAGACAAGACTTGCTTAAGCCTTTAATCTTATATAGTTTGGCTTCCAGGTTGGTCTGATAAATAGTTGAGTGAGTTTACTTTTACATTGTTATTTTATAGAAATCTCTGTAATTGTTTAAAGTGCTTGTTTTTATCCAACTACTTTGTCTTCTTATCCCTTCCCCAAAACATATGAAAAGATTAAAGAACGTGATTTTTCTGTTCTGAAAAATAGGTTTAGAAAAGTTTAAATCGGCTATTAGACTTGAATATGTTAGTCTTTGTAGGTCCAGAAAAAGTGAAGTCACAATGCTTCATAAAAGGGAGTTAGAAATGTAAATAGAATTTGACTGTCTTTTTTCCTCCTTCCCATATAAGACAGATTTTACCCATTTTCTTTAAAAAGTACCACAGATAGAAATAAGATTCTCATTCTGTCAGTAGAAAAAAAAAAGCATGTTATTTCCACCAATGCCAATATCCATGGCATGGCTATAGTAAGAATCTCTTGCTCAATCTGAACTTTCTTTTCAACCCTTGCTTTGTTGGATATAGACACTGAAAAAACAGGGGTTCCTTACTTGCAGCAGCTGCACACTGTACTGATAGTGCTAGAAGGAGGACTATGAGTAGAGCCCCGGGGATTAGGGGTTCTGGGTTCCTGGTGAGGCCACAGATTTCCTGCATGTGCTTGACTAAGTCATCAAGCTTCAGTGAGCCAGATACTCTTCTTAAGCATTTCAGCACTTTGTCATGTAGATTGACACCTAATACCTTTAAATAACTCACACATGTTCCTTCATTTCCTGCACTGCTAAATGGGGATAATGCTGTCTTTTCCCCATGGAGTGGTGTGAAGCCCAGGTCATTAACACATGTAAAATGCTCTGAAAATCTCACACTGAAACCTGGGGAGACCAATAAAGCACGCTTGTATTCTTGTTTACAATTTTCTCAGGCACAACATTCTCTCCAGAAAATGAATATTTAAAGAATGACCAAGATCTATTTCATATGTTTGACCAAACTATAAAAAATATCACTTCGTGCTATGTGTAACATCAGCACAGTATCTTAAAATGACATTCAGTTTCTTTGCCACATATACTGGAAACATGCATCTTGACTCACTGAAGAAAAAGAAAGTCTGGGAAAGACATGTGAAAAAAGTTATATGCTGCTAAAGCAGTGTACATTTTTCAGAATACAAATAGTTATATGCAACAAAAGTCTACGCAATACCTTCAAGTCTTTTGTTATTCTGTGAAACAATGAGACTTTGTGAAAATAGATTTATTTTCCACTCTTACTTTGCCTAAAGGCTTATACCAAACTAATGGAAAGGTAACCGGGAATTAATAAAATGCTAAGCAATTTTTAGCTGGAATAAAATGATTGTATATAGTGTATAGTTAAGTCACAGAATAAATAAATAAGTTTAGAGTATAGCTACTATAGTGACATGTGAACTTTAGCTAAGTTTTGCTCAAGTGATGTGTAGATTTTCAGTGTACATAGCATACTTAAACAGGCATGTCACCTGCCTCTTCGTGAATGTAGGAGAGAATCTAATTCCTGAACTGTAACAGAAATGAAATATATCATCTCTGTGTTATGGTTTTAGTATGTAGGGCTTTAAATGCTTAATTTATTCATTGATGTTCTAAGCAAGTTAAGGATATTAATATTTTATTGCATAACTACTTTAGAGATAGTCAAAAGGTATGAATCTAAAGAAACTCCTGATTTGATGACCCCACAACCATATTAAAATATATACTAAAATAATAACCTTCTACAAACATAGTTTTATTCACAATTGTGAAATTTTTCACTTGCATCTTAAGGGCATCATATGATCAGTCTCTTTTTTATCTAGGAATACAGTAGCATGTGCATGTACATCTCCAATTGTGAGGTAGCTTCACACATTTCTAAAAATACACCAGATATGAACACCAACTCATGAAACACCTTCTAATAGTGACCATTTCCAGGCAAAAATCTAAGTCCCAGCTGGACCCCCTTGCAGCTCTCCACAACACGGGTCCAGAGTGAGGAAATTTCTCCTCTGAGCTCTACATCCCAAATCCCTGCTCTGACTGTGTGTTCATATATTTTGTTTCTGCCCTCTGTGTTTATATATTTTTTATATATGTCATTATATCTCTTTTGCTCTCTTACTATTTTTGAGACTTTCTAAACAAAGTCAGCACTTCCTGGTCATCTGCCATGTACTGTCTTAATGCTTCTATCCTTCGTAAATGACAAAAGTTAGCACATTAATATACTTATATGTAGCAACTGGAGAATGGAACCAACACGGAAAGGTTCCATGGAAAGGTGTTGGATTCTTGAAGGTGTAAGTCTTTGGGGAAGCTTTTTAAACTTTGTGTCCCCATATGAGAAAGAGGAAACCAATCAGCCAATATAGTACAGAAATTTAGAAGATCTCAGTAGAATATTTTTATTTCCTCTTTTTCTCCCACAACTCAAATGCATAGGAAGACAGATTTGGGAACTCATGTTCTGATATTCATCTACACCAACCTCAGGATCAAAATACTTGCTTCTCAGCAGAGAAGGACAGATAGTGTCTGTCCCAGTCAGCAAGCAATGACTCACTTCCTACCTAAGTCCTTTTCTCATTGTATTCAAGAACCATTTAGTGCTATTGTAAAAAAACAGTAGCAAACCATGACAATTGAGGTGGAGAAATGAGATGCGGCTGCAGCTGGGAAGCTACAGCCACAATTCCAAAAGGAAGAACAAAGGGTGGAGCAGGCTAAAAGTTCCTTGGTGAGCAGTAAAGCAACCTGCCTGCTGATTAGACCTATAATTCAGGGCGAGGTTTTGTCTCTTAGATAGCAGGGAGTGTTACTCTAAGTCAACCCATCTCTCTTAGTGCCACCTGTGCTTTCTGTGCGAGCACTAAGAACATGCTAGAGGTGACACATCGCAGGTCAGAAGTTACTTCAATATGCTGGAGGCTTAGATGGAGTAATAAAGGTAGAAGTAAACACATGAGTAAAGGTCAGTCAGCTACAAACACATTTTGGAAACAAGCACTCTTTTGCACTGGGGTGAACTGGAAAGCTTTAGCCTCTTTGACAAAGAATGTCCCAGAGAGGAAGAACTATAGCAAAGAGTTGGGCCGAGCTCCCAAAGACAGGGAGAGAAATGAGCAGGTACAGATTCTCAGTCCTAGAAAAGAAGGTTTTAATATTTGAAAGGGGCAGGTGTTAAAAGACTACAAGAAAGCAAAATATAGTAATAGCCTAGTCAGATAATTAGTTTCTAGGGGAAAAGAGAAAGCAGCAAGAAGACCATATGGGAGACAGGGACAAGATTTATTGGATCACATTCTGATATCTCTACATATGTCAGGAGTATAGGAAATAAAGAGAAGCAATGAGAAACTGAGCATGCAGCCAAAGCCATGACAGCACTGACATCAAGGAAATGTGGTAGAACAAACTGTGCGATAAGTACTGGTATAAGAGTACAAATTATCCACAAAGAACAGAAGGGGAAGTTCAATAATACACTTTGCAGTATATGTACCTATTCTGAGCATCAAGAACAGGTCAAGGAGTAAAGAAAAGTGTGAATAAGAGTAATGTCATGGTAGGATTCTATCTCTAGTTAACTGTGGGAGAGACATAGTAAGTCTAATGCTACATCAAACTAAGTCCCAGCGACTTAAATACCCTCCTAGACAAACTTGCTAAGAGATAATAGGACAAAACAAAGGAAAAGTATTAAAGAAGAAAGAAGAATTGAGTAAGTATCCAAAGGTGGAAGGTAATTTGCATGAGTTTAATGAGAAATTAGCTGTTATTCTAAGAAATGGAAACATCAAAAGAGGGATAGTGTCCTAGAAAAGCAGACTTCATTAAACTCTGGAAATTGATGGATAATATCTCTTGACAGATAGCCCAAGGATTCAAGGAGCACTAGCTGTAATTTAAGAAGACACATTCAAAGCACAGCAGCAAAGTGTGACCCCAAAGAAAGAAAAAATAGGGTATGTATTGAGAATGTCATATGTGTAAGAGACTTATAAGCCCCATAACACCTATCAGGAGGTTTTAATTATTTAAAAACAAGAAAGAAATTAAAATTGGAAGGCATATAGTTGAAGGTAGCTATCAGAGCGCAATCGTGTGATGTAAAAATAGGAACTACAGGTAATCTAACTTTCAACTGGAATGACACATAAGAAATAAAAATACAAGCTTCTGTAAATATATTAGAAATGAGAATATGCAAAGGGAATTATAACGGGTTGAAAAGAAATAATGAGACATGATATGTTTTCTGCTCCAGCCCTCACACATATAGATACTCTGCATGCATTTATTCAGTTAGATAAAAGGTAGCTATGGAATGCTCCCTATCCCCAAAAGGCAGATAATATTAGTGAAAGCTCTTTGGAATTATTTGTATTTATGAACAAACCTTTTCTATTATGAAACTACAAAAATTGTAACTAGTGTCATATAAAAAACTTTGGATGGCCTTCAATATTGTATGTGGCAACTCACACAGTAAAGCTGGATGTCTAAACACTGGATTCAGACACATAACGCAAAACTTCCAGTTCACACTGTTTTTTCCTCCCTTATCTCAAATCTTAATTTTTCCAGTGGTTTTCAGTAGTTTTGAAACTGATACTTCCTCTATAGAAATCTTAGGGTTGCCTTTACCAACATCCTCCATGCTGCAAAACCTTGGTTACAGTCTTTATGTCTGCATTCAGCAAGAGAATATGTGTGGGATTCAGAAACACTTCAGCGAATTTGGAGGAAAGGATCACAACTAACAATGATCAGAATGCTTTACAACAAATTGCAAAACTTACCTGAAATCAGGTAATTTTTCTGTGTCATATTTGAAGTACAGAAGATGAAAACTATTTAATGTATTTGTAATATCATATGTGCTGTTCAATCATTTTTACTGCCATGACATTTAGTTTCTGATAGAACTTCTCAGGGGATGAATACTAAGGAAGGACATGTGATATAAGAAGCAGCTTCACCTGAAAATATATGAAGTTATTTGGTATTCATTATACTGGCAACCATCATGATGGATTGATTGAAAATGCATCTAGTAAATTGAAAAAAACTACTCATTATTGGTATGTGTTCTATTTAATCTGCTCTTCTGCAGTCACACTCCCTCCCTCCACGCTCCAGTCACACTCCTACACAGCAACAGCCACCTGTTCTGAAGAGCACCGTTTTGCTTACCTCGGGTGAGGGCATGTCTCATTTGTTTAATATCTTCCCAGTATTAACAGACCGAGTTAGTACAATAGCAAATACAAAGGGTGATCCCTTGACTTTCTTTGGCATTAAAAACTGTAATCTTCTCTACATTAACCAGCAAGAGACAAGGTTGTTTTAATAGAAATGAAGCTGGATTGGAGCAATTCATTGATTACAGAAAGCTGTTCTGTTTTTTTTTGATTTTTAGTTTATTTCTTCAGGGAACCAATCCCTACATATTACTATTATGTTGAAAAGAAACAGACTGCCTAAGAATTATGCTCAGTATCATCAGCCTTCAACTCAAAGTGGGTTAGGAATATATATATAGATAGATTGTCCAAAGATGCCTACTCATCATTATGATTCATGATGCATTGGAAAAGTTTCTCAGTGACAGTGAATTTCCTGACAAAAGGAGGGTGGAAAGAAACACAATCCAAAACACACTCAAATAGTAAATAGGTAGCTTAGGAAAGTTCATTTGTTTCTTTGCTGTAAAAGTGTTCTAGACAGTATTATTTTCCCAGTCTATATGAGGATAAAACTAAGATATTTGAAAATAATATGAAAGATGCACTTAAAAATCTTTACTGAAAAAAAAACGAGATAAGAGGTAAAAAGTAATTGAGAGAAGCCTAATGATTAGAGATCTGATTTCGGATGCAAAAGACACAATTTTAAGCCCTTGGTATGCATTATTTAGTGTCAGGACTCTCTGGTCCTCTGTCTCCCCAGTGACTGTTCCAACTTCTAAGCTGTTCTGATAAGTTGTGACTGAAGTTATCCTGTGGAGTTCTGATTGTATAAATAATTGAATGGGTTTTGGAGCAGAGATTTGAACCTCATTCTTCCCAAATGAGTATTCTTAACTGCTGGGTGGTACAGCTCCTCCTCTCACTACTTTTCTCTGGTTCAATGAATATTCAATATTTTATATAAAGTGGAACTGTTCCAAGAAGAGCAACAGAATAACAAACTGTATTTTCTTTTAACTCAGCTCTTTGCCATGACTGCTGCTACACTGTCATGTGTTCCTGTTAAAAACAAGTCTGGCTCAGCACCATGCAGTCTGTCAAAATTTCCTTCAACTCCTTCAAGAACTGTATTTTGAAGGGCCCTCTTTTCCAATTGGTCTTACAGTGCATCCTATCTTATTCGGTCACTGAATTTGTAACATTCTCCTCCATACCTTTTTTCAATGCCCCCAATTTCTGCGGTTTAGTCCATTTTCACTGACAGATCTGTCCTAAGTTTCAGTGTTTCATGGAACAACTTGCACTTTTTCAGTTCACAAATTAAAACAAGAAACATGTTATTTTTATGTTTACTTTAAAATTAAATGATTACCAGCTGCTAGCAAATGTGTTTGAGGAGCAAATCTTGTGGACTCAAGAAACTTATATCAGCCCAGCACTCAGTCCCTCTGTGTGATAGTTGTCTGAAACATGCAAATAATTCCAAATTCCAATGTATGGACACACCATGTAAACTCTGTTATTCAGTATTTCTTAGAGTTGGTTATGGTATTCCCTTGGTTTCAAACACATTTTGAGGCATTTCACCTGTTGCAGCTGTGGTCTTTGCACCCACACTTCTCAGGTTTTCACACTTTTTTAATTTGTCTATAACATTTTGAAATGCCTGGGTTTACCAGCCCCAGGTATAGGAACCCAGACCTTTATTTCCTCAATGATCCTAAATGCCAAAGGGTATCTGAGCCAATTTTCTTCAATACGTGGTTGAAATAAATACTGGATGGGATAAAAAGGTTAATTGCCATATGGCTGAATGACTAAGTCTTTCTCATTCAGAAAATTAAAAAATGAAGACATCGGGTATTTAGGTAGCATTTTCCCTCACTCTGGAGGGAAAGCTCACCTGCAGTTACTCTCCAGTGCCAGAGAAAGGAGCAACTTGTGGAGCCTACACCGTTTTCCTGAAATGTTCATAGAATATAGTGCCTCTAGAAGGAATGAGGTAATAAGACAGTCATTTTGAAATCTTGGCTGCTCCCAGCTGGCACATTCTTCTTTTCTGCCTTTCTTACTATATTATTTACCAATGCACTTAGTACAGAAACCCAGTAGATGCAAAGACAGCTTTGTCTTTGGTCAGCAAGCTGGCCCAAACCATAACACTCCTACCCATCACTGCTTTCTGGGATCATTACTTCCAGCAAATTAGAGTTCTAAATTTGGTCTGAAGACTAAAAGGCAAGCTTAATGGCCCTACAGAATATTATCACAAGCCATCGTTGACTATTTTCTTATGTTTCAAGTGAAGTCTTAATTATGGTATCACAAGGCATTACGCCAAGAATCCCATTTTGTTTGAGCAATCACATTATCCAACATTTTGCCTTTTGTGATTCAGCTAAATTATATTTTTTCAATTGAGTTCCCATTTCCACTTTCAGCAGTGATGTAATTCTACTTGTACTCTTTTCCATTACTATTTCTTGGTAAATGGATTAGTTTGAATATTGTTTTGTGTTTACTTTCCAGAATTAGCAAAAGAAATATTCTAGTGGATGAAGCATTTTTAAGTAAAATCTACTTTCCTTTGGAACATTATATATCATTTCATAAAGAGCTCACACTGTTTTCAGCTGTTTAGAATCACAGAATCATAGAATCTTCATGGTCGGAAAGGACCTTCGAGATCATCAAGTCCAACCATACAAACACAAAAAAAACCCCTACAATCTCTGTCACTAAAACATACCCCGAAGTGCCAAATCTACACGTTTCTTAAATACCTCTCAGGATGGTGACTCAACCACCTCCCTGGGCAGGCTGTTCCAGTGCCTGACCCTCTTTCAGGAAAGGAATTCTTCCTAATAGCTAATCTAAACCTCCCCTGCCACAACTTCAGACCATTTCCTCTGGTCCTGTCATTATTCACCTGGGAGAAGAGGCCAACACCCACCTCTCTGCAACCTCCTTTCAGGTAGTTGTAGAGGGCTATGAGGTCTCCCCTCAGCCTCCTCTTCTCCAAACTAAACATGCCCAGTTCCCTCAGCCTCTCCTCATATGGCTTGGTCTCCAGACCCCTCACCAGNTGCAGGACCCGGCTCTTGGCCTTATTAAACCTCATACAATTGGCCTTAGCCCATCGATCCAGTTTAGGAGGCTATTGTAAACCTAGAATGGATATTCTAGATGCAGAAAGGTAAGGAATAGTTAGAAGCATTTTATCCCAGGATACCTGTGCCTAAATTCTGCCTTACAGTTGGTAGCACAAAAAGTGGAATTTGTTGCTACCATGTAACTTATAAGTGACACTTGTACACTTCCAAGTAGTAAATCAGTTAGCTGAATTACACTCTTCTTGCTAGAGATACAGGACTGAAGTATACAGGCTTGAAAGGCAGAGACAGAAAAAGTGGCAGAACTATGTTACAATGAGAAACAATCTCTACCTGTCATTCTAGGTATTGAGATTGACAAGGCTACAGTTGTATGTAACATTCTCCCCATCAGATTATGTGTCTTCCCCTCCTTTTCTTCAACTGCTTACTTACAACTCTTCACGATGAGGTAGAATATAAAAGCTCTCCACTTAGGGCTGACAGAGACACAACATAAGCCACACGCAGAGAAGCACCTTTGATTTGCTTTTCCAGGGCAGATCTCAGTTATATTGGTGGAGGAGAAGCTGACACCATTCCCTACCACAGCTGGACAGCTTCAGGGAATGAGAATAGCAAAGTGCACATACCGCCACTGAGAATTCGACTGTCATTATTGCAAGAAAGAGAACTCCTTCTGGTACTGTTGACTTCTGTTGAAAACTTCCTATAATAGCAATATTCTCCCTTAAAATTTCAATGTAAAGGGTATTTCATTTGCAGTGACTTATTTTCTGATGGGATTAAACTACTAGTTTTTTTTCCTGAAGGGACTTTATTTATTTTTCATCTCATTTACTTATAAAAGACTGTGCATCGTGTGCTGGCTCATCTTTTCTTTCAGTATAAAGAGAGATCAGAAAGATTCTAATCTCCTTTTTATTATTTCATGTGTTTCATCTTTTTCTTTACTTAATGCAATAGGGGCTATAAAAAAATAGTCTTCCTGTAAATACATATATATATTTCCAGATATCAAAGGCTGAGATATGGTCTGGCATTTTTGAATGACATGTAACATGGTGGGATGCAGACTGTAATTGCTATGATGTAACAGACAAACTATTTGGCTAGTGCAAATGCTACTTCCTTTCTCAATTAAGTCTGCTACCGCTTAATACTACAGGCTACATTCTGAGGAGAGGAACTGTTCAGCTTCTAGGAAGAGACAATAATTTATTCCTCTAAACTGTTAATTAAAATACAAACAAAATGGCTTTTGAATCAGATTTAGCCTGCATTATTGGTTCTGGGTTTTGAAATGCAGATTGCTGTTGGCAGCTGCAGGCTGCACACAGAAAGTTAAGACATAAAAGACTAATTTCTGTCTTACCACATGGGAGTGCAAATTACCCCCTTTCTTTATGATGAACCAAACTAACTGCTTAAGCTCTAGAATATCACTGCAGAATTAGGCCAACTCACTGGGATAATTTCAGTGTTGGAGAATCAGCAGTAAATTTGGGTCTCCAGTACAGGCAAAGCAATGAATTATAATATAAGAGAAGCCAGCAATACATGAGGCTTTACTCACAAAAATATTCAAAAGTTAGGGTTTAAGACAGCATTATGTTCTTTCCTATACCTGCTTACTTCTGGAAATACATTTGTATGTTTTTCATATAGAGCTGAGCTGCTGTTTTCCTACTGCTGTTGGGATTAGACTCAAGACATTTGAAAACAAGATTTTTCCTTATTTTTCCATTATTCTAAGAACAATAGTTCTAAAGCAGATATACAGTGGCCCCATTTATTTATATACCTTGATGAGGAGACAGGTAACTAACAAGAAAAAAAAAAAAATCCCTGCAAATACTCAGCTGAGCTATTAAATGAAATCACTGGCATTATTTTTGCATCCTTGTTGTGCTTACTTTCCAATAGTCATGGATGAAATTAGTTACTTTTCATGAGTATTCACTAGAATGGTAAATTTAAGGGACAATATATTCATAACAAACATGTTTCAAATTGCTATTTACCATATTCAACTGAACACAGTGGAGATAAAGCTGCACAATCAGTCACAGCAGCCTGAATTTGGAATATTCAAAAACAACTCTGAAGGAAGTTTTGGACCTTGTATAAACACACTTGTAGCAATGACTAGTCATAAAGGAAATGGGTTAAATACATTATTTGCCTCCAAACCAAATTTTTAAAAAATCTTAGAATGTTTAAGGCACTGTCTGCTATGAAATACTATGCAGTCTTCTTAACAAGCAAATTATCACCTTTTTCTTTATTCTAATAAACACGGGTGTTAGAAATCAAAGATTCTTGTGTGATCATCGGTGCCATGGTTCTCAAACTGTTATTGCTTTCTGTGCAATCTCTAGGGCTGCACCACACATGTGCAAGCGGCACCATGCACGTTAGATGCCCTGTGGAATGCAGACTAGCCAGGGATGGCGCTGGTCTCCCAACAGTGCTGTGTCATACCCACCAGGCCTGTGCAGGTTCCTAAAATACCCTTACCATGAAAGATGTCACTAGGCCCTTATGCATAGACTGCCATAGTAGAAATCTGAATAATCTCATGTTAAAGAATTCCAGAACTAGGGCTTCTACCACTTTTAGAAACTCTCCCACAGTGAACATGGCCAAGTTTTAAAGGCACCCCCTTCCCTACATACTGGACAACATTTTGCCTGATATGAATGCCTTTACCACACAAGGCCCAGTACTGGAGATGCTTTATGTCCATTAGCACCAACAATATTTACTACACGAAAGAATTCTTGCAACACAGTATAAGAATTCTCCAGAGTTCAGTCCTTACAAGGACTACACAACATAGCACCGTAAAGTCCCTTTGTGGAGCAAGTACTTTACAAAGCTGGCACAGACTAAACATTTCCATTTTTTGTCTGAACATGCCTTAGAAAGAATAATTTCTAAGTCACACAGCAATTAGTTAAGGCATGTGGGTGCAGAGGTACTTCTGCAGCTCTTAATGCTGCATGTTGTTGCGAGCTCTTCTGTATTTCAGTTTGCTTTCACCCTAACCTGAAATTCTTATCTTCAGCTGTAAAAAGCCTGGAAAGATTTTTTTTTTAAAAAAACAGCATTTAAAGGTCAGTATAATAGAACACCTCAATCATGCATTTTAATATGGAAATTTAAAGACTAAAGACAAGAAGGAATTTGGCCTTTAGTTCTTTAAGACTTATTAGAGAAGTTTCTTTAATTATTAACTTATTGAAAATGAATCTCTGCATATAAAGTATCTTTTGTTATTGAAGAAAATATAGTACACAGGAACATATTTAATATCCTATTGAAATGAGGGGGCGAAAAAGGCAAAAAAAGGCAAGAGAATAAAGCATGCATTAAAGTTCAGCCATAAATTAGAAACATAGTACAGATAACTCCTGGCTATTTAACGAAGTGCCACACACAGGAGCCTTTCTTCAGAGAGCTCTGTTTCTGAGCCCTACTCACACATGATTGAGTGTATTTCTTGAGGTAGCACAGGCCTGTACGTATCAGCCTCCATCAAAGCAACAAGCTAACAACCTGAGGTAACGACTCTGCAAGTAGAAAGGCCTGGATGAGTAAGCAACATGAACTATGCCTGTTTGCAATTGATATGCTACTGCCATAGATTGTTTTCTTCTTTTGTGTATTTGCATGTGAAATGGTTCAGCTAACCATGGCTGAACTAACCAGGAAGACGTGGAAGGGGCAAAAGACAAAAGAGGTAACAGGGCAAAAGTAGAATGCAATGGGTGAGCGAAGTGAGGTCAACCAGCAAGGGTAATCTCAGCGAGGACAAGGCTGAGGGGAGCGGAGGAGGCAGCCAAGCAGTGAGGGAAGTGAACGCTCCGGGACAGAGCTCTGTAAGAAACACTGCTAACTTCTACTACAGGAGAATAACCTAATGCTCAATCTACTCCTTCGTGGCATGAGGAAGAGGGTAGTGCTTTCATGCAGTCACAGAAATCACATATTGAGTGACGAATTTAGTCTGGCAGGAATCTCTGGAGATCAGCTAGTCCACATGCTTGCTCCAAGGAGGACTAATTGCAGGGTCAGATGATGCTGTAGTATCTTATTTCCCTCATCGTGAAGAATTATCTTCCCTTTATATCCAGCAGGAATTTCTCGTGATGTAAATTGTGACTCTTGCCTCCTGCTCTTTTGCTGTGCCACTCTGAGAAAAGCCTTGCTCTGCCCTCCTTCTACCCTCCCTTTAGGTTGTGGAAGATGCTGCTGGATGCCTTTTCTCTTCTCCAGGTTAAACAACCCCAATTCCTCCAGCCTCCTCCTGTGTGGTACATAACAGCCTCCTAACCATCCTGTTGGTCCTCTGACAGAACCTCTTCAGTTGTCTGCATGTGCTGTACCGGGGGCTCCATATTTCAAAAACAGACTTATGCATGCAGATTAGAGGGAAATAATATTTTCCAACATCCTGCTGGCTACACCCTTGCTTATGCAGCCTAGTACATGGTCAGGCTTCCTTGCTGACCCACATTCAGCTTGGGTACCAGGACCCCATCTCTCTTCCACAGAGCTGCTACCCAGAGTGACACAGTATGGTCACATGCAGTTATTCCACCCAGATGCAGGACTTTGCATTTGTTTCTGTTGAACTTTCTGAACTTCTTTCACCTCATTTCTTCAGCCTGTCTTGTTCCCTTAAATAGCAGTCCTGCCTTCCCATGTATCAATAGCTCCCCCAATTTTGGTATCATTTACAAACTCACAGAGGGTTTGCTCTGTCACATTATCCAGATCCATTATCTTTTGCTGATGAACTTGTTAAATAGTATTGTCTCCAACATTGCTTTCTGAGGAACACCACTTGTAACTGGCTGCCAGTTAGAAAAAAGAGAGTGGGAAAATAATTATACCTCACAGTACTAGAACCTTATTCTTGCTGAATTTAATCTTTTTTCATCAGTTTCCAAAGCTGCCTTCTCTTCTGTGCATCTTTTTCTTCCTGCTACTTCAAGGCTTTGTTTATCTTCTGCATTATACTAGATATCTAAAAAACCTCCATCACCTTACAACAGCAGGTCCCATTCATTGATTGAGTGGTTGTTGTCAGAGAGAGTCAAACTCTATTACCCAGCACTGGAGGAATGAATTGCACTATTATTACCTGGTTATGCTAAACTTCAGGCATTACATGAAAACCAGCCTAGAGCTGAGATAATGCTTTTTGACATACTGATGGGGTTGAAAAGTTTTTGTATAGAATCATAGAATCATGGAATGGTTTGGGTTGGAAGGGACTATCTAGTCCCAGTTCCTTTGCCATGGGCAGGGACACCTCCCACTAGACCAGGCTGCTCAAAGCCCCATCCAGCCTGGCCTTGAACACTTCCAGGGATGGGGCATCCACAGCTTCTCTGGGCAACCTGTTCCACTGCCTCGCCACCCTCACAGTAAAGAATTTCTTCCTAATATCTAATCTAAATCTACCCTCTTTCTATTTAAAACCATAACCTCTAGTCCTATCACTACACTCCCTGATAAAGAGTCCCTCCCCATCTTTCCTGTAAGCCCCCTTCAATACTGAAAGGCTGCACTAAGGTCTCCCAGGAACCTTCCCTTCTCCAGGCTGAGCAACCTCAACTCTCTCAGCCTGTCCACATAGAGGAGATGTCAGAAGCTGTATTTTCTTCCAAAACAAGGGAGAGAGGCATTGTTCAGCTTTATGTCATCTGAGAAAATGTTATTAAAAGGACTTACATGTAGGGAGAGCATGAACAGCAAGGAAATACATGGTTAAAAGTTTTGATTCAGTTCACCACTGCTTGCATCTACTTAGAGAACTGTTGTTAAAAACCACGAGTGGTGTAATGTACTGCTGAGACAAGAACTTTCAGAATTTCCAAGATCCTTGTTATTTCTGATTACACATAACCTGGATCCACACAACTTCCTTTGCTTTTTCAAGGAATAGTTTAGTTTGCTGTAAAAAGGAGGGGGGGGGGAGGGGGAATGGGAAAGAAAATAAAGTTGTTATTCTATTCCCTGAACTGAATTAGTTGGCATAAAATGAAACCAAGTCTTAACAGCCTTTTCCATAGGCCTGATCCTTTTGCTCTTTCACATTTAAGCTTCTCATCATGAGCAGATGCAGAGAGTTAAAGACCTGCTACAAAAGTTCAGTATGAATCCTCTCTTTAAGTTTCATGCCAGGGGCAAGTAATATTATATGCAAATCTGCACACAGTGGAAAGGCGAGGAAACCTCTAAGAAATCTCACAGACATAAACTGACAAAGAACATTTGGAAAACACATGTTTGTCAGTGCAAGAAACTGATATCCTGGAAGTGCTCATAGGGACAAAGATTAACGGAAGTTTCAGCCCAGATGTAAGAAATCTTCATAACGAAGTGGCCAGTTCTACCTACATGTGTTACAAGGAGAAAATGGAACATAAGGAACAGTTTAGAGATTAAAAATATGCATTTCCAAAGGAATAATGGTGAACTATTATAATTAATATTGTAATAACATTGTATTGTTACTTATCTCCATTTGAGGCACAGATAGAAACAACACAGACCTCACCTTCACAATTTATCACAAGCAATTTGCAACAAATGTCAGTGTTCCTCAAGAGGTTTGGTCCACAATTCCATGAAATAAGCCCTGATCTACATTCAAACCCTTTCCTGAAGTATGTGAATGGTATTTTTGATCAATGTGGCCTATTGACATTTTCATTGTGACATTCTAACACTTGAATTAGGAATTTATGTTTGCCAATACCAGAATCAAAACTTTAATTCTCCTGTACTGAACTGAATCCTTTTGATTTGAATTTCAAAGTAGTTCTTGCAGTTTTCCAAAATTTAAAATGAATCCACTACAAAAAAAATGAGACTGAGGGGTAAAAATAAGGATAACAATAAAAACAATTCTAACATCTAACTATACCAGAAAACCAAGTAACATTTTTTCCAGTGATAATGACTTGTGAACCTAAGGTTCAAACTGTTTTAACAATCCATCACTTTATTAATATATTTTAGGGAAGCTCTTTTGGCAGGTAAGAACTAGAATGATGCAGGGGCCTTAATTATCCGTGAAGTTTTGAGAAAGAAGATCCAGTGGGAATGATAAATTGAGACGTTTTATGGCCAAAACAAATATCCGTGATTCTCCCCTGTGGCTCATTTAAGTTTTTATTATGTTGCCACCAGTCCCATATATTGTTTTCGTTTCTGACTCAGCAAAAAGCACAATCTTCATGACCCCTGACTCTGCCTCTTATATGAGTATATCTGGAGCATCCTTGGTGCAGTACACAACTGTCCACAGTGCTAAGCACAAAAACCAGCACCCCTATTTTAGAGCAAGGAAGGACACTGGGGAGCAGAGGAGAAGGAAGAGACGGCACCATGATTCAGATCCCATCAATCTGGTTGTGCTTGAGCAAGGGCAACCTATGTTTTATAGAATGTATCAGGCAGCATATAGCTTTTGTTATAAGGCATTAAAATAACTCAGATTTAATAGCATATATAGTCTTCTACATTGAAACGATCTTTGCATCTGACAGCATTTTAACCCTTTGTAGCTCATTTAGTTTCTGCAGTCTTCATGGTGTCCCCACATATCACTTCCTAGACAAGCTGGGGTGACCTGGGTCTGAGGACACATGCACTGGTAGACCCACTAAAGCCTGAAACTCTATGCTTTTTTGCTTATAAGACAGTCTCAGGTCTTTCTACAAAAAATGCCCTTACCAGCACCATAAGGCTAGTAGGCCAGTTTAGAGTTGAGTAGGATCAGTGAAGCCACCCTATAGAAATTCCTTCAGATTTCACTTTTCTGCTGGTGTTAGTGACCCAGTGACAACTCTGGTTCTGGGTTCCTGGTAGCCCCTGCAGCTCTTCCCCTTCAGGGTCTGACAGGGCTATCCACTTCTGTAGCCTTAACACACCAGACAACTAGGAAGCAAAGTTCATACTCTTTGCCTTAACAATGAAAGCCAGACATTTCAGAGGATGTTTCAGCTGTAAAGTCATCTGTTTACAAACTACACATTACAATCTTTGTTCTACAGATTAGCAAATCAAGTTACCAAAAGCTGCAGTTACTTATCCAAGGCTCGCCACTCAGCTCATTCAGCTTCCTCTAAAAATATTAAAATTCAGCTCCCATACAAGCTACCAAACGCATGTGAAAGGTGGGGATCATTCTTCTGAACCTTAACAGATATCCATAAGATCTAGCGCGCACAATCCAATGTGAAAGAAATTTCTGCAAGATTAAGAGATGTAAAATAGCTCTATAAATTGACAAAATAATTTTTAGTCATGTGTGCCACCCAGGACATGACTCTTCTGTGTTATTACATGAGTTCTCTATGTAGTGTGGTACATAGCCAAGAAGAGAACTCTCCCACCGCAACAGCTTAAAGATCACCCCGGTAATGAGCTGTCTGCACAGGACTTAAAAAATAAATATCTATTTCTTCCCCTTTAGAATGGTGACAACTCAAAATGCTAAGTTAGCAATACCATGAAAGAAATCTAGGATCACTGACATAAAAGCCTAAAGCTTTCCACACTATCAGTCAGGTTACCCAGACCAAGGGGAGGAGATACTTCTGCTACCGAAAAACATGTTTGTTAAAACTGGAAAGCATAGCACATGCCTCTAGCTCCATCTGAAATATTAGTTTACCTGCTCAAGGAGCCTTAAGGTGATGCAATTAAGCCTAGCCACAAAGAGAGAAAGAGAGAGAAAGAGAGAGAGAAAGAGGAAGGGAGAGGAAGGAAGGAAGGAAGGAAGGAAGGAAGGAAGGAAGGAAGGAAGGAAGGAAGGAAGGAAGAGTTTAGTGGACGTTCATGATATTGAAACAAATTTAGAGTGATCAAACTCTGCTTAATTATTTTCTCCAGAGTCATTATTTGTGTGTTACGTTTTCCTGAACCGGAGGATTTATGATGGGGGAGGTTTGTTGTGTAGGGCTGCAGCACTGCCTGATGTACTGTCTGGATCATGTAACGGGGGAGAGGCAGCAGTTCCTTGAAGTACCACCTTCCTCCCAGCAGAAACCTCTCCACATTAGCACTGCGCTGCTTCAAATTCCTTGAATTATACCAAATAGTAAATCTCTACAAAGAGACATGTCATCAGTTCAGGGTGTTATATGATGTAGATACTAACCAGCTTCATTCTTCTGTGTAAGTTTAGGAATTTTTGTTTCTAAATGAAGTTCTGTAGGAGTTAGATGGAAACTGATTATTTAAGAAGGGTACCAGTGGATACAGAAGTGAAAGATAACATAAGTGTTGAAGTGCAGTGCCATTTCTCTTCCTTGATGCTGCTGATGAAGAAAGCATGATTACTAATAGATCTTTTAAAAGATGTCTTCCTCTCTGCCCTTTTGTTAAATAGCCTTCCTCTTAGCCACTGCTGGGTTAAGGTGTATTCAGGGGTCCCTCACTATCTGCTGTAATAGTTTGGGACCTGCTCTGAGCTATTTCTCATGGATAGTGAAGAGGGAAGAAGAGCCACCAGAGCCATTCTCAGCACATGCCCTCTGCCCACAGATGAAGTTTTAGTAGCAGAGAGCAGTTCTGGCATCTCTAGACATAATCTTTTCCCTAAGGTTCCTGGAGACAGCTTTCTTTTCTTTAATGCCCACAGCGCTGAGCAGAAAAGCCATTCCACAGTTCTCTTCTTATACATCAGTGTGGGAAAGCCAGTTCTTTACTTAACCATTCCCTCTGACACATAAGCATACACACCCCTACATAATATACATATATAACAATAATGAACCGTTTAATTTAAATTACATTGAATCTTGTCCTCTGTTTAGCCCTGCGGACTAATATATGACAAACCTGGTTTGACCTTTTTTCAAGACCTGGTTTCTTGTTTGCTAAGCCAAGAGGAAAAAGGTTTATGTTAGTTTGGAAGAACTCCATGATTATGTGAGGAACGGCTCTGCCAGCATCCTATCCCTTATTTGGTCACCCATTTTTGGCTACCCCTTTGAGAAATGTGGAACAGGATTAATTTCCCCAACTATAAATGTCTACACTGTAGCCACCTACATCAGAGTTAGTCATCTGGACTCCCTGTGCAGTGGGAGGAAAGAAACAGGCACTTTTAAAATGAAATAAATCTTGCTTATTTTAGACATCTCTCTTAGAATGAGATTAATCAGTCTATGCATGCATTTATTTTTCATTTGTTAAAAGAGCTCAGAGATCTCAAAAACAACTACACTGTATATTTCTGAAGATGAGCTGAATCCCACCCATTCATTATTATGATAGAGTCCCTTATAAACAGAATGTTGTGCTACCATCTTTTTTGTTTCTTACTGGTGTGATGTTTTTTAGTGCTTCTGAAATTTGTTAATTTGTAAATGGTTTTTGACAATTTAAATGCAGTTAACATACTGAAACATTGGGCAAAGCGTGTGAGGAAACCATTGTCCCCTTCTCTGCTTTAAAGAATTGTAATCCTTCAGCCAGGCGAGAATAGCTGAAGCAATATAACCAGCTCAGAATATATGCAATTATCTCAATATAAAGAGTTCATGTCTTTTGTTCTAGACCAAGAAGGGAAACAATAATAATATATTGAAATAAGGCATTTTTATATAAGGAAAACTGTAGTAATCCTATGGACTTTACTGGCAAACGTATGTATATTAAAAATACCAAACTCTGGTGTGGTTACATGTTTGTGTAGCTCAGGCCTTAGGAGAAACACATTTTAACAGTGCCCTTGAACATTTCATAGCTCTGAGCTTGTCCTAAGCATGCTGCTTTAGTGCTGAATCTGCAGACATGGGCAGTGTAGTCATCTTCCCCAACTTTTTTGTGTCAACAATGTAGATACCTATCTCCAAGCTTGCAGACTTCCTTTATACTCAATGGAGTGGGATGCCTTTTGGCATTTTAAGGGTACAATTCATCTGACCTATTTTGGACTCATACTTTAAGAAGAGCTGAATCATGCATTAGAAATGCCTGTTTCTTTTCATTGACTGTAGTCTCCCAAAGACTAACACAGATGTACATTTCTTTCTCATATATGTCTGTTTTTCAGCAAATGAATCCCAAGTCACTGTTTTCTACTGCCTTTCTCATTCTGACCTAGTCACTGTTAGTGAGACACGACCACAGTGGAAGTTCTCGCAGGGGCATACCCATATCATTACATTCATTCATACATTACATACATTACATTAGGAGCACAGCTCCCGGCATGATATTGGCTCATGCCAAACAGCAGTCTCCCAAAGACAGGAAGACCAAGGACCATTCTCAAAAGGCAGTTTGAATGCAGCAGTCTTATTTTGAAGCATAAGAGATTTTAGACCTATGGCCTTGAGCCATACTACACGCTGCAGCTTTGAGGTCCCTTTCGGTACTTAAACAACAAGGCCACTATGGTAACTGGACACATGTTGGACAGCCGATTCCAGCTAAGTCCAATAGCTAATCTCTACCCCACCAAAGAAGAAAGTCACTGTATGCCAGTGTGTTCACTGCACTCAGGAACTTTTACAGTGTGGAGAATATAACCTGTGACAAGCTTTTAGTTTATGGCATTCATAAATGTCTTTTAGGAAGCATGAAGAAATCCATTATCAGATTTTAAGAGAGTATGTTTCAAAAATGTCATTATGTCTGTGACTAACCAAATACCTATGATTAGTTCTGTTATTGCTGACGTTTCTAAGAAAAATGGAAATGCTGTGTGTGGTAACCATCTAGCTGGTTCTCTAATTGCAGGCTGAGAAGACCTGCACAAACATGTTATTGATTGTCATCTATTCTTACAAAGCATAAAAGCTCTGCCAACCATCTGGTCCCACTTCTCACATTTAGAGTTGAGAAGGGTTCACCACAGAGAAAGCCCTGCCCCACACTTGTACCTGACTTTGTACCTCAACAACTAGACACAGACACATGAACTGCCTGGTAAATAACCCCAATATGTGTGCCCATCTTTGCTGCTGCAAGTGCTGGGATCTCCAATAGGTGTGTTTTCAAATGTGAGGATAGAGACTATGAATATATCTAGAAATTACATTTGTTGAGGTGAAACATCATGTGTTAGAAAATACACGACTGTGCCCTTTTTCAGGAAACTGAAATAAAGTAAAGCCATCTGCACTCTCTAGCTTTGCTGGCACTACTGGGCTTGATAATTGCTCCGTGCTTACTGTCCAACAAAGGCAGTTGAAAATTTTTGTAGCTGTGAGAACTCATTATAGAAAACAAGTCAGCTGGCCAAATTCTGCTAACTTAGCAGTGGTATAACTCTGGAGTATATCTACCTTAATATTAAGTTGTAATGGAAACAAAAAAAGAAATATAGCTTAGTGCAGCAGAATTTGCTATTTGATCTCTATTTCCTAAAGCTGTTAGTGACATTACTGTAAACTCTTCATGCAGACATTAAGTTCCCGAGACAGAAAGTTCTTGTGCTGTGTAGGATGCCTACAATAATGGGACTCAGACTTCCATCCTTTAGGCTGTAGTGTTATATAGAACTTTGAAAGAAAACCCAAAAGCTGTCAAACATCACACAAATACCAGTTAACTTCCAAATTCTATAACAGCTCCAGAGACACTACTTTTATCACCTTGATAAATAAGACAGAGACCTATTTCTTAGGTGATAAAAAGGAAAAGACTCAATATCCAGTTTGTGCCTTCTGTTCAAATCTGCTCTTATTCTTAAATTTTCTTGTTTTGAGAAGGTTGAGATAAGACTCATCCAACCAGTTCTGAAGAGCTGTTATTTTGATAGCATAAATTATGTCACAATAAAAGGAAGCTGCACTTAATAGCTTAGTCTAAAACAGTCACAGGAAGATCCTACTAGGCAGTTTTGTGACTTAACCAGCACCTTGTAAGACACAAACAAAGTGAAAAAGAACAGAGGAGATCAGATGCAAATACTCTTCATCCATCATTCTGCCAGGTCTTCTGTACTCTATGGATTATGTCAGAGAGGAGCAAATGCTGTTCCTCACTGAAATCAAAGGCAATGTTTTTAATTATTACAATAAAAGTTGGAGCGAAATTTCTATGAAATCTCCTGTTATGATCATTTGCTTGCGTTTTATTTGCTTTGTTGCTTTTTCAGTATAGGTGTTCGAAGGCAGAACTGAAAACAGTTCAGTTAAGGCAAAATGTGTGTGCTTAGGTCTCTATTTAAAAACATTTTTTGTAAAAAGTCATTGTGGTTCAGTGCATCAGCACGCTGACCTAAAGCTCAAAGGAAACATGTTTTATTAGTTATTCTGCCAGTAAATTGCCTTGAAGCCTAAAGAAAGTCACAGTACCTTCTGTTTTAACCTGTTGTCTACATGACATGCTGTGGCGTCCAATCTCAATGCCTTCTAGTGATTCAAACATATAAGCTTTAAAGAAAATATCGTTCAAAGAAGTAAGTTTAGGACCTATGCACTTTTGTAGAATCCTCCTTCAGCTGACTGACTAAACCTTACATATAGGAAGATAACGTAAACGTGAAGCAGCTTTATGTATGAGGTATTATAAACATGTGCTTTTTGTATCAGCCTCTCTTCTAATTTTTTTTTATGCAAATTTGCCCCACCACACAATTATGCTGGTGGTCTCTCTTGATGTACACAAGTCTATTGGCAAGGCAGTCCACTCCTTGGCATAAATTATTCTAATTTCTTGAATGAAAAGCTTTGATGGTAAAAGGACATTTTCTTTAATGGTGGTATCTATGCCTGTATGAGGGTTTCTGCTGTGTCAGTTAGGAGATCAGATTTAAATGCAGACCAAGCCAAAGATTGTGCCAGCTTTCCCATTAAAAAAATTATCTCCAATTACTCATTGCTTCCTGAAATTGTTTGGTTATAATTGCCCTGGGCTAGTTTTTGCCCAGTGCTGTCATTCTGCTTCAGGATTTCAGCAGAGACTACCTCTAGACGTGCTTTAAATCCAAGAAAGCTGAAGAAAAAACCCATTTTCCATACAAGAATGCATTTTCATTACTGGTCAAGGACCTTTGAGAAAGAGACATATTCTGGCAAAACATATAGTCCTCAATGAGGAAAATGTCTTGGAAAAGGTTTCTGGAAAAACTGATGGTGATGTTACTGAGTTATACGGAGTTCAAAATTGTATTTTGGGAATTATTCTGGTTTCATTACTTTCTTACCCAAGCAGGACTATGTGTGCATGTGCAGTTAAATTAGCTGATAAGAATATGTCCAAGGTATGCATTAAATTAGGAAAAAAAATAGTCAATGTTTGTTGTCCATATTCTTTGCTCTTGAAAAGTATTCAGGGTGGGAATTGCATTAACTTGTATTCTGAAGGCTGTAAATCAGGAGAAGGTGAAATTATGGTGTAATTCTCATTAACATATTTTAATGACCCTCTTTTGCCAGATACTGTACTGCACATGTATGATCACAAGGTAGTTCTTAACATATAAGACACATGACTCTTTATTCAAGCTCTCATTCAACACATCTGCATCTATGATGAATTCATGAGCTTCCTAGTTCAAAGTCTACCCAATGACTGTTATAAAAAAAGCATAGTATGGTTTAAAAGGGAGCAAATGTTTAAGTCAGAGAATTAAGTCATAATTGTATGACCTGTATACAGCATCCTGCTGCAAATGTTTCTGTAATTTCCCTCCTACTGAAAATTTCACTGGTTTCACTGTTCCTTGACACAGATCAGAGTTTCATGAAAGCTTTAAAGGAAACGATGAATGGGATGAGGAACTTAACACCCCCCACCTCCCAACTAAGTATCTTGGAATAGAAAAATAAGTATCCAAAGGCTGGAATGCTATCTTGAAGCTATAATAACAGTGCAAATCCTATTCCCTTCAAAGGAATAAAGTCAGAAAACAAGATCCTACGGGTTCAACCTGCATACACCTGCCTCTGGCCCTGCATACATTTATGTTCTGTGGGAAAATCCTGAGCATGGACAGGCGATTATGTGTCTTGGAATACCAGATACAGGCCTGCCAATTAAATTTCTAACCAAACATCCTTCTATCCCCGCTCCCTCAATTAAAGACAGTTGTTCCACATGTCTTCTTTTCTGGAGCCCAGCATGTTTTTCTGTCCCCACATCATAACCCAAAATCCTGGAAGTGTTCCCATTACCAGAGCTTAGGTAGAAAAGAGAAAGACTCCTTGTAGGAACAAGTCCCAGTCATTTAACCCAAAACACAGTGTGTGATCTTGACATATGAGTTTGGCACTCTGCGATGTGGATGTGTCTTTATTTCCCATGAAGGTTACGGTCTTGCATGTAATTTTGTTTTTTTGATTTGGTCACTCCTCCTTATTAATTCCTGTACAATGGGGTCACTGTTCCTTTCAAACAGAGTCATAGGATCTAAAAGAAATACAGTCACAGAGCATACGATTTGCATCTGGAATCAGATCCATGAAATTCAGGGTGTAGATGAAAGGCTTGGCAGAAAATATGTGAAGACTACTGCCAGAACTATCCCAAATAAAAAACGATGGAACTACCCATCTGTTTAGTAACCCAGTTTCAATCCTAAGGCTTGACAAGCAGAGGTACACTGTAGAATATTTTCAGGATCAGTGTGAGATCTGTTTAAGAGATTCTTCATGTGTGAAGAACCATTTTTAAAGTTACATCACTCTAACTTCAGTCATGGCAGTCTTAACTATGAAGCACACTGAGCTAGCTTATGAAGATATTTATAGATTTCTACACAAAACCAGTGCTGCAAGTTTGCTAAAGAGATTTTAATTTCTTTGCTTCTAATACATCCAATATGTTAGAAGCAACTCGTCTGGCTCCCATTTGGGATCACTTCAAATACACATGCAGAAATTCCATGCTGAGAAACTCCTTGTAAGTGGAGGGATCTGTCTTCCTGTTTCAGTACTAATTGAAAAATGTTAGGGTTGCCCCATAGAATCTGAATTACAAAGAGAATTTGGGCAAATTAATCCTTTCTCTCATAACACACCCAAAGCATACACAGGTGCCTCAGGCTTGCACACCCTGGTCTGGTTTATTGCTGTAATTAAGTACTAGACCTGTCTACATTTCTTTTTTCACTGAAGTGGTTAACAACAAGCACTATCAAACTTTACTTTGCAGTTTCAGCCATCCCTAGTCTCAAAAGCATCATAATGCCATGCAGGTGAATATAAAAGCTCAGACAGTTTCTTGAGGCTCTGTTGGAGTTGGAAAAGACAGAAGATATAAAATAAAATGTCCATGCATATAACTGACAATGGCTAATTTTCTGTCTTGAGAACAGCTGCAGTAAAATTTACAAATGGAAATAAAGATAATTAAATTCCCTAGGCACTCTAAGAGAGTTCTCACCAATTTCTCAGGGATTATATCCAACTCTACCAAAATGTATGGAACAGTTACAAATGCGACACAATAGTTTTCTAAATAAATAGTGTGCCCATATAAGATTAAATTGTATCCAACTCCTTTCTCAATTATTATTTAGTAATACTTAATTGAAAGAACAGATCAAGAATTACAGTTTTTCAGTGTTAACGCTACAGCTGGTATCCTACTGCTGATGAAAGGGGTCAGTCAAACTGTAGTATTTGAAGGGCATCAGTTTTTCTCTGACAGGTACATCATTATGCTGGCTTTTTTCCCCTCCTAGGCTGGCCCTCTGATCATAGCCTAAACTATGCTACTGCCCTAGGGAGGGAGCAGCTAAAGCAGGCCATGAGAGGAGGAGAGCTCCTCCTGCTCACCAAGGTGCACTGGCCATTCATTGTGTCTCAGCAGAGCAAAGCCTCAGAGGAGCAGCTATTCCAGTGCTGTCTGAAGAACAGGGACAATTGAACTCCTCAGGGCACACAGCATTATTGTATGGACATATGCCTCATAATGCCAGACACTGCTCGGAGGGGGATCTCTATGCATAACCGCACCACTCAAAAAGCACTATGATAAAGATATGCATTTGAACTGAGCATTCAATATACAGAATGATAAAGACAACCTTAATTAAAAATGCAATATAAGAAGCAACTGCCCTGGGTGACACAAAAGTCTGTCTAGCCTTGTATCCTGTTTCATGCAGTGACCCAGACTGGATGCCTGGCAAACCCAATAAGAACATGGTAAATGTACTGTGATGGTTCACACAATGCACTCCCCAATTCAAGTTGAAGGAACTGATGATTCATAGGTGTTTGTCCTCATGATTAATAGCTCCTGATCGATTTTTTCTGTGTTTTCTCTAATTGACTTCTGAAAGCATGTAATCTTTCCAACATTCTCAGCATCTTGCAGCAGCTAACTCCACTGATTAATTACATGTTATCTAGCGAAGTATCTCCTTCTCCTGTTTTGAAAGTGCCATCTGACAATTTCCTCTTTGTTTTCTCTGTGATGGTCATGATTTTATAAACATCCATGTATCTTCCCTCAAATGGCTCGTTTGAATATTGCTAGGCAGTATATGTATGTAATTCTTTACTTACCTTTCCTGCTGTTCTCTGTATTCTTTTTATTTCTCTGTGCCATTTTTGCGCGGTAACTGGAACTATATGGAGTTTTCAAGGAATGTGTGTATCATGGATTCTTACAAGACTTTTTCTGTGCTGTTTATTATTTCTTTCCTGAACATTAATATCCTATATAGGATATTATGTTCATGTATATGCTTTTTGTTTGCTTTTGGTTGCTTTGAACACTGAGCTGAAGTTCTCAGCGAACTGTTCACAGTGGCCTCAAAATAATTTTTTCTAAGTGATACTAGTTAACTATCCTGGTTTCAGCTGGGATAGAGTTAATTTTCTTTCTAGTAGTTGCTCTGTTTCAGATTTGCTATGAAAGGAATGTCAATAATGCATATTATTTTAATTGTTGCTGGGTGATGTTTATACTATTCAAGGATGTTTTTCAGCTTCCCATAGAAGCTGAGAAGGAGCATAGACAGAACAATGGAATGGGCAATGGAATATTCTGTACTATAGACATCATGCTCAGTATATAAATGGGGATTGGCCAGGGGGCATGAATCTGTGATCACTGCTCAGGACGGGCCGGGCAACCAATTCACTGGGCGGTGAGAGTGAATTCTGTTTGTTGTATTATTTTATCTTGTATATTCTTTTACCATTATTATTATTATTATTATTTTTCCTTTTTCTGTTATTGTTCTATTAAACTGTCTTTATCTCAACCCGTGAGTTTTGTTTTTTCCCTTCTCTTTCCCCTCCTTTTCTCCCTCTTCTCCCTGCCCTTCTTGGGGGAAGGGGAGAACTGTGAGAACGGCTGTGTGATCCTAGCTGCTGGCTGGGGTTAAACCATGACATGAATGCGATGATTTTTGTTATATATAGCTTCTCAAGATTGTTTCCCTCAACACATTACTTTCCATTACATCTATCAGCAAGTCTTTGGATCACCACACATCATCATGTTCACTCTGTTCCTAAATTATTCTTGACTATGTTTAACAGCACAGGATTTATCATAGCTTTTTATGGACTATACGGAGAAGCTCCTTCCACTCTGAAAATTCACAGTTTATTTCTATCTTTTAATTCCTGAATGAATATATCATAGGCCCACAAGAAGTTCTCATTCTGTAATGCTATGGTTTCCTTAAAAGCTTTTGGAGAGGACAAAAGTGTTCCGAAAATCCAAATAAATCTTATTATTTTTCCAAACAATCTGTATCATCAATGATTTCTTCAATGAATTCTAGTAGAATTATGAGATATGATTTTCTGTACAAATCAAGTGTTGGTTATTTGCTATCATACCATAGTTGTAAATGTGTTAATTAAGTTCATTCTTTAATGTGATTTTTGTCCGTTTTATCAATATGGTTGTTTGCTAGTTCCTTGGATCACCCCTGAAATTATTTTAAAATTAGTGATGCTTAAGCCATCTTCCAACCCTCTGGTACCAGAGCATTCAGTGTAAGACTTACTTAAATATCACAGTTAGCAGTTCAGCAATTTTATATCCAAGTTCTTTTACAACTCTGGAGAGAATACCATCTGCCTTAAGCAATTAGTGTTCATTATATTGATTTATTTTAGAACCTCTTCAACTGTCCCTGTATTTGAGACAGTCCCTCAGCGTAATCTCAAATGCTAATTAAGCTGACTCACTAAAATATATTATACATAGCTGAAAGCAAAATCCCTTACAGTTCTTAAGAACAATGGATGCAGACCACATACATAGAACGAGTGACTGCATCTTGGAAAGTTACTCATGAAAAGGATGTAGGCGGTGGAAAAGCAATAAAACTTCAGCTTGAAGGCCAAAGACATTGGCAAATTAGCTAGTACTATCCTTCGACAAAAAAAGTGAGAAAATAGGAACTAAGAGAGAAAGCAAGAGCTCCTAAGTAGGAGCTAAATTGAAAATAGGATCTACATAATTTTACCGTAAGTAGACCATAGGTAAAAAATTACTACAGCATGTCAGTGCTGTTGGTTGTATTTTATAAGACCTTTAAATATCAGAAAAAGTACCGAAGAGAGTCAGAAAAATCATCTGAAGACTGGAAAAGACACCACCTCCTCAGAAATTAAGCCATTAGTTACTGAATAAGATACAAGGGGAGCTAGGTATTCACTACTGTTTCATGTCTTCAGAACAATTTAGAAAGCCTTTTGGTATATAAGCTTTGACAAACATTAAAAGCAACTAATCTCTCCCTTCCCAAATTTCTGTCTGTAAGGGGCAATTTTTTCATATGAAACTTATGAACTTACAGTTACTTCAGCATGCTTGACAATTATGTCATTTCTTCCCCAGAACTCCTGGGCCTGTAGCCTGAAAAAAAGGGGAAACAATACGGATATCAGAAATTCTGCAAATCTGTAAATAAATACATAAATAAATAACTCATCTGTCAGTGTAGGTAAGCACAAAAATGGTCCTGAATTGCTGCTGACAACCTAATACCTGTGAGATTGCATCCTTCACTTTGGTAGAGATGCATTTCTTTTCAGATCATTTGTCTTTCATGTACTGTTGAATGTAAGATGTGTCTCAGTGATTGATTGACTGATTGAAACAAGAACAGAAAGAAACAATCATTAAAAATTTAAGACATTTTCTGGGTCATCTTTGAGGACGTAATCTTGAGGAGGCCAGGCTACCATTGAAGTTAAAAGAATACGAAAAGAAAGCTCATTCAGCACTTACAGTGGAAGAAGTCCTGGTGATAACTCATGTTTCTGTTGTAACTCTTGCCAGAAAAAGTTATTTTGCTTGCACATGAAGTCTTACACAACAAATTACTAACTTAGAATTTTACAGCAAAATGTGGAACTATAAACATCAAAAATAATTGTGATCTACATTTCATAGAATCATAGAATGGTTTGAATTGGCCTTAAATGGAAGTGGCCTTAAAGATCATCTTGCTCAAAAACCCTTGCCATCAATAGGGACACCCTCCACGACACCAGGTTAGTCAAAGCAAGCATACTTACTGAGCATGCACTCAATCGCACTGTCCATGTCGCCAACAAAGATGTTAAACTGCATCGGTCCCCATACTGATCCCTGAGGAACACCACTCATCACTGGTCACCACTTGGACATTGAGCCACTGACTGCAACTCTTTGAATGCGACCATCCAGCCAATCCCTTATCCATCAAGTGGTCCACTGTCAAAACCACGTCTCTCCAACTTAGAGGCAAGGATGTCGTGTAGGCCAATGTCAAATGCTTTGCACAAGTCCACGGGATGATGTCAGTTGCTTTTCTCTTATCCACCAATGCTATAACCCCACCGTAGCAGGCCAACAAATTTGTCAGGCACGATTTCCCTCAGTAAAGCCATGTTGCTTGTCATTGATCATCTCCTTATTTCCCATGTGCCTTAGTATAATTTCCAGGAGGATCTGCTCCATGATCTTGCCGGGCACAGAGGTGAGACTGACTGGCCTGTAGTTCCCTGTGTCTTCCTTTATTCCCTTTTTGAAAATGGGTGTTATGTTTCTCCTTTTCCAGACAGCGGGCACCTCACTCGACTGCCATGACTTCTCAAATATGATGGATAGTGGCTTAGCAATTTCATCTGCCAGTTCCCCCATGAGGACCAGAACTTGTGAACATGAGGCTGCTTCTATCTGTCTATAGAGGCCCTCATCTGCTCAGTCTTTCTGGTCAGGTGGCCTGTAGCAGATCCCCACTATAACTGCCACTTGTCCCTGACCTCTCTTTAATCCTGACCCATAAGTTCTCAGTCGGCTCCTCATTCATCCCCAGGCAGAGCTCCATGCACTGCAGCTGGTCATTGACATAAAAGGGCAATACGCCCTCACCTCCCCTGCCCATCCTTCCTAAAGAGCCTGCATCCTTCCATTACAACACTCCAGTCATACGAGCCATCCCACCACATCTCCATGATGCCAATAAGATCATAGCCCTGCAGGTGTGTGCACATCCCTAACTCCTCTTGTTTATTCCCCATGCTATGTGTGTTTGCATAGAGGCATTTAAGTTGGGCCCCCGGTGAAGCTGACTTCCTGGCTGGAGTGGCTGGAATTCCTTTGTGCTGCACTCCAGGTGATCTCCTGCTGACCTGTGACGCTTCTCCAGACTGTGGGCATCTATTGCTGGCACTGGCATCAAACTAGTAGGAGTGGGATGGATTGAGGTTCCCCTCCCCCGGCAACTTTAGTTTAAAGCGCTCTTCTCAAGCTTGGCAAGCCTCTGACCAAAGATGCTCTTTCCCTTCTCTGACAGGTGGACCCCATCCACCCCCAGCAGACCTTGTTTCTCAAAGTGACCCCCATGGTCTAAGTAGCCAAACCTCTGGTTGTGACACCAGTCCTGTGAATTTGTTGACTCAACAGATTTGACTGGCCCTTCCAAACCCCTTCCCTTTGACTTAGAGGACTGATGAGAAAACTACCTGTGTTCCAGAGTCCTTTTCCCCCCGCTGCCAGAGCTCTGTAATCCTTCTTGATTCTCCTCAGACTGCTCCTGGCAGTAACACTGATGCCCACATGAAACAACAGCAGCAGATAATAGTCAGTGGACTCTATGAGGCTCGGTAGTCTCTTGGTGACATCCCCAATACAAGCACCCAGTAAACAGCACAGCTCTTTAGAGTGCATCAGGTTGGCAAATGGCTGCCTCCGTACCTCTCAGAAGAGAGTCGCCTACTACTATTACCCATTGCTTTTTCTTAGTGGGACTGGGTGTTAGGATGGGGAGCAGATTGAGCTGCCTTACTCAGCTGCAGCATCTCTCCTCATGTGGCTGGTCTTTCCTCTTCAGTCTGCAGAGCAGTGAAGCGGTTCTGCAAGGGCACCTCAGACTCCAGGGGATGTTTCTTCCTCCTGCTGGTTCTTGCCATTGCAAGCTTCCAGTTTTCTGCATTACTGGCTCCCCTCCCTTCTGTGTGTGCCGGTGGGGCAGTTTTTTGTACTTGGCTGTGGGCTGTGGGTCCACTGCTGACCAGATACTTAACTCCTTCTCAGCCTCCCTGATGTTACACAGCCTCCTCACCACCTCCTGCAGCACAACCACCTGCTGTAGGAGGTCCTCCACCTGGGCACCCCTTTTGCAGGCAGGTGTGCTGCCTATTCCTGGCCAAGGAGAAAGGTCGAGGCACTTCCTGCAGTCTGACGTCTGCACCGCAGCCTCTCCCTTCAGCAGCTCCATCTGGGTGGAGGTATTGGCCACTGCTGGGGTAGATGGTGCAGACCTCCCAGCCAGAGCTGCATCCTTTGCTCTCCAATGAGCACCCACCATTCTGTCTTGAGGGTCAGGTAGGATGAGTACCCTTGACCTGTGCAGATGGTGGATGAGGAACTGGCTAGATGGCCGCACTCAAAGGGTTGCGGTCAATGGCTCAATGCCCACATGGAAACCAGTGACGAGTGGAGTTCCTCAGGGGTCAGTACTGGGACCTGTGCTGTTAACATCTTTGTTGGTGACACGGACAGTGGGATTGAGTGCACCCTCAGCAAGTTTGCCGACGACACCAAGCTGTACGGCACGGTCGACACCCTGGAGGGAAGGGATGCCATCCAGAGGGAGCTGGACAGGCTTGAGAGGTGGGCTTGTACGAACCTCACGAAGTTCAACAAGGCCAAGTGCAAGGTCCTGCACCTGGGTCATGGCAATCCCAGGCACAAATACAGGCTCAGTGGAGAATGGATTGAGAGCAGCACCTGAAGGAGTTGGAGGTATTGGTGGATGAGAAGCTCAACATGAGCAGGCAATGTGCACTTGCAGCCCAGAAAGCCAACCGCATCCTGGGCTGCATCAAAAGAAGCGTGGCCAGCAGGTCAAAGGAGGTGATTCTGCCCCTCTACTCTGCTCTGGTGAGACCCCACCTGAGTACTGCATCCAGCTTTGGAGTCCTCAGCACAAGAAGGGCATGGACCTGTTGGAACGGGTCCAGCGGACAGCCACGAAGATGATCAGAGGGCTGGAGCACCTCTCCTATGAGGACAGGCTGAGAGAGTTGGGGTTGTTCAGCCCAGAGAAGAGAAGGGTCCTAGGAGACCTTATAGCAGCCGTCCAGTACCTAAAGGAGGCCTACAGGAGAGATGGGGAGGGACTTTTGATCAGGGAGTGTAATGATAGCACACAGAGTAATGGCCTCAAACTGAAAGAGGGGAGATTTAGATTGGATATCAGTAAGAAATTCTTTACTGTAAGGGTGGTGAGGCAGTGGAACAGGTTGCCCACAGAAACTGTGGATGCTCCATCCCTGGAAGCGTTCAAGGCCAGGCTGGATGGGGCTTTAAGCAGCCTGGTCTAGTGGGAGGTGTCCCTGCCCAGGGCAGGGGGGTTGGAACTAGATGAGCTTTAAGGTCCCTTCCAACCCAAACCATTCTGTGATTCTGTGATTCTATGGTCACAGAATAGTGCCCAGTTTCTGGGTTATGTGTCCCTTCAAGTCTTACACTCAGCCAGTGGAATGCACCTCCTTTGAATAGGCACCCCTCTTAAACACCCTTCCGGGTGAACTGTGGTGCCACGCCCTCGCTGTTGCCCCACACTGTGTTTGCCCGCTGTGCTCATATCGCTCCTGGTCACTTGCACACTTGCACTTCCCAGGGTGCTTTTTGTAGCCATGGGGGTGGTCACAGTTGCTCTGGCAATGCCCAGACCTCATCAGCATCTACCCCCAGAGCTGACGGCTCCCAGAAGGTCTCTCCGCTGCCCCCGCATTTTCCCACATCAGGAAAAACCCCTGTGCACCAAGCTCTGCTGTTCCGCTGAGGGTCAGACCAGATCTGGAGCAACTGCCCTTGGCAACTGACCAATTCAGCCCAATATGAGCAGAAAATCATGACTGTGATTATCATCAGGCTAACCCGCATGAATTTTCCAAATTGCAGCTAACTGGAAACAAGAGAGAGAAACAGTCCCAGTCACGTGGATTTGAAAACCAAAGTTTCACAACATTTAAGGCATTCAAATAGGAATGTAAGAATCAGGTCTGGGGTGAAGGTTTGGCTCTCAAATTGTTAAATGGAGACCTGGATCTATTTGTTGCGAATTATTTTGCTAAATCAGAACCTGTTCTCACTTGTTGTGTAACTTCAGTTGCTGTATTCCCCAGCCCACTCTTTGTCAAAGTTTGCAATTAACTCTACCAAATGGCAACACGGCGTGAGAGCAATTGATCTGCTGGCAAGGTATCAGTGCAACACATCAGTAATTCATCATTCTGCTTCATTTATTGATGAAACACAGTAGGGAGCTGAACACCAGCCAGCAAAACAGTCCTGACTGTGCTTCCTGCTTCCCATGTGATTAAGATAGGTGGACTTCAGGAATGAATAGAGAGACAGAAAAGGGACAGGCTAACAGTTTGAGAACATGCTCTTCCACAGCACTGCTGGGAAAGATAGCAAGCTAACAAAGCCAACAGGGGGACAAATCTCCACCAAAGAAGCAGCCTGCCTCACACCTCTGGCCAAGTCCACTGGGAAAATGAACCAAGTCCACTTACGTTTCACATGGACTATCAAACAATCCCAAACAGTCCCTAAAGCCTGCACTCTGCATGTTACTTCGTTAGCAGTGAGCTGCCCTTGGCAGACATGAATTTAACAGGGGGCCTCAAGCTAGTTTGGTGCCTCATGCAGCATACAGCCACAAGTGGGGTCTCTGAATGGCTATGGTTATTCATGTTCTTTCCCTCTACTTTCTCCTCCCTCCTCCTTTGTCAGCATCCTTGACAAAGAGAGTTGTATTGCAGGGTTGCTCAGTAATCAGAGACAAGTCTCTAGCAGAGGCCATGTTCACGCCAAGTCTCTGAGCCCTGCTCAGCATAGGTAACTTCACAGCACATGACCTTGATCCAGCTATCTTGTACCGGAGTCTCATACAGATATTGTCTAGGAACCTGTTTTCTAGGAAGGATGCAGACTAACAGCCTTCTTGGTTAGAGTCTTAGCATTTTGTTAATAAACATGTTCTTAACAAACATATTCTTAAGCAGAAAGTCTGCCACTCCAAGCTTCACCTATGGGATTATTTGTACATGCCATAGTCATAGGATTGGTGTGTCCTTTCACCACATTTTTGACCTCCATGATATCTGAGAAATTGTGTGCTACCAACAGTAGGGCTTCCAGTTATTTCCATCAAGGTAGCGTGCTCGGACAGGACAGGACCTGTGAGATGTACCTGTGGGAGAGCATGACACAGTGCTACATATGTGCACCTGGAGTTTCATTTGTGCTTCCTGAAAAGTACATTGAGCACTGCAAGTTTACTCTCATATTTACAAGTTTATGAAAGAAAAACTTTTCAGAAGACACTTTGCCATTTCAAACATAGAAGCAAGACAGTGAAATCGCCAGTTTTGGCATCTCTGACAGGTTTAATTTTTGTCTTGGAGGATTTGGTGTATTTGGTTTTTTTCCTCAACAGGATTAACTAAATCTGTTTGAAACTCCCTCAGTAAAACTCCCAGATCAGTATTAGTAGTGTGCACAGAATGAGAAATGCACAAACAAAAAAAAAGGCCAACAATTGCATAAAGGTAGGGTGGAGATAGTCTTTGCAAAACAATATATATGCTGGTGGAGACAGAGATTTACTTAAAAGGAAATAGGGGAGAAACACAAAAGAGAAATGTAGTCATATCCATACAGCAATAATCCATTCTTGTAAAATTCACCCTTAGGGGTGAAGTTAAGGGCCTAATAATTTCCCTGTGTTTGTGACAAGGTCACAGTAGCTCACGGTGCCATTACTGATCACTTGATCTTGCAGACCTCCCAGACACCTTGAAGTTTCAAGGGCCCTTGGAACAGAAAAGTCTGTCCAAGTTCAGGGCATGTCAGCACTCTTCCAACAGCTCTTCAGCAACAGTTTATTCCTAAGTAATTACTCATTTTAACCACAAGCATACATAGACTCCTATTCATAACACTCAGAGGTATCTTAAAAATCTGACTACTCAGCTGATACCCATATACAAAATCTGCCCTTTTCCTCAGAAAAAAATCCCAAATCTTACTTTGGTGGAAAATGAAGTTTGGGGTGCATAATAAAAATATTTGTTACAGTAATCTCTTTGATCTAGTAATGTGATTTTTATATGATTGTTTCACATTTTACAGCTGGTTAGAATACAACAGTACTGAGTGAGATTTTTAATTCACCTAATTATTTATCAGTAAAGGACACCTAAAGATGTGCCAGCAGAGCCAATCAGTAGGAGAACTGGAGGTTCCAACAACGTTCAATGTCCAACCAATTGTTCAGTCCCTCAAGAAAGTAATTAAAATGAAAAGAGGAAACAATTGCAATGATCTAATAATGTGGCTTCTTCATACAAACATATTTTAAAAGTTTCAGTTTATATTTTTTCAGAAAGCCTGAAATATGACATCCCCCCTCCTGTGTCCAAGGTCCCTCAATTCCCTCAGAAATCTTGCTGTATGTTCTACAGTAAGGTATTTCTTTCCTTCACACTCTTTTTTTGCAGACTGACAATCACACCACAACACTAGAAGAGCTATAAAATGTTAAGATTTTATTGAGGTAAATGTGGAAATGAACAACAAAATCCGACCAGTGGTTTCTCTTTAATTCTTTTCTTTTTATTGATCCCAGATTTTTAAATTGCATGCCATCTGACATGAGATAGCCCCAGAGGCACTGTCATTCAACTCACATTTTAAAAAATTATACTGAAAATGTTTATCTATAATTAAAGAATTCTCACAAGAAGCCAAGAGTTCTGGTGTTTGAGCTCACACTGAGCTCACACTGTTTATCAACATTAAGGAGAAAAGATGTTTTAGACAGGAAGGACGAACTCATTGTTGAAGTATTAACAGAATAAGCAGTTAAGCTGTTCATTGCTAAGAAGTATTTGCAATTCATTTCAAAGATAAATGTCTCACTACAACAAACTGCAAGCTATTCTGGTAGAAAAGGGTATTCCATGCTCTAGCTGAAGCTCTGCTACTGCACAGAGATTAAAGATTCATTGGGCAAGAAAGCGAGACATCTCTCTTGTGTAGGAAGACACTATCGCTGTCCCCTGGCAGATGTGAGCTGTGCCTTCCTTGGGTGCCAAAAATCATTTCTGCATTTTACCCAGTGACTGATCGACATGAAATAGGGACTATTCCTAGAATAGGCCTGGGACTTATGACTTTTCCTCCCTGCCCTGCATACAGACTGGAACATGATACTGCAGTCCCGAAGCAGTAGGCTTGGACAACCAGGCTAAGTACCTAAGTTATCAGGTTCTGAATCCTTCAGGGGTGGAGGGATGACAGAGATCACTGATGAAGGTGAAAAAGCCTTGGTAATGCATGGGATTTAAGACACGCTTGTTGTCATGGTTCACATGCGAGTGCTCCAGGGATCTTTTACAGCTCTCCCCTAAGCAGAATCTCATCCCAAGGAGTGCAGCCCTCCATGTACACTGCATGAAGACTACAGGTAAGGCTTTGGATTCCCCTGTAGCATCAGGCATGAGAAGACAAATATTGCAATGCTGAAAAGCATGGCAGCCTCAGCCTCTTTTTTAGCGAATGTCTTCACGACCACAAAGCAGTAGGTTCATACAGAGATGATAGTGCCTGGATAGACAAAAAATACCCCATGGTAATAAATATGTCTGTAACTGTGCATATCTTCACTTTTGTGAGCAATAGAAAGTTTGTGAAGACTTGAATTTTGGTATCTGAATCTGCAAAAGGCTAAGTTTGTCTCAAAATGACATGCCTGCAGGCTTGCAGAATGTAACAATTTCAGTTAAAACCAGGACAAATCCAAAACTGCAACTACCAAGAAGAAATGAGACCACAAAACTTTGAAGCTGCAACGCTTCAATGAACATCTGACATCGTATTAGCCACTACAGCTTTTTAACCCAGGGAACATTTTGGAATATGAGTGCATTTGCTAAGAGAGAAGGACAGTCTCACAGCAGCAGGACCTCTTCTGTAACTCTCTCGGTTCTTTATTTAAGCGTTATGCCATTTGGTAGACACTCAGCTCTATATAGGTCAGTCAGCACATGGAATAATTATGTTCTGAAAAGGAACATTCATATCAGAAAGGGAAACTGCCTTATTTAAATATGGTGGGAAATAATTAAATAAAGTCAGTGATAGGGAAAAGTTCACGGCAGGAATTCATGACAATGATAGGTCATGCTTGCACAGTGAAAGCTTTGACACAAAGCTTATGTCACAGTTAGCTCAATGGAAGGTTAGTCACTCTGTATTAGTAAGCACTTGACTGTATGATTTCCTAACAGAAGGTGCAGGACATGTCTGAACACTTTTTAAAATAGTGAGAATTCCTTTTCCACATTGCAGAGCCTTGGCTTTTCCTGGAGGCGGGAGGGAACATGCAGTGCAAAGCTGTTCTGGTACTTTACAGAAGTACATATCGATAAGGATGTATTTCTAATCTGTAACTACTCACTAGCTCTGTTTTCATTAACAGTCCGTCAGGCTTCTCCTATAAATCTCTATTTTCATGCCTTATAGCTCAACCATAAAAATTCACTCAGTGTAACATTTGGCAAAAAGTCTCAGCCTCAACACAGGTCTCACCTTCACATTTAAACCAAAAATTAAAACAAGATCTTAAAAAAAAAAAAAAGAAAAAAAAAGGAAAGCCCACAAATATATTAAAGTGCTCCACTGAATTCAGAACGGAAATGCAGGATTCACACAGATGGCTAAGTTAGATGTTGAATGCCACATCTAGCACTCAGGTATTGAAATAATTTCCTACAGCGGACCATCTTCCTGTGCAAACAGTGTCTCATTGTGTACACATGCACTAAGTTTGAAACAGGCACAGGGTTGGGCTCTGCTTCTCCATCTGTAACTGTGAGAATCTGGCTGATCTTTGCAGCTCAGTCACTCACTGTTTGCTAAATGCATGTAGATGCTGGACCCCTCATTTTACTAGATCTAATAGTAAAGCAGATCTAGTATCAGATCTCAGTAATAAATAGCTCCACTATCAAGTTCACTGATATGTTAAATTTTTTCACAAACTTGGGAAAGTGTAGCAGACAAATGGCTATATCTCGCACTGACCAATGATACTCTCCCAGAATAACATGCCATGAAGTACGATTTCTGTGTGCTTCTCTTGTCCATGCCTGTCCTGGAACCTGCAGGTAAAGCAAGAGGTAGTGTCTATGCCAGCAGCATATTCACCAAGGATCCCACCACACAAGCCTTCCCAGCTGGGTAGGGTCTATTTCTTTTGCAGTGCCTGCTGGTACAAGGGGATGGAAGAGGACAGACTTCCTTCATCTTCTTATTTATTCTAACTTCTACTGCAAACACATACACTCCAAGGTTCCTGCACGCAATACAGCATACAGATAGGAAGAGCACTCTTCAGTTTCCTTTCATCTCTAAAATAATCCTCCACCTCAGTATCCTTAGGCACTTCCTAATGACACATCACTAATTAAACAGAGATGATATGGCCAAAACCCATGAACAAATGATAACATAACAACCAGGCTGGTCATAATATTTTAAGGAAAAATAAAGGGCTGAGAGGAGAGTCTTCAGGGATCAGTGGTTTATTGGACATCATAGACTGAGCAAAATTTCAAAATTTCTTAAGCTATAACCCTTCTTAAGCTGCAATACTTCAGGCTTTGAACCTCAGCTTTCCTGCAGGATGTTTGCAACATGTTTCACTCCATTGCATCTATGTCTTTTCACACTTGTCCGGTGTGACACGCAGGGTGGAACTGAGCCTTCAGAGACTAAGACTGCAGTCGGTACTTGAATCAATGTTTGGAGTATTTGTTGTTTAATTTACATGATGGCTTACATACTGGGTTTTTAAATAAACCATATAAATGTCATTAACTGTAATTAAAATGTGTAGAGTGCAGCAAGATTTTAAGGAAGTGTTCCTAGCACTATCCAAGCAATCTTTCACATGACAGCTAAAGATTTGTACCTCTAGCTCCAGTAAAATGAGATGCCAATGACACTTAAGAATTTCTTGGAGGAGCAGCTACTTTTGCTGCAAATGCAGAATGATTACGTCCCAAAACTTCACATTTAAATAGATAATACATATGTGACTAGACCAGTGCCAGGGATGATAGCAGTGGCCCTTTTTAGAATTTTTTGTTAGTGTGGTTATCTCCAGTATCAGTTTATGACACATAATGAAAAGCATCAGAGATCTTCCTGCATCATGAGCATATTCTAAAGAACGAAAGTATAACTGTATTTTCACTGGCTGAAATTATTATTAGGTCATCCAACTGAGGAAATGATAGATGCTACCAGAGAATGTAGCATTGCTTACTGGTGCAAAAGAAGTACCTGGAAAAAATAAATCTCAATGACCATTTAAGACCAGGCTTTCCTTTTGATGTGTAGACGCAACTCAAATTTGCATTAATTAGAATTACTCTTGTCATATGAAAAAAAAAAAACTTGTCTGGGAAACTATTTCACTATATTATTGTGTAATAATAAATAAAATAATCATACCATTTAAAAGGAGACTGTTGCCACGATGAAACCATTGGATTTGATTTATATATACAATTTTCCCAAATAATTTTTTCTCTTTTTTCAGACCTCATTAAGACAGAAAATACATCTGTCTGCTTATGTCTAATTTTCTGCTTGTAGCAGAGTTTCTGCCACATTCATGAATATGTCTACATGGCTGAATGATAGAAATGTATACTTTTTACTGCATGACTTAGGAGACACAGGACAGAAACTTAGCCCAAGAGGGCTTGAAAAAAAGATCTACTGTTAAGCAACTGTACCCACCTGTTCACCATTAAGGCATGATATCTCCTCACTGCATCTTGCTGGTGACTCCCTAGAGACCTTACAGGCTGCTTTTCAATCAAAAATGACCCCAGTCTACAATGTTTCAGCCACATCCTTCTAATTGTGGGTGCTATGAGGAGGGACAACATAAAATTATTATGTCAAGTCCAGACTGTGTTTTACACAATGAGAAATCCCTGAGGTTTCATTACAGAGTCTTTGCATGCCATCATGGAGGCATTGAGAGCCACTGTGGATGGAAAAGGAATTTTTCTCAAAAGCTTTTTCTTTTAAAGGCAAGTTACAACAGGTATCCCAGGTCCTACATCCAAATTAAAAGCACTGACTCCCATGCAAGCTAACCACGGTGGAATTCCTGCAGTGGCAATTGCATTCATAGCATTTAACCAAGATGAGAAATTGACACTGTCAAAAAAATTTGCTGAAGCTTTAGACTGTTGGTTATCCTTGTTTGCTAAGCATATTTTATATTTTTGCCTCCTCTTTTTCCCATGTGCAACTAGAAGATGAAATGCCAGACAGAGGCAAAAATGTTGCTTTTGCTGTATTTCTGACTCAGATGTAACTCATACAAAAAAAGTCTTCCTTAAAACGCTTTAGAGTGTTTTAAGGAAGTTTCCAGCAACCTGAACATTTGAGAGCTTAGTCATTATTCTGAAGCCCATCCATTATTAGTGGTTTCACCCCTAGGGTGGAAGTCAGGCAAGTAGAGGTGATCTTATGCAAATCTCACTTATATGCCACAGCTGGAACTGAAAATGGTGGTAACCAAAGGGTTATCCAAAGAGGTTAAATTTATCTTTGCCCCAGAACACAGAAGAATACTTCTAAGCACAACACAACTGGTAGTACTCCTATGGATCTACAAAATCCAATCACTTGCACAGCCTGAACAAAGCATTTTGTCATTGGTTTTAATGCACATAAATTTAGGCAATGATATGAATTCTATCTCCCCACAGTTCCTCACCAGATAGAGAATTACTCAGTTTTGTGCTTTTGTTGTGAAAAGAGGACAGAGAGAGAGGGGGAAGGAGAATTTATATCAGTCATCATAATTAACTGTTCATAGTAAGTGTTACATTTCCAACTGCACATCAGTGTCAAGTGATGGGATTTAAAGATGTCAGATCGAATTAGTCTAGAAGGGGTATTGAAAATGAAACTTTATTCCAAAAGGCATGATATAGGGGGAAAAAATGAAAAGTAGTTTGGCAATTGCTTGAAAAAAAATCCAGATTTCTTTCCTGCCACATTATGTTCTGTCTGGCAACATGATGTAACATATTTAGCAACATGTAGGCAATGCAATGGCAAGCCACAAAGTACCATGCTATTCTTTCAGTTATGCATATTTACTTAAATATATATACATATAAAAAGAAAAAAATATTCGAACAGACATTTGTTTAGCATTTCCACTTCAAAGAAAGCAGGGTAAACAACACATTTTTTTTATCCAGTAAAGCTGACTTGCAAACTAACTGCTGCAAGAAAGAAGGGTCCAGTCCCTGCCTTCTTGTTAAAAGCTATTAAAGAGACAGGTGCTAACTGGGCTGTTGAAGCTGGTGAATGCATGACAATCAGCGAGTAACAGCATCTCCCTTTGTTCTTCTACCTTTGTTTTCTTTTTCATTATGTTACTGTTCCATAATCACAACTCCTAATCTTCAAAACTGGCAAATGTTGCTTGAGAATTTAATCAATGAACAAGTCTAGGACACTCCTGTGCCAGGCAGCTGTTCCTGTGTCTGGGTTTTAGTGTCATGGCCACATCAACAGACTTAAAGTGCTGGCAGAGTGCCAGTTTCACATTTCAGCTCTTGCTGTTACGTCTTTAGATAGGGGTGGTATAGAAAAGAAAGATCTTTTGGAAAAAAGGATAAGAGAACATATTTGTCAATGGTATATCCAAGCAAGCTATAGGGAACTTCTGTTGAGGGCCTTTCTTCTCCTTCTCATATAGGTCATTTTATGTGGTTGCTTTTCTAGATTTTAATCACTCAGGCTGCAATCCTGCAAACACTCATGCATGTGATTAACTCTGACTACCCACATGCATGAAGTGCTTGCAGGATGGGCACTTTAATTTGTTGTGACAATGTCATGGGGAAGGGAGCTAAGTGGCAATATGTGAGGAGAGCTGTATAACTGAGGCCATCAAGAGCAGGCTGTGTTAACCCTGTACTGGGCAAGCCTTTGCTAATGACTGTTCCATCTCCCCAGACCAGTAGTTCATGCTATACAGTGTTTTGTTTCTGGAGGTGCCAGAATCACTATCAAGTGATTCCTATCAGAATCACTTCTTGATAGGAAAACAGAAGGAAGCTCATCATTACGCAAATTTTTCTTTGGAAGAACTTTTTTCCCAATGCCTTTCTATTACCAGTTGACTTGGGGTTTAAGCTTGGGAGTGTAATGGCTTTGCTCTCTTGTCCAGGATGGCAGGTCAGAGACACATCAAGTGTTTGGCATTCCTGAGAATTGGCATGTGCACAGCGAAGAGTGTACCTCCTGCATTTATGCAAGCACAGTGCTATGGCCTTTTTCTCTGTGTACGACTCCTGTGCCAGATGCAGCTTGTCCGCAGATTAGGGTGATTCTCTAATTGCTTGCATCTAGGACAGAGAGCAGGAGAGAAGTTGAAGTGCTGAGTTGTGTCCAATACACAGAGGAGCTCTGCTTTGAGGCATTTTCCATAGCTGCAGTTTTGTGCCAAAACAACGTGTAACTAGCCACAAGAGTAGCCCCTACGATAGGAGGATAAGAGGTATCACATGCAAAATGGAGCGGCATACACACATCCCAGTCAGGGAAAGACGACCATCCTGTCTCATGTGTTAGAAAAGACAAGACCTGCTACTTGGCTACCTGATTCATTTTAGTCATACCAGTTCACAAAAATAATGTTTTTTCCTGAAGTTCTGCATGCTTTTTTTCCTGTGAAATGATGTTGTTACTGTTTGGCATGGGTTATGCTTACTGGATATGCCACACTGACACCTATCCCTTTTGTCTCAAGTGAAAGTTCAGTATTGCTTATCTTAAATATTGCAGGACAGAATAATTTTTTATTTTAAACACAACATAGTAAACCTTGGCAGACAAAATGATAAGCAGAACTCGTAAGAAAAACATTGACATGTCACTAGGAAATGGAGAGAGGCAGGCCACAAGCATTTCTTCCCAACCTGCACTAGCACAAGGGACTGTAAAGATCAGCTTGCTGTTGTAATTTAACCATAGCAATTTAATAAAAGCAAAGAATACAACTTTTAGAAATACAAGTAAAACTAATTTGTCTAATAGAAATTGGACAACATAATGCAAACGCTTATAATTTTAGCAAGTGGCTCAGCCTCTTGTATAACTCCCTGCTTCACTAGACTGTGGGTGCCTGAGGAGATTCTGTCATCATAATGTATTATTAAGTGCCTTACCTCCAGTTTTAAGTTCTATGAACAATTCATCCACAGCTAGAAATCAAAAATTCCCATGAAACGACTGATTCACTCCAGAAGTGTCCATCACAAACATATAGGTAAAGCCATAAGGGATTACCAGGCATCAAACTGTAAATCATTGAGAATCAAGTGATAACAATATTGTGGTCATAATTCTGTATTGAAGATAGAGGGGCTTATAAAGCAAGTTCTATAAGCAATGGAATGGATAAAAAGTGCTTTGCCCATGGCTTCCTGTAATGTGTTTAGATTCTTCCCCAGAAAGAGAAAGCTCTGACTGATGCTTTTCCTCCTTTCAAAATGTCTGTCTGTCACATAGAATCTCACATATCAAAAATAGGAAACGATACCACTGCAGCACTTCTGCCAGTGGGAGAACAGGAGGATCTTTCACCATATACTTGAGCCACTACTTCACGAGAGACAGGAGACTTTAATCTCTCCAAGCTCTCTACATCACACAGAAGATATTGTCCAAAATATTCAAAATTGTTGGTAGAAGCACAGAGGCTCTGACTACAAGCTCTGCTTCTTTTGGAATTTTGCTGGTTTTGGCTGAAGTAGAGTTAATTTTCTTCATAGTAGCTAGTATGTTGATAATACAGGGATGTTTTAGTTATTGCTGAGTAGTGCTTGGACAGAGTCAAGGCAGAAAAGCTTCTCACACCACCCCACCGGCGAGCAGGCTGGGGGTGCACAAGAAGTTGGGAGGTGACACAGCTGGGACAGCTGACCCCAACTGACCAAAGGGATATTCTATACCATATGATGTCATGCCCAGAATACAAAGCTGAGGGAAGATGCAGCTAGAAAATCAGGCTAGAAAACTATACATTAAAAGCTTTGTAATTTTTCCATATGGTCAGAAATTTTGAACCTACATCCACAGACAAGAAACAGAACATAAGGAAGGACAAAAATCTTCCAAGAAGTATTTAAGTTGCACCTTAAGAAACTCAAAATAATTCAAGGCACAACCTCACAACCTACTGTCTTGCAATGAGCACTGAAGACATAGCCCCGTGATCTAACCTAATGTACAGTATGTCTACAGTATTACTCCCAAGTGTTCCAGTGCGTAATTTGATCAAAAATCAAGGATACAATTTGGCCTGGAGTGTGTCTCAGCATATATCATAGTGAAGAATGGAAAATTTGAACCTATAGCTGGTGGGTTTTATGTCTTACAGGATTGAAATTTTTTTAAAATACTTACGGTCCTTTCAAAGTGGTTTTGCCCCACTAGACGTTCAGAAGCTGATATCACCCAGTCAGTTTTTGGTTTTCCTTAATCTCTAATTTTGGATTTCCTTAATCTCTTATTTGGCCTATAGCAGCAGGGTCTGTTTGTTCACAATAGACAAAAGAAGCTTTCTACTGGTCACATTCAGTGCAGTTTGGCCACAGCAAGAGTTGTTGTTCTGTTGCGGATTTTGAGTGAATAGAATGGGGCAATGTTTGTATTGGAAAACTTTAACACATTCACACACAAATGCACAATCGGCAGTGCAAACACATTTTCTGAATTTGATTTCAGAAAATCAAAATATTTTCTGTTTCAATTCTAAAAGATTTCTGCTTCTGAAGTCTTTTACTTTTATTATTATTATTATTATTACTACTACTATTGCTATTATTACTATTATTAAAGTTTGATTGCAAGATTAGGCTACTTGTCCAAAGACAGGAAGATTCAAAGTCAGGCACCCAACAGACATGTTACATGATGCAGTCTAGGACCAAGTTACAGGTTCTGAACAAGTTGGAACATTCACCTGATCCAACATAGCTCAGACACCGTGTGGCTGAGAAGACGCAGAGCTGCATTAGTACGGTGCAACCAGAACTAATTTACCTAACTCCTCTGTGCCAATTAATTAGGGTGTAGCACTGGGCTGACATAGCAATTCCACATCCAGTTCCAGAGTTAGCTCAGATACCTCTGCCTGTCACTAAATTGCAAGGTGTACACCCTGCAAAGTCATTTCTAGAGTATGTGATAATGTTCTGCCCTATCCTATGCTTGTTATAATTCATCAAAGCTCTTAGCATATGCTTAAATTCTGATATGAGATGATTTTTTTTTTCCCCTGTATCAGAGCCTTTTACCCCTCAAATACAGAGATATGGAAAAGACATAGGGCGATGAAATAGACTATCACATACTGGACTCAGATCCTCCTACGTTGCTACCAGAAATGCCCTGAATAGCCAGCAATACTTTTCTAATAACAAAAGTAAAAGAAGATGGAAAAAGATGTCATTTCACCTCTTCTTGAAGTTAGGGTATAGTTAGGTACATATAGAATATAGGGTATCCCTTTTGGCCTTTATATACATTGTCCTTCCAAAAGAAAACCCATTGAATGTTTATACCACCTCTAATCAACCCATCAATTCCAAGCAGCATAACTGGTACCAATCAAAAAACCAAAACAAATCCAAAAAAACACTAAAACAAAACCAGAAAAACACCAAAACCCCAACATAACTCCAGAAGCAGTGCCAAAATCTCTAGCAGACCTATGGTTTGTATTAGAAGTCTTTTGGGCTAAATTTTTTGTGGGGGTTTTCTGAAACATGGAAGTTTGTATCTTTCTCCTAAAGATGGTCAGAGTCTGCAGTCAACTGCTCCCCTGTGGAATAAGTCTCCACTGTCATACCTCCAAGGCAATTATTTTCTTCCCTCCTGGTCTTTCTGAAGGTAGGAATTTCAATTAGATTTTTACTAAGATGCTAGGTATGTCTACCCTGCACAGATATGTGTACTCAAGCCAGCATTAAACACGCTAACTAAAAAGCGACTAAGGCTGCCTCTGCACTGTTAACTTCTGTACATCTTGGGTCATTCTCAGCACTGAGATTTGAAATTAGCTGTCTGAAACTAGCCCATTTATAGAATTTTAACTCCCTCACTGCCGCAAACATGATGATCACATTGCAGATGCCTTTTGGGAATGCTCCTCAAACCATGCTAATTCCCTTACCATGTTCAGGAATTCTCTGGCCCAGAGTTAGCTGGCTCAGGTTAAAGGTGTGCCCAAGTCTAATGATCTAACTGTATAAACAATTGAGTTTCAGTGCCCAGGAATTCTGTCTAGCACTTTTTAATTTAACTATATAGAGGAGTCCAACAGTCTACCAGTGAGAACACAGACTTCTGTACGGGTGTATTTACCCTGACTGTCTAGCACAGCTGAGCAGTCTGAACTGAGCCCTGTGGTGTAGCCACAGAACGGCTAATCAAATTGCTCTTTAAAAAGGCTGTGAGCTTCTGTTGTGTAGATAAGACATGCCCTATCTTGTTCCAAGCACTGCGCACTATTCAAAAGGGAACTGCAAAGACACTGTGGCATGAGCGGCCCCATGACATCCTGCAATCTCTACCCACAGCCTTCTCTACATGTATAGTGACAACTGCTATGCCCTCTTTTACCTGACAGGAAGGACATTAAAAGTCCTTCTGTAGTAGACTACATTAAGTGTCCTTGATTCCAGACAAGATCAGGCTCTCCGTAGAGGCTTAGCCATTTACGTATTCTGCGATCATACAGGAGTGGCACAGTGACAGAGCAGTCCTGTGGAGATTGTTATACACTTCAGATGATAGCTGTACTTTATTACAGAGCAGTACACAGTTAACAGCATGGGCATCTAGCTGAACTATTTAAGAGGCGTTTTTGCAAGAGTGCCATCCAACAATGTTTGTATAAATACTTTAATTATCATCCCAGAGCTCTTTCTGGCCTAACTGTTTGCAACAAAGATGAATTATTAAGTTACGCAGTCTGTGCCCTGTCACTGACAATGGCCAGCACTATAGGCTCCAAGGAAGAGATGTGAGAAAGCCTATTGCAGACAGTGGAGGAATAACTTCTCCAATCAGAAGTTTCATTCCGCTCTCAGGCAATTACAGATTGAATCACATTCTAAAGCAACAATCTTTATATCTCTCCTGAAAAACTTACCATCTTCTGTGTTATGGGGGTGATTAAGTTTGTGCAAGTGCCAAGGGGCTTTTGAACATTTTCCAAGTCTTGGCCTCACTGCATCATTTGGCAAATAGTTTCCCAGGCGGAATATTTTTTCCTTCTTTAATGTATGCTGCAATTTCAGTATCATTGGATTCTCTCCCCATGGCATGTTCTTTGATTAGGAAATAGGACCACACAGTTTACTTTCACTCAACTATTCCTATCTCTACAATCTCCCTCTTGTTCTTTTCTTGCCTAAGTGTTGCTGACATTTTCCAAACTCTAGAAGGAAACTATTTCAATAATACATACTTGATAGGATATGTCACATACTCCCTGCAGCTCTGCATCAAGAAGATTTGAAAATAATCACCATCTGTGTGGATGTCTCTAGATCCGTAATAATTTAGAAATTGCTTGGGGTTTTGATCCAAGGTTTGGGGTTTTTCTTTTTTTATATATAGTGAGAAATCTTGCATAGGAGTTAAAAGAGATCTCTTGTTGGGAGGAATCTTATTTATGTTGTCTGCCCAACAATAATTGGAAGAAATAACAATAATTAACAGTCAACAATAATTAAAAGAGAAATTAGCAAAGATCAGTCATGACACAACAGAATGTGTTACCTCTGTCCTCATACTTAATGCAATGCCTATCTTCGTGCTCTGAATGTCAATCTGAAGTGGAAAGGAAACAGACTCATTTTCAAAAAAATTACAATAATATGCTCTGCCTGAGAACAAAAGGAAACCAGGATGCTAGCCCTGCTCTTTTCCTTTTCTTCTCTGCAGGCTTGGTGACAGTGAGAGTGAAGGCTCTAAGCCCTGCTTGGATATAAATCTTGAAGGATTTGCTGACACAGAGAAATAACCTCAAACAGCTCCTCCACAAGAGGTATTTTGCACTGTTCTTAAAAGTGCCTCTTCGAATGGCTAGTTTCGACTATTTCTCCAGGTAGAGAAGCTTCTAAATGCGACTTTATTTCCTTTCCTCTATTAAGAGTATAACAGCATGAGAATCTGTGAAATGCAATCACAAATATCTGCTGTCCAGAGAGTATATTACCAGGGAATTTAACATGATATGCTAAGCTTTATCTTATTGATCTAAACCTGGTCCCTGAGGAGGCAGCTTTAGATCCCTTTTATAGCATAGTTCCTTTGTCTATAAAGAAACACCAACAGACCGGTTTTGAAATAAGGCATTTATGATGATGAGTAAGAGGATCAAAATCTGGTCTTCAGTGAATAATGTTTATAAAGAGCTGGAAAAATGTACATGGCTCCTGGGCAGGAAACAATACCAAAGGAGAGGAGGCCTTTGGCAGATACAGCCTCTCAAGAACACCTTGCAGTCACAGTCCCATTTAGGCCCTATGGCTACAGGTATCAATCTATTTCCCTATAAATGACTGAAGAGGCAGACCTCACACTGAAAACATTATGCCTCAAGCAATGAAGAATTATATCTTCCAGGAGAAAAATCCTATGTATTCGGAGCAAACCAGGAGAGAGGGTAACACGGCAAAGATAAATGCAGTGCTCTAGTGCTGATCAGAGGGAACAAACATCCCTTTAAAGATACTTCTCCAAAAGTATCTTACCAGCATAAAGTGAAGACAGCCATACAGAGAACTCGAAGATTTAATATATATAATGTTTTATATTCTACCATCGGGAACAAACCCACATTTAAAATACCTAAACTCTCCTTACCTTTTTTTAGTCTCTCTAGCCTTTTTTTTTTTTCTTTGAGAGAGAGAGGCATGTATTTACAGATTTAAAACTTTCAGTAGACATAAAAAACTTTCTGTAATGTTTTGTTTATGTTTTTGCAGGCAGAAGCTACAGAAAACTCCAAACCATCAGTGAAATCTTAATGGTGATGAGTAAATCAAAATGGAAGGAACAAGATGATTTCACAGAAGAAAATTGTAATTTTCTATATTTAAAAGGGTTTGGGTGTTTTTTATTGTTTAAGCAGAGATGAGGTGTTGATTTGAATTCTAAAGTAGTGGGAGGTTTAATGATACAGAGATAGAGAATGTTTGGTGATTACATGATTCATCACACCAGCATGGTTGTTTTAAAATAGATATTTACATAGCTAGATTGATGGCTACAGATTTTCCACTGTTTTGTCTATTTCACTGTGCAATGTTTTGGCATGCAGGTATGCATGGATCTAAGGTCAAACAGAATCAAAATACCATATATGCATAGGGATCGCTGTGCTTTCATTCCAGATTATTACATATTTCATAAAAGTTCTCCAGACCTCACAGTAATACAAAAGTGACAAGACCTTCTGCCCTCTTCCATGTTATGCATTAGATCATTAGATTAGGAAAAGCACAAAGCCAGTGTCATTTTCCTTACAGACTTCACACACGCTCTCTCCTACTGAAAAAGTAGCACTGCTACTAAGTGCCAGCAGTATGGAGCTCAAACAGACCAATCACTGGAATTTACCCAACACGCAACAGGGTCTTGCAGCCCGTATGGGGCTCTGTGCTACTGATACCTACATCACGCAGTTTACACTGCTTTGGGTACATCTACAAGAGAGACCACAACAACAATATCAGCTTCCCAGACTAATTCCCAGATTGTTAATATTATCAAGCATCAACATTTTCTGTAGGCCACCAGGTACCATTATCATCAAAATTCATGCAGAAAACAAAAGCAGTGCCACAGACCACTTAGCATGGCCTACAAAACTCTTGTGACACACAGGAAGCACTGATGGAAATGCAATATTTGACTTTATTGATGTTATGGGTGAATAGGAGGGCAAGAGGAACTCTGCAGATGTGCAAGATGGCATGCTGCACCAAGTACCACCAAAGGAGATTTGACCTTGTTAGCCAAAGGGTATATCTGCATCTGGATCACTGAAAACAAATTGACCATGATAGTAACTTCTAGTATTTCTATAAAAATGACTATATTCGTATTTGCTTTCACTCATGTTTCCCCATCTTTGTTAACAATTCATTTTATAGCAAGGCAGGGAAGTCTTTATCAAAGATGTAGTGAACTGTAAAGGGTGGAATATATAAACAGAAGCATCTCTGGTCTACAGAAATCACTGCAAATTAGTGATAGTTTCAGGATTCTTGATGTATTGGCCTTTAATCCTGGGAAGAGGAGAATATGGGTCATCCTTTTCACATTGTTCTGCAGAGAGTAAAATCTAGTGAAATAACATGAGCTTGTTAGTTTCGTTGATAATTTCTACCCTTTTCACAAACTGTCAAATCAGTCAGCTGAGAAATGCAGTGCTAATGGTATAAGAGAATAATGCAATCAGGGCAAAAAATACTGAAAGATATTTTTAGACAGCTCAATACAATGCGAAAAAAAAAGTCAGTGTACTGTTGAACGTAAGTTAAAGAAAACGTGGCCATTCCCACAGGGCGCTTGAAATATATAGTGGAGGCACCATATGTGTATTATGAGTAAATCACATGTGGATTGAACTGTTTCTGACAAAAAGAATTTTTCAAAGCTAATTGTCAAATGTCAATTTAAAAATACAATTCACAACATTAAATAAACAATTTAATTGCACTTTATCTGCAAAATAAGCTGCTCTTCATCTAGAGCAGCTTATTTATACTTCAGCACACGAGACACAAATTTATTACCTCAGATTTGTTATATTGCTTTAACAACAGAAAGAAGAAATCTGAAGAATAGACTAGGGACTGCTAATCCTGAGCAAAGGGTAAAGCAGACAGGTGAAACAACCTGTCAGTCTTGGTCACAGAGAAGGCACTTAGTTTTTCCTCTCCCTTTAGTACCAATTAGAAATTAGCTGAAATTAGAGGCCTATGGTATTCCAGAATTTAAAAATAGAAAGATTGACCTATTTTTTTGGTGCTTCCTTCATTCTGGAAAGTGCTCAGAAGTCAGCTCAACCAGCAGTGTCAAGAAAAGCAGCTCCCAGCCTGCTCGTTGTGGTCTGATGCCACAGCATCCAACAGACTGACAGTGGCAGCACAGAACTGGAGCATAACAATCCCCAGCCTAGATTACAGCATTTTGTGGCTACCTGCAAGGTGCTTCCTTTGCTAGCAGCTGGTAGATGAGGTGGCTTTGACTTGCCCCAGCTGTTCTACTGCTTCTATATGGTAACTTTATTGGGGTTTTTGCTCTGAAGCTTCGCCTACTGCTTTATGACATCCCACTCTAGCCAGCCAGGAACTGTGCCCAGTGCAGCACTAGGAAAATCAAGGATCTGATGGGCGCCAGGCCTGGTTTCATTCCAAATAAGCAATGTCCAGACTGTGCTGTTTAAATAAAAGAGTGCATGAACTCCTGCATTAGATATTCACATTGTGTTAGCCCAGAGCACAGCAATAAGATGTTCAATTACTTTTGGGGAGAACAAAAAGTGTATTAGCATATTTATCATTATACTTTAAAATAAGATTGAATACTCATTAAACATGCATAAAAGAATGTAAATGAAATTAAATCCTCACAGGCGATTTTCAAACACAGGACATCACCACTTCAACCAAAACCTTTTGCCATGGTGCTCTGTTGAGATTAAATGTACATGTAAATTGGTGTTTTCCCACTGCCTCTGCAAAAAAGCAATTACATTTTCACAGTAGTTAGCATTTACGTCTCCTTTTGCCCCTGCTACCACCTTTTCATCCCTTCAAATCAGATGATATAAGTAAGTAGGCTACATTCTTTTTCTAGTCTGACTATCTACAGCCTTTGCTAACAGCTTCCTTCCTGTACCAATTCCTGAAAGCATTAGGTATTTAATAAAATCAGTATTTTTTTCCCTTTGTGATTTATAATCTATTCAGAATATCATGGCTTGACTTAAAACAATCATATTGCTTTCTGTGTACTCACCTATGAGTGCCTGTGTTAAAGGGAACAAATTAATTTTGATATTTAAAATTACTGTTTTTAGAAGCCAAATCTGTCCTGAGACTAACACTATATATCATCAAAATAAACCAGGCTCTTTATTTATTTGTCAAATCTATGTTGTTATTATTTATTATGTATATAGCTTAATTGATAGATAGAATGTTTTAAAACGAATACAGATGAGTTCAGTTTTCTTTTGATTTGAGCCAGCACAGCAGTCTTAGAATCTTATATAACAAGTGCATCAGGCACCAGTTCAAGCCCCAGCCTTCCCAAAAGCAGGAACCTTTCTTACTAAATCTCCCTTACTATGCTAAATACACATTGAAACTCTACAGTTTATACCTAGTGGCATACTCTTTATATCTGCTGGGTTCTTCACAAGCAGTTTGGCTGGAGAAAGGCTGACTAAAATTTGAGAAATATTTCACAATTTGGACTAATGCCAGTAAAGAGTATTGAAGGAGTAAACCTAGCCCTGTTCTTTAAATGTTTTCCCTGTTTCTATGGCCTGAGCACTGAAATAATCACAGTATCAAGTATGACAGATAGAAATGATGTTTCTTTCACTCATTTTGCAGCACTTATGTCAGAAAAAGGGTTGGTTTATCTTCTATAAAGTAAGAAATTACAAATTTAATAACATACAATATTCAATTAGATTGCAACCATAGCTACAGAAAGGTGCAGGAGAAGACAGTGCTATATGGGTCAGGGAAGGTGGAAAAGTACTGTATTGGTGTTCCTGCTGTAAAGAATTACCTTACTGTGACACTCTTCATTATTCATGCAGATGTCGGTTTGGCACAGAGGAACTGTCAAATTTGTAAATCTGCTCTAAAAAGCTGAGGTAAAACATGAGGTGGCTTATGTTTATCTAATGAAGAACCGTACTTCAGTAGAAAACCAAAAAATTAAAGTGTTTTAGGGAGAAAATAATCAATATATTTGCAGCATTACTGTTGGAGAATATTAATATATACAGTAGGGTAATTCCAAAAGATCCAGGCTGTTAAATAACAGATGCATACACTGGACAGAACATCAAAACCATCTGTATCTTCGCAGACAATACGGTGTTAGAGCAGATTTGACCTTGGAAATACAGCACTTAACATCCTTGGTTTAAGAGTACAATGTTTTTTTACAAAACTCACAGCAATACTTATTAAAAAGCTTTGAAATTCCTGATTTTATTTCTAAGTACCAAGTAAAATAAAAACCAAGCCTTGCTCTATAGCAAAAGGCTTAAAAGTCCGTAGCAAGGAGACAAATGAGATTTGATCATACAATGAACACTCTGATCATACAATGAATGTTTACTTGAAACTTGAACCACCAAAATGCAAAAAAGAGACACAATTGTTTTAATTGCTTCAAAAATTGAATCAGCAAAAAAGGTCCAAACAAGTGTGAACATGACAACTCTGAAACAGACCAATGTGTTAAAATACTGAGCACTGAAGTGTTTAACCATTAGCTGTTTACCACAAGTGGGATCCACAGTCCCAGGATAAGCATGAAGACAAGGCACCTTCAAAAAGCTCTGCCAAATCAGGTATAGAAGCTTGCCAAACTCACCATAAAGAAATATCGAGAAGGAAAAGTCTTAAATTTTGTACTTCTGAAGGCCTTGGACAACCTTCCCCAATCCATAAAGAAGTGGCTCTGATTTTTTACAGGTTAACAGGTCTCAAACCGCACTTCAAGGTAGTTCCCTACAGCAGCCTTTCTCCCAAAGCCCGGCCAGCATCTTCCCTCCCTGTGCCAGTAAATCAATGAGTCAAGACCAGATTGTTGGGCATCAGTCCAACACGACATATGCACCAAAGTTACATCTATCACAAGTTTCTCTTCTGAGTTCATCTACCAACTTTGTACCCACTGAGGGGGGACTTTCCTTCTCCTAAGAAGTATTTTATCCTTCCCTAGCAGAAAAGACTGTCAGGTAATAGTATGGATTGGATAAGCTGTTACTTCCGTAAACTAGCAAAACATCTTCATAATAATACTGTAGCACAGTGGAGTGTGGTCCACCAACATGGCCTGTGTATAATCCTCCACACTCAAGAATCCTTGAGCAGTCTATAACCAGAGAAGGTTGAGGAGGCATGACAAAGAACAGAGAGGACTGTTTCTGTCCATTAGAGGGATAACATGTATGTTACATTATCTGACTGGCAGGAAGGGGAAGAAACCATGATGGCCAGCATCCGGGAACCTTTATGCAGGTATCTTGTAGGTGCTTTTACAATTCAGGATGGGATAATGTCCTTGTTCAACATACTGGGAGCGGCCAGCATGGATCTGCCAAAGCCAACCTGACCAACCTGATTGTCATCTCTGTGGAAAGGACTGGCTCTGTGGGTGAAGGGAAAGCAGTGGATGTTCTTTACCTTGACTTTGGCAAGGCTTTGGTGTAGCCTTCCATACCACTTTTATAGCAAAGTTGAGGATGAGTTTTGGCTAAGTAGGCTGCAAGGTAGCTGAAAAACTGGCTAGTAAGCAGGGGTTTACCATTGAAAATATAACCACTAGTTAGAAGCAGCATTCCTCAGGGGCTGATGTGAAGGCCAATATTGTTTATCATCATCATCAAGGACAGAGATGCTGGGACAACCTGCACCCTCAGCAAGTTCATGGATGACATTAAAGTGGGGGAGTACTCAATACTCAAAGGGAAGTGGCTAAGGGGGAATTTAGCTGCAGTATTCCACTGTCTGAAGGATCGCTATAGTGAAGACATAGTCAGACCCTTTGGACATATACAACAAAATGACAAGAGCTACAACAAGGGAAACTGCAGTTGTATGTAAGATAAAAAATTCTTCACAATGAGGGTGGTTAATCACTGGAACAGGTTGCCCAGGGAGGCTGTGGGATCTCCATCTTTGAAGAGTTTCAAAACTGGAGTGGACAAGGTCCTAAGCAAACTGGCCCACCTGTTAAGTTTGTCTTACTTGGAGCAGGAGCTTGGACTAGATGGTCTACAGAAGTCTCTTTCATCCTAAATTTTTCTAAGACTCTGTTCATACATCCTTCAGATCTGCGTGTACGACAGAGGCTTACGGGCAGGTACAGCTGAATCTTTTCCCTGAACCAGAATATTTCCTAGAATGAAGTTTGGTTTTTAACAGTTTGCATGAAAAAAAGAAAAAAAGAAAAAAAAGAAAAAAAGAAAAAAGAAAAAAGAAAAAAGAAAAAAGAAAAAAGAAAAAAGAAAAAAGAAAAAAAGAAAAAAAGAAAAAAGAAAAGAGAGGAGAGGAGAGAGGAGAGAGGAGAGAGGAGAAGAGAAAAAAGAAAAAGAAAAAAGAAGAGAGAAGAGAGAAGAGAGAAGAGAGAAGAGAGAAGAGAAAAAAGAAAAAAAAAGGAAAGGAATTTGCACTTTGAAAAGCACAGGTAGGTTTCAAAGAATCCGAGAACCTTCTACAACTGTAAAGACCATTCCGTCACAGACAAGGAGCCCACTTACTTGAGATGCATTTATTTCTGTGTGGGCAACAGGAGAAAGACATCTTGAACCTTGCCCTGTAAATCTGTTGTATAAAAATAAATAAATGAAAACTATCATTTTGTTCCGACACCTTAGACTTCACCAAAGTATTTATACAGACTAGAAAAGCACCTGATCATTCATGACATTGTTTTGTCAATGGAGCCTGGCAGCGTGCAGAGTAGTTTTACTTTCCTACCCATGAATCTAAGACAGATTTCCATTTAAACACCAAATATATAACATTAACATCTAGTATTACTTTGAAAGTACATAAACCTCTGCAAAAGCTCATGTTAAGAAACTTGCTTACCAGTATCACTAAAAGAAAGGCTACTTGATAGTGCCATGTGAACCATGACTTCTTATAATAGCCAGTGTCCTAGTAGGACATGGCAGAACAGTTAGCAATTTTAACAGGTCTGATACAGCCAACATGTTTATGTGCAAACTTAAAGGAAAATTTCTGAAGAGCCTGAATGTAAGAAAATATCAAATAAAAAACAGCTTATGAGGGATCTAAAGGCAAAGTCTCATGAAACTGTTGAGATGTGAGTCAGTGATGTTTACCAAATTTCTACTGAAATCCCCTTGGTACTGTCAAACATGTATGAGAATTAATCTCACGTTATAACTTCCTTTTCCAGATAAAGAGACTTTATCAGACCTCAAGTCTAAAAAGACTTATTTACATTACTAATATCATATGAGTGCCTATGCTGGGAAAAAATCTGGACGACTACTATGATTACCTTCCTACCTGAAAAAAAAGAAAAAAAATTGTCCTGTGGTTGCCTTTATGCCCAACGAGAATGTTTCAGGATCTGTTCCCAGTGGGAGAAATCCTCTCTAGCTAGCCAACTGTGAGTTAATAGGATGTATATACAAGCACTCTGCAAGAAATTCTTCCCATGTCCTCAGAGTACCTGCACAGCAGGGCAAAGATCTCAGAGAATTGCCACAAGGGGGCTGGGAAACAAGACTGTAAGGCATTGGCACACATGGAACGCCTCCCCAGCATCACAGGGGGATCAGTACGCACTGTGTCCCTTTTCGGCCTATTCCTGAAATCTGTTTAATGTATGCCACAATCTTACTAACTAGTTTTAAAATGCCACAACCTTCCTTTTCATTATTATACTACCACAGCTTGGTTCCTCATGCAAATTGGCTCTGTTGCTGAGGAGCTCACTCTAAACTTCAATTTAATCTGTGAATTAACCATTTGACTATCCATATATAGCAAGCTTGCACTGGCCTGTAAAGTACTGACACAGGTTTTATTTGGATGGCGCTATATAAAATAAAATAAATTTAAAAAAAACCAACAAATAAACCAAACAGTTTGAAGGAAAAGTGAGCGGGCATTGTGCTCCCACAGTAGACAGCCTTCATTCAAGGCACCTCATTTATTCTGTAAGAGTTCTTCACTATTCCTCTAGATGACCTTCCCTAAATTACCTATAAAGGATACAAAAAGGTCACAGAAATCATCACAACGTCCATCATGCAGGAAATGGCCATGCAATCCCAAACAAAATTGACAAACTTCAAGAAGAGAAGGCTGTCAGAATTTAACTCTTCAGTTTCACTTGGCCATAGAGTACAAGGGAACATTTTTTTCTCCCTTTTTTTTTTTCCCCTTTCCAGATATAACCTAGTTTTGCAGATTCACACAAATAAAAGATGAATAGGACATTTTATTTTTGACAGTAGCATTAATTCTTGCTCTTTCATGGAGTAAACAAAAAATACATCATATTTTGTGAGAGAGAATAAAAACTGAAACAGAGAAAGTGGCTAAGTGGATTTTAGTGTCATCAATTTCAATATAAAATTAATTTGGAAAATAGAGTAGAAGTGTAAACCACAAAAAGAAAATGGGAAATATTTAACATGTAAAAGCTAATGAGTCTTCTAGCTGAGTAGCTACAGATAAGCAGAACAATGTGTTAGAAGAAGTGTTAAATTATCTGGTAGCATAATGACAACATTCTTAAATTTTCAAAAGAGAATAATGAATCTGAGCGTCTCAACTCTGTTTTCTTAATGAGGTTTCTTACAGGAACCAGAAACATTCACCCACTCTCTGAAAAACTTATCTCCTTTTAACCTGGATAAAGATGAACTGCTTATATTCAAGAGTTCAAAAATTCAGGTCTGAGTGGCATCATTTTTTTGGTAATTAATGAGATTTTAGTCATCTTATTATCATTTTATATTTTGCTGCACATAGTATTTATAAGCCACATTTACCAGGGAAGGATTGTTTGCAAACCAGAAGGATTACTTGCAAACCAGAGCAAAAAACAAGACTCTGTAGTAGGCAAAGAAATCCAGTATTTTCTGAGGAACTCCAGCAAGATCAGATGAAGGGGAAGTCAAAGGTATGCACATTCACAGCAGAGGTATGTGGTATCTTTGTAGGCAAACTACAAAGACTAAAGAATAAAACACCAAAGTAAGTATCCGTTAAGATGTCAAGGAAAGCTTCTGATAAAGAAGCACAGAAAAGGTGGGATGCCAGCCATACTTCTCAGGTCGTCCTATATAGTAACAGTAAGTCCTGTATTAAATGACTAGGTCTCAGTATATATATAAAAAAAAAAAAAAAACCAAAAAAAACCCCAAAAACCAAAAATAAACCAACCCAAAAACCAACCAAACAAAACAACCACCAACATAAGAGAGAGGGATTTTCTCATATTTTTGCAGAAACTGGCTACTTTTCCCAGTGTTTAGTATCCCACATTTCCCTAACTGATGCAGAGCAGACTGATCCAGAGTTAACTATGTTTTCCATACAATAAATCCACAGTCAGACTTGCTGTGTGTGTACAATAGCATACGTTTGTTCTTATTGACTCACGCTTGAACACTTGTAAATGCTTAGCAGCTCTAAAATAAAAGACAATTTCTCTCTATCTTTAAACCAGCTTTCTTAAATTGTCTTAATAAAAGAACATACCTTCAGCAGAAAAAGGAAATGGAGCCATGTCCAGATAGACTAACATCCATCTAACTTGTGCTTTGGTATTGCAAAGAGCAACATATCCCAGGAGGCTTTGAAGAGAGAGTCAGAAGACCTAGCACAGGAAGGAAACAGGACTTGTCTGAAATTTGCACGAGTATGAATTTATATTATCAGACAGAACTTCTTACCAGGAATTTCGGACAGCTATTGTGTGTGTGAATTCGGAAGCTCTCCACACCAGTTTCTCATGCTAAAAAAAAAAAAGAGTCCAAAATTAGGAGGGCTAGTAAAAGCTAGGAGCATTCTTGAAACAGATCAAGTACAAGCAGCTATCACCACTTTCCACAGCTCAAAAAAGGCAAGCCTCATGCCTCACAGGAGATGGCAAGTTTTGCATTAGTTCCCCCGAGAGACTCAGTTCCAACCACAAGAATCACACTGAAAACCCAACTTTTCACAAGCCAGCCTTTGCATCTTCGCTCCAGAGCTCATCCACTGCATATTCAAGCCATGCTACTGGCAGGGGAGTCGGGGGGAGCGCATTCTTTGAAGTGTGCTCCCAGGTGGTATGCGTGTATGGAAATTCGCACTTCAGAGCAAATGTTTAGAATTATCCATTTGTTGCAAATTTAAATACTTCGTGAAAACACTCTAGATCTGAAACTGAAGATTTCAGAGTTAGTGGCAGAGTCAGTATGTTTACAGAGATGGGCACAGTAGCTGTGATCACCACTGCCCATTCCAAACAGCCTAAGTGTAAGCCATCCCTATGCACAGCCACATAGCTATGCCATATCCAAGCTGTCCTTTTTCAGGGTGTATTTGGAATGACAGCTATGAGGACCAGAGATGCTTGCTTCTGACCAGCTTGGAGCAAAAGGAGCGTTAGGTCAGGCCCATCTGCTTCTGCCTGTGGAGACATTCTCTTAAAAGTCACGTCTCTGGACCAGATCATGTTTTTTATTTGGGTTAATGGTTCACTGATCTTAGTTAGTGGTGTCAGGCCATACCACCACTTTGCTGTGTCTTGTTACCCAGGTGTGTGACTCAATCGCCTACATCCCCTATTTTCCAAATGCCATCAGTCTCTGTATTTTGGTCCAACAGCTATCTCTGTGTTTTCTCCATATCACATCCTCTGCACAGAGTGCCTATCCTGAGTCATTCCGCAAGCTCACTGTCCTGAATTCTCTGAAGTCCATCCCCCAGACACACTCCTTTCACAACACCTTAATAACACTAGCCAAATAGGACATATACCCTAATTAGAATAAAACAACAAACAAACAAACAAACCCTCTTAACTGCATTATAGTGAGCACCATCCCTTGCCAAGTGACCACATAATCTTATTGTTGCTCCTCCTGTCATTCCTCACCACCTTATTACTCAACAATTATTCTGTGTCTATAATTAGTTCACACTGCTGCAACAGGAGATACTAACTCAGCTCCTTGGGCCTGTCTCAACATTTCCTGAAATCAGAAGGGTTTTGCAGAGGACAGCAGCCACTGGTGGCAACTGCAAGTCCCTCAGGAGAAGAGATCTCATGTCCTTTCTCTTCAGAAAGACACTTAACCGCACCTAGAAATCATCAGTACTAGTCACATACCAAAAAGATCTGCTATCTCAAGCTCGTACCTAATGAGAGCACTGGCAACGAATACAGCTTCCCTTTCTCAGTGCAGTTCTGATATCAGTGGAACTGCTAATATGACCCAGGTGAGCATGATTTACCCATAATAAGCACCTAAGGCAATAAGGAGTGTCTATTCCATTTAAATTAGGTAATGATTTCACATTCCTTTATTTGTGGGAAGTATTCATCATAGACAGAGATTCCTTCTTTAAATGAGACCATTAAGTCAAATCTGACCAAAATTATAAAACTTCTTTACATTTCTTTATTGCTCTATTCACAAAAGACGTCAAATCTGTGCAGCAATTTCCTGTGCAGTACATGAAACACTGCAAGGTTTCTTCTAAATTTAACTTAAACCTGTGTTGGGGATTTACTCATGCCTAGGTAATATTAGGTAGAGTCATTCTACTTGTTTTCTGTGCCTGCTATAATCTTACTTTGTAAGCATTCCTGAAAGCATGAGATTTAAAGGACTTGGAGTTTTATGGTTGTTTTACATCTCTTCACTGGTAGAAAACACTGGATAACTGATCCGTTCTCTCTAGTGAACTCAGAAAGCCTTTTATAAGCACTATTGAAATTACAAACATGAAAATGCTCTTTCTTTAGGCTATCAAAGAGAGAATTAATTTAATGAAATTTCTAAAAGTCTTTTAAATGGCAGACAATACACTGATTACATTTTCCTCCATTTTCTAGTTTAGCGGAGTCCAAATTGGTTAAAAACCAGCATTTATAAACCTCTGCTATTGAATATAATTGTAATTGGCATGTCCAATACACAACCTTAGGAAATGGTAGAACAAAGATTATTCATACAACATAAACTGGTCACATAATTACAGGACCACCCTTTGTTTTTCCAAGACCCTGGTTTCAGTAAGTCCACACCATAAATCCAGAGTTTGTGGAAAGAACCAAGGTTAAGTAGAAAACACCATGTCTGTTTATAGTATCCTTTCATGGGTTTGGTTGCTTTGGTTTTTTCCCCTCCCCCAAAAGCAAGGTCATCACTAGCTGCAAGTTACTCATCCTCCAAGTTCCTACTTTGAAACCTCAGGAGAAACACTGATCAAGAGGAGGAGTAATTGATACCAGTAAGAACTCTGAACATTTGAGAAACACTGGAGAAAGAGACCTCAAACTGATAAAGAAATTCTCTCTAAGCTATGTTTTACTTTTGCAAAATGGATGTACTAGTGCTCCTTATCCAACAGGCTTGTTCCGCATGGAAGTGTGTTCGTATCCAGGAAGAATTTGTGAAGTGGGAAGCCCTGCAGAAGAGCCTCTAAATACTGAATAGATTCCCAAGGGGACTGTCAGCACCCCAGGAACGAGTTGGGTGGATATAATATTCAAGAAGGGGAACCAGACCGTCAGCTATAGAGACAATGATGTTACAGATTCTCATTTTGGGCAAGGCCCCTTTTTCATGTTGCTGAGTTGTCACTCTTTTCAGGTAACTGTATTTCCAATTTCCATACACCTCCCTGAAATCTGTTTATCCCATAAGCTGTCCTTCTACTTGTCTGTTCCAAATGTTTCAGATTTACCGAGCTCTGTATGCCAAACGTGTGATACCTGGATACACAGGGAACATTAAGGCTCCTGCTGCATGGTATACTTGCCGTTGCTTTTCTTAGGTTGGCTAATATGTGGGGGGTTCCCCCTGCTTCTGCAGTCATACAGATGCTGCATGATGCAAAGTTAGCCAGTAACTAGTAAATCCAGGAGACAGGAGGCTTACTGTTTTCTTCTTCAATTTACTTTTCTCATTGAAGGATGGATGGTTACAATGATTTTCTACGGGGCTTCTACATTGGAAACTATCTGAAAAGGGAAGCCTGAGGCAAAAGAAGCTATCTATTAAGAAGACACTAGTTTCATTTACTATGGATAAATTAGAAAACAGAAATTTTTACTTTGTCATTTATGCAGATGATGGGCAATCAAATGAAAGCAGCAACAACCAAAAATTCAGAAAATAAACTAGGGTAAAATACTTGGAGATGGGAAGCTCTGTACAAAACAGGTACAGCATACAAAAGTCACAAATCCCCATCACTACTGAAAGCTTAGGCTCAGAAAATCAGTGATTGGTTCTGAAAAGGCCACCCGTATCTTACACACCTCAGGCAACAACCATATCCCTGGTCACCCACCCCACAGAGTGTGGGTCAGCTTCATGGAAATAGGGTGGTTTAGTTGTTATGCCTGTTGTTTAGTCATTAGCCTTCTTCCCTCTGAAGCCTTCCAGCAAGGATACCAATTAGCGCAAATGGCTTGTAATTAGCAGTGATGATTTTTGTAATGTGGATACCTTCTCAGTATGAACAGGGATGAGCCACCAACTCATTTCACATAGTCCATAGGCAACCATCAGGAGGTAAAGATTTCCAGTTAATAAAGGCCCATGTGAGAACGAAACCAGTGACTCACAGGACTAATGCATTGTCTTGACATACTGGTCCCCAGTGCTACCACTTCTAATCTAACTGGATCATTGTTAATCCTTTGTTTTACTGAGAATGTGAAAATTTTCTAAACACTTACTTCGCGTTTAATTTCCTCAGAGATGCATATTGTGTGTAATAAGTGTGCTGCCTCCTGACGTGTCACCTTCTTCCATTATGTGGGGGGGAATTCACTCTCCCTGTGTGCTTCCTGCTTTCACCTGTCCCACTCCATTCCCGTCTCCTCTTCCACCCCTTCCCCAACCTTGCTATGACCCTCATCCATGTGGCAGAGGTGGCTGAAAGTTGGCCTCCCCGGCACCGGGCCTGCTGCAAGGCCTCCCTCAGACCTTCCCCCTCCAGGCCTGCTGTGAGGCCTCCCCTCCTTGGGCTTGTTGCGAGGCTTCCCTCAGGCCTCCCCCCTCCAGCCTGCTGCGAGCCCTTCCTCCCCTGGGCCTGCTGTGATGCCTCCCTCAGGTCTTCCCTGTCCAGGCCTGCTGCGAGCCCTCCCTCCCCTGGGCCTGCCCCAGGCCTCCTCCAGGCCAGGGCCTGCATCCACACCGCCCTCAGGGCTGGCCCTGGCTCCTCTGGGCCTGCCACGAGGCCTGCCTTGGGCCTGCCTGCCTGCCCCTGCCCCATCAGGTACCTCACCTGGCTCTCTCCTTCCTCCCTGCCTCCACTTCCTTCACAACACGTTTGCTCTGGGGGAGGGCCCAAAATGGTGCCTCTGCCTCCCGGGATCTCCCCTCCGCTGGCTGCCCCAGCCAGCCCTCCCCCATCTTTCCTTCCCAGGGTTCCCTGCCTCAAGTTGTGGCTCTCCCAGCACCTTCCCTTCCTCCTGGTGTTATGATCTCCCTCACTTTTTCCAGAACCCCTCTGTAAACCCACATATTCCCACATACTCTCCTGTGCCATGACTCACCCTCCCAAGCTAACCTTCTAATTATTTATAATTAACAATAACAAGAAGGAACTGACATGATGTGGAGATGATCAGATGTGAGGATGAGAAGCTTAGTGTAAATGCTTAGAGAGAAAGAAACAGCATCATAAACTACTGAATAATCCTATAATCACTCTGTGTACATTCCCCTTTCCATAACCCCTGCCTGACACTATCACGCCCCGTGTCCTGTTACGAGATATCTAACTTCAATTGTAAGCAGAGACCATCCCCTCTCATTTCCATAGGTGCTCAGCACTAAGAGAGGTTGGCACATCTGAAAATCAGGCCATCTTTTTTCATTTGCTATGTAAAACATTATATACAACTGTTGCAGCCTGTGCTAATATATAATAAAAGGCATTTAAATTAGCATGAACTTGTCTCAGCTACCTTGGATTCCCTGTACTAAAAAGTCCGGCCTTTCCTGTTCTATCCACTTATTGTACCTCTCATGCATTTTTTACTGCAGCTATCCATGACTTAATGTGATGGCAGGCGTAAGAAGCTGGCCTTGAGGATGATAAGCAAATTGCGCTTTTTTGCTTAGAAGATTAAACATGCTTTGATAGCATAACCTTGCTTCTTTTCTCCTGCTCTCATTGACTATCCTTCTCTACCACAGCCTACTTTATAATGCACTATACTTCCCCCTCCTCCTCCCACCAGAACCAGTAGTTTTCATCCACTGGAGCCAGAATCCCACTACTAAAGCCCCGTCTCTTTCTCTCCTGCAATGACCCCATAAACCTCCTTTGAACTTTTCAGCGTCTTTATTTACAATAAATAAGGAAAAAAGCCTTATCACCATAAGTTATAAATTACAGAGGCTACATTTAAGAGCAGAAAATTTCATGTGTGTAGAATTTTTGTGAATTGTTACACTTCACCTATCAATTTGATTCTAATGCTGTGCCTGTGAAATCAGTGTTTGAAAAATGAGCGGGAACAGGTGAGGTCTTCCTGAGTCTGCAGTAAGATTGAAAAGTTGAGCTCAAAGATTCTTTTATTCACCTTCTTAACAGTGTTGATGTGGTGCTCGTTTGATGTGATATACTGTGAACTGAGTCCTTCAAAAGAATGGTCCAGAGGAATGATGTCCAAGATGACCAGGTTTTAAATGGGTCGTTTGCATTACTACAGCACTTTCGAGTCATCTTTGTCTAGGAAGATCTAGCTGTGTGGCAGGTTATCAGCCCCAAAGATCTTAAATCCAGGTAAATAATTGAAATGAGCTGGTGTTTATTTCCCAGGATGGGATCATGAGAAAAAAGAACAGAAAATCAGAGGGAGCACAGAAATGAGATCTCCAGGAAGGGAAAAAGGATTAGCTGATACATCTAGTAATAATAGTAGTAAAGTACAAAATATGCCATGGAGCAAGTATCTAACCTTAATTTTTTTTTTAAAGAAAGTTGTTGAATTTAAAAGAATTTTAATCTGAACAATTTATCCATTCAATATCCACAGTCAGAGTATTTCTCTGGACTGTCTAACAGGTCAGTAGAGAGATCGGAATTGTTCTCTGGTGGGAAGACTACAGAGGTTGTGCTGAAGTCATTGGGAAGGGTTGGTGAGCAGAAACGGAGCATGGAGCATGTTTGGGGCTCTGAGCTGACCTTTGCCTCCACTTCCTTTTGTCCACTTCTGCCTAAGATTCTTAGCATATGGAGAGACGCCCACCCACCCACTCACGGAGCACAGCTGTTCCACCCTCTCCTTTATCTGACTTTTGAAATTATCAGTGGAAAATAAGCAGTCATTTTCATGATCATTCAAGATAAGTAAGGGAGGCAGAGCATGGAGTAATCTTCATTTCTGACCTGCCACAAAAGAAGGCAGCAATACATTCTGGCAAAGTGCTGGGGAGTTCATTCAGTTCTTCCACTCAGAATCCTTCATGGAGGCAACTGTAAAGTACCTTATTTTTTTTTAACCTCTGAAGAAAAAGTGTTCAGTAACTCCTTACCTGGGCCAGTTTGGCACCAGTAATGGCTGTGTGCAAGGAATGGTTGATTTCATTAACTCTTTTATGTTCCCATCATAACAATTTAAGCTGTTTCTTCAACTACTAAGTAGGAAAGAGCAATAAATGGTCAATCAAGGTAATCACAGAATCACAGAATTGTAGGGGTTGGAAGACACCTTTGGAGATCATCTAGTCCAACCCTCCTGCCAATGCAGGTTCACCTAGAGCAGGCTGGACAGGAATACATCCAGGAGGGTGTTGAATATCTCCAGAGAAGGAGACTCCACCACCTCGCTGGGCAGCCTGTTCCAGTGCTCTGCCACGCTCAAAGGAAAGAAGTTTTTTCCTCAAGTTGAGACAGAATTTTCCATGTTCTAGCTTGTGTCCATTGTCCCTTGTCCTGTCACTGGACACCACTGAGAAGAGTTTGACCCCATCCTCTTTACACCCNTACACCCCCCCTTTAGATATTCATAAGCA